>OW569408.1:22055727-22420727 GCA_937654795.1 Cistogaster globosa
TGATCGCCCGAATAATATTACGCATCCTAATCCGTCTCGCTCGAAACCCTCTAATCTTTCCAGTATTAAAAATACTTTCAGAACTTCTGGCACTCATGGTTCAAATTACAGCCCACCCCAAGTTAACTCAGTCTTATGCCTCGTATGTCGATTCAAACCCCCAATCTATGGTATTGCTAGGAACAATAACTTGTGAAGTTTTTGTCGGCGATACGAAGTGCACGGTACGTGCGTTGATTGATTCTGCTTCTCAAGCAACTTTCATTTCCCAAAAGATGCAAAGGAAACTATGATTATCTACGATTTCGTCTGCCATGCGACTGCTTCTAAAATATGCCTAATCACAATTGGTTCTAAATCAAGCCCAGATTTTAGACTTCTAAGTGAGGCATATGTCGCAATTGTAATGTTGGCCGTTTGCCAACATTACAATTGCTAACATCAACCCATCTAATTTCTCCGAAATCGATAAGACTGATGCTAGTTTTACCCGAATCGATCTACTCCTAGGAGGAGATGTATACCCCCAGATATTAAAACCCGAAGTAGAAAAACACTGCGATGGCATATTTTAGCCATATTGATTTAAATAATCAACTATCTTGGTTTGGGAACTCGAAAAGGTGACAAAAGCAACTCAAATGTCCGAATCTGAGAAATTTTGTGAACAATATTACCAGTCGACAACCTTCAGAAACCCCGATGGACGTTATGTAGTTTCCCTACCCTTTTAAAAGAAGTGAAACTCGCCTTTTGCGAAACCCCGAACTTAAAGCACAGTATGATAAAGTAATTGGCGAGTATGTCGAATTAAATCATATACGAGAGATTCCTTCTTGTCGTTTAGAAATGAACTCATATTATTTACCTCATCATGCTGTGTATAAACCCGATAGTGTGACAACGAAACTTCGTGTCGTGCTTAATGCAACCAGCCCGTCTTCAAACGGCGTTAGCTTAAGCGATACTCTCTACCCAGGCCCTGTATTACAGGCTAACCTTACTATTTTGATGCTGCGTTGGCCTACTTTTCGTTTCGTGTTAAATGCTGACATCGAGAAAATGTATCAGCAAATTATTGCTCATCCTAATCATACCCCCCTTTCAGCGGATATTATTCCGCGAAAGTCCCGAAGTCGAAGTCAAGGGTTTCGAGCTTCAAACGGTCACGTTTATTAATTGATCTGTCTACGAGAGTCTGTTAGCAGCAAACTTCTTGAAATTTTCGGTCGCGAGCACAACTAATACACTTGGCCTGCGATGGAATGCCTGTTCTGACAGATTTCATTGTAAACTTGATACGCTGCCGAATAGGGATTTTGTTACAAAACGTACTGTCTTGTCAGAAATATCAAGGCTATTTGACCCTGCCTGATGGCTTGCCCCTAAAATTATTGTCGCTAAAATAAAACTGCGACAAATGTGGAAAGACAAGACAGATTGGGATGAATGTTTAACCCCCTAACTCTAAATCAATGGCACGCTTTTTAAGAGGACTACCCGCAAACTGAGAAAATTAAAATTCCAAGATGGGTTAATTTTCACCCCGATTTTGATATAGATATCCATGGTTTTTGCGATGCTTCTAAGAAGGCATACGCAGCAACTCAGTATATGCGAGCTACTTGCCCCAATAAGAAAATAACAGCACATTTCTTATGGCTTAGACAAAAGATGCACCGATTAAATGTGAGACATAACCACGTCTAGAGCTCAGCGGAGCAGCATTATTGGCGAATATGGCATTATCGCTTTATTCTCAAATAAATCTAGCCAGGAAAAGGATTTATTTTTGGACTGATTCTACCATAGTTTTATCCTGGCTCCAAAAACCCCATTCCACTGGCTTAGTTTTGTTGCAAATAGAGTTGCCTTGAAAAAAGTCTCATGTTAAGTCTCGGAATAACCCCGCTGATATGGCAAGTCGAGGATCTCTTGCTCAGGATTTAATCGAAAACGCTCTGTGGTAGTGTGCTCCATAGTTTTTAAGTCAGCCAGAAGAAAATTGAAACCGAACGGAAATTACTTGTTACACAAATCAGGAGACAAAAATATAAAGGCTCATTTTACCCACTCTAATAGCACTGATGATATCCTTAAGAGGTTTTCGAGTTTACCTCGAGCTATGAGAGTCGTTGCTAGTGTGCGGAAGTGTGACTATGTTCATGATTCCCAGCAGTTGTCGAGGTCGGAGATAATATTTTTGAAAACACGCCTAACACTTTTATCTCAACAGTTTTATTTACCCGAATACTTACACCTTCTGAAGGGCGAGAGCTTACCCGAAATAGTCAATTGATTTCATTGAATCCTTTTCTTGTAATGGTCGCCTTGCTCAGACCATAGGTCTGACGTATGATGACGTTTTTCCAAAATTCTACCCTATTATGCACCTTTTACTCGGTTATACTTAAACTTTGTCCACAAATTCTCGCTATATGGTGGAAATGCGTTATTTGCACGACTCGTTAGAATTGAATCTTGGGTCCCTAAGCTTCGAAATTTAGTTCGTACGATTGTGAACAACTGCAAGGAATGCGTCATTCATCGTAAGCAGACTAGTCATCAGATGATATCGTAGTGTTTGTTTGCTTTACCACAAAAGCAATACCTTTAGAGTTGACCGAGGATAAGAGCTCAGAGGCTTTTCTAGTAGCATTTACCCGTTTTATATCCCGTCGTTCGGCAGTAGTTGGCGATTTGTTGGAGTTTAGGTCGCTTAGAAAAGGTTTATTGTGGTCAGGATTCTAAAATTATAGTCGCTGACTTGCTTCTGGCATTATTACCCGGCCAACTGTCAAGCTTTTTTTTATCACCCCAGTTATAAAAATGTCTGAAACATCAGCTCGTTTTGAGGTTCACCGTCCAGTTAAAAAAGCTGCAGGGAATAAACCCCAAAATAAACTACGGGACAAAAGCCTTAGAGACTGCCGCATTTGTAAAAGCAAACACCCAATCCGCAAATGCCCCAAGTTCCAAAAAAAGTCGGTACCAGAGCGGTGGAAGGTAGTTGAAAAATATCGCTACTGCTTTAGTTGCATGGCTCACTCTCATATGAGGGATAAGTGCGTCAGCAGAGAACGGTGTATGGAATGCACAGCAGAGCACCACACGCTTCTGCACCGTTTTCGAGATGGAAGACGAAAATCACGCACTGATCGCCCTGAAGAGAGTCAGACAAAGAAACAAGAAAAGAAGAACAAAAAAACACAAAATCAAAAAACTAAGTGTAACAAAGGCGACAAGAACACTCAACACTTACAGCAACAAACAGAACAATTGAAACAGAAACTAGCACAATTACAACAATAATCCGTTTTATATCCCGTCGTGCGGCATCACGACATATGTGCTCTGATAATGGCACAGCTTTCGTTGGTAATGCAAAGTTACTCATTATTTATCTAAGGAAGCTTTTAGAAGAAATGGAAGTTAAACTTCAGACCCTTAGTCCCTGATCCGTTGAAATGGCATTTCATTCCCTCTGGCGCTCCTCATATAGGTGGTTTTTGGGAAGACGGGGCAAAAAGTTTCAAAACCCATTTGAAAAAAAATTTCTAATTCACAGAAATTTACTTACCGCGAATTTGAAACCATGTTGAATCGTATTGTAGCTTGTTTAAACTCCAGACCCTTATGTGCCATGAGTGATAACCCAACTGATTTGGTTCCTTTTACCCCCAGTCATTTTTAAGTCGGTCGTCCGCTACTTGGGCATGCTAAACCAGACCACTCTGAATTATCCTTATGCCTTGCCAACAGGTGGCAGAAGCCAAAAATTCTTCACCACCAATTAGCATTAAGGTGGAAAGAGGAATAGTTGAAGGAGCTCCACAAACGCGCAAAGTGGAAATTTTCTAATAGGGACTTTGTAGTTGGCGATTTGGTTGTGGTCCGTCAAGATAATTTACCTACAAATTAGTGGAAAATAGGTCGCTTAGAGAAGGTTTATTGTGGTCAGGATTCTAAAATCATAGTCGCTGACATGCTTCTGGCATTATTCCCGGCCAAGTGTGAAGCTTGTTCTCCTTTCTAATTCAAACCCAGATTAATACATTTTTTCCCTCTTGTTTTTTTTATCACCCCAGTTATAAAAATGTCTGAAACATCAGCTCGTTTTGAAGTTCACCGTCCAGTTAAGGAAGCTGCAGGGAGTAAACCCTAAAATAAACCACGGGATGAAAGCCTTAGAGACTACCGCATTTTTAAAAGCGAACACCCAATCCGGAAATGCTCCAAGTTTCAAAAAAAGTAGGTAGCAGAGCGGTGGAAAGTAGTTGAAAAATATCGCTACTGCTTTAATTGCTTGGCTCACTCTCATATGAGGGATAAGTGCGTCAACAAAGAACGGTGTATGGAATGCACAGCAGAGCACCACACGCTTCTGTGCCTTTTTCGAGATGACAGACGCAAATCACGCACTGATCGCCCTGAAGAGAGTCAGACAAAGAATCAAGAAAAGAAGAACAACAAAGATAAAATAAAAAAACGAAGTGTAACAAAGGCGACAAGAACACTCAACACTTACAGCAACAAACAGAACAATGGAAACAGCAACTAGCACAATTACAACAGAACCCACAAGAAATCCTACCATATACCCAGACGTTACCACAGCACTCCAGTTATGCCAAGGACGCTGCAACTATTGTCATAAACGTTCAGAATGGACGTATATCTTAAGATAACTCCTTTTTTATATATTTTTTGAATTTTTTTTTATTGTTTTTTCTCAATGAATTGTATGAATTGAATTTTATCTTTATTATATTTTTTATTATGCACGAAATTACCCTTTTTTTCTATCTTCCACTTTCTTTGACATTTCTCTTTTCATTCTTCTCTCTATTTGTTTTTCTTTGGTGCCTATGCTGTTTAAATTTGTATAAAGTTTCTTTCTGTTTTTACCTCAGCCTTGTTTTACCCGCCAACCTGAATGTAAGTTATATTATAAAACAAAACCAAAAAAAAAATCCCAAACTAAAACCCTTTTGTTTTTTATTTCATATTTTCAGAGAAAATATATCACATTAACACCAGCTATAAAGACAAAAGTTTTCTTATTAAGAAGTACAGTGAAACCTTCCATAACCGGACACTCATCGTTGCAGTATTTTTGTCCGGTTATTAGAGGTGTCCGCTTAAAAGAGAGGTGCTCATTACGTTACATATTTGGTTTTGCATTTAATTTTTAAATGATAGATTGCATTGTTTAATAGTTTATTTTAATTTAACAAAAATATATATTTAGAGTAGACTGCTTTAACATAGATGGTTTCAATATGAGCTGTTTGGTTTTGAACTGACTTTTAATGTCACAACAAAGTCTTCTCTAGGAAAATGCCTTAAACGAGCAATTTGCATTAATGTTTAACCATAAGAATTTATGGAATCTAGTATTCTTTCATGCTCTCCAAAACAGAGCTTGGATTTATTATTTTAATACAGTTATCTGAAGTATAGACCTTTATCGTGAGTCTTAATATTTTGGATTATACCATGGTTAAGGGATTGGCACACTGCAGCTGTATTGAGGCAAAAAAATATTATATTCGTTAAATTTAGTTCTCCTATTGAGATGCTGTATTGTCTAAAAACAAGAGTATCTTACGCTTCTTAAATCTCATTTTTCTGTTAAACTGCTGCAGCCATTCACTCATGATGTCTCAAGTTTTCCATACGTTTTTGTAAATCTCCAATTTACTTGAAGATCTTTAACAAAAGATTTTTGAAAGCTCGAGGGCGGTCTGTTTTACCTAAGACTAACAGCAGCTCTTTCTCTTTAGAAGAACTATTATTTAAATACAACTCTTGTTGCAATTTTTTAACGCATCCGTCCGCTTGTGAGAGGTATTTTAAACAATATTTTTTGAATTTAGTGTCCGCGTTTTGTTATTAGAGTGTCCGCTTGTGGGAATGCATTTTGTATGGTAAAATTAATGACCGGATTGGTTCTACAATACTTGGCTGGTTATTAGAGGTGTCCGGTTATAGAAGGTGTCCGTTTTGAGAGGTTTCACTGCACATATATATTTTAGTAATCACAACAGTATTATAAAATTATTTTTTTTTAACATAAAAAGGTACATAAAAAAGTTTATTAAATGTATATTAAAATTATTATAAAAAGGCACTTTTTCAAAGCACTAAATTCAGTTTCTGTAAAAATAAAATTTTTAATTAATTTAAAAATAACTAAAAGTATTCGCAAAATGTATTACTGGAGTAGAAAGTGTCAATGTTTCTCTTCAAAAAACAAAATAAACATGTGTATTACGTTTTTCTTTTAGATGATCATGACAGTACAGAGCAATTGCATAATGAAGTAGAGGAAAATGAGATATTAATTAATAATAATCAACGTTCTCTGGAAAAAAGAAGAGCTGAGGTTGTTTTAAAAACATTAGGCCTGTTCGTAAATGCATCACTGCACTGCATATGATGCGCAGTACGTTCGTAAATGCAAAAGTGGCAGCACTGCAAATGTCATCTGTTCGTAAATTATGCGCAAATAAAAGCATAAAACTAATCATAAAAATGGCTGATGCAATGAACATGTGAGTATATATTTTGTTAGGTTTTTATTATTTAGTTCTTTTTGGTTTAATTTTTTTTACTGTTATTATTACACACAATTTTTTATAATTTCTTATATCATGTGGTTCACCAGTCAAGTTTATCATTAACTTTTCTATTTTCACAGTATTTCTTCGTTCGTAAATGCAAACACTTAAATGAGCAAAACGAAGCATACGCAACAGCTGATTAGCAGTGGCAGTGCAGAATAATCATATTATGCAGCGCAGTGATGCATTTACGAACAAGCCCATTTATAAAACAAATTATCTAAATGTCATATTTATTATTATTATTTAATATCCTCGCAACAACTTTTCTTAATAAAGTATATACATACATATGTATACAGATATTAGAGCATTTAATACATTATTATACTTATTACTCACTTTTTTTTCATAAAACTTTATTTTTGACTGTAAGTTCTCAAATTCCGGATTGAGGTTTCTTGACCTCTCCTTTCATTTTCCATTTGAATACGATGAAGTTCCTCCCGCTTTTCAAACTCAAATTCTGCAATTTCTTTATCTTGTCGCTTGCCAATTTCTGGCATAAAACTTCGACTTCTACAAAAATACATTGTGTTTCATAACGAAATAAAATTTACTTATGTTTGTTGTTAAAACTAAATAATGTATTTGGTCGAGTCCAAGTCAAAAATACAACGTGTTTCATAACGACATAAAATTTACTTATGTTTGTTGTTAAGACTAAATAATGTATTTACATATAAACATGTATTTACACGAGTCCAAATTATAAAAAGAACTGCAAGTTATACTTTTTCTTTTCTAACTTTTTTCCTGGCTATCTTCAGTTTGTACACTGACATCTAACACGGTGACCTGTGATTCCTCCACCACTTTCTTCAAATGTTGTGTAGATACAACTTCAGTGTCTTTTTCATTTTTGACTACATCAGATATCTAATTCATATATGTATGTATGTATGAATATGTAAGCACAGAAAAATAATAGATGACAAAATGACAATTTTGATGTTTGTTTTCTTCTATCCCAATGACATCGACATCGAATTCATTACTATCGATAAAAATTCGTTAGGGAGCCAAACGCTGATCTCATCCGATTTTAAAACTTCCTCAGAAGGTTTTGGCCTTCCGCCAGTTTCTTTGATTTGCCTTCTGTTAAAAGCATGTTCTTTTTTAGCCTAGATTTTTTTAAGTGTCCCGAACGTTGCGTTTCTCGCCTTGACATAAATTATTAAAGCTACATACATATGTAAGACATAAGGTAAATTTAAATGTAGTTGTACATAAATATGTATAAAATCAAAAGAGATATCTACTTACCTTTCTTCTAGCACAAGCCAAGCTGCCTTTTTTTATTTGGTATTGGTGTTCGTGTCCTTGTTTTCTATTACCGCCACTCGTTCCTTTACTAAATCCGTTTTAATATATGTACATATGTACTTACCTTGTCTTCCTTACACCAGTTGTAAGCATGTTTTCTTTTAGTTAACTATTTAATTTTTTATTTCTTTAAAAATTCACAAATTTTTATTTTAAGTAAACAAAATAATATAGTGATGTAAAAACAGTAAAGCCAAGCTCGGTATTTGAATACTTTTTTGTACTCGTTTAGTAAACCATTTTATAAAAAAAGGTTTAACACCATTTTTTATATTACTTGAAATTTTTTTTGATAATAGCACTATGTCCACACGAAACACCTAATGAAACGCCGCACAGAGGTCAATTTCGCGAGATAGCGGTCAAAACTCTATAACTTTTGACTGGATTGGTATCTTTTTACGCAATTTGTTTTGTTCAATAGGAGGGACTTTAAGCTTCAATTTGCGTGTTCAAACGTAAAAATCGACTGATAGGAACGTAAGTAATGTGGAGCTTAAAATGCATTTTAATTTTTTGTTGAGTTTCCATGTAAAAGTTAAATATTTTGACATTTTAAGTAGGTATTTTTTTATAATTTCTTACTTTCTTCAATCGTATTTTACAACCAATACCTATTTATTCCTAAGCTTAATTTTGGCCAGAAAATGCCAACATTTGGCCACTGACATTTATTTAGTCTCAATATTCACAGTGACCAAAGGTTGGTTTTTTTTGGAAGAAAGCTAATTCTTGTGAGGATTAAACTGAAAAATAACTGTAATTCTCAACAATATCAATACCATTTGGATATATTATATACAGAACACAACATCGATAAAATTTCAAGTAAACTTTTACTATTGATTTAAAGTGCACATATATTTTATTTAAATGTATTAATAAAAATTTATACTAAAATTAAAAACAAATTATAATCTTTAAAGTAGTATTAATTAAACAATATTAGTAAAAATTTCTTCCAAATAGCTTTGATTTTCATTTTGCAGTACTTGTTTAGCTTCTTCATCTAACTCTAATGAGGTTGATTTCCATTTTTGTCGAATACTGGACATATATGGGTCTGATGTGCACAACAAAATATTAATAAGATCTTCATTAGTACAATATCTGGAAATTTTTCTTGTATTGTGCTCGCGAAAGAATCTGTAGTCTTTGTTCCTTTTTTCTTGCGCTTCTGCTGAGAGATCTCCGATTGGAAGCATATTGTGCTGAATTATTTGTTCCCCATGGAACAAAATTTTGTGAACTGTGGTTGGCATATGTCTCCAAGAATATTTTTGGTTATAAAGGGTTGCTGTCTCATTAGCATACTGACCAAATTTTTTTTCATCTATCTTTTTGCTACATGCTATAACTTCTAATATGATTTGGAATCGTCGTATTAATTCATAATCTACTCCAGTTATAGAAGCTGCAGTTTCTGGATCGGATAAAAATCTCCTTGCTGTGTTTCCATCATTAGAATTTTTTTCTCCTTGCTTTGGCTGGACAATTATAAGGCCTATCTTACGGTATTTTTCTTGAATATGTTTTTGTTTGCTTTCTTTTTTCCGAATTTTCTTTATTGTTTCTCAATGTTTCGCCTAATGGGCCAAATTCCAAATCGTATCCCAATTTAAGAATATGCTCCATAAAACGAATTCTAGCATGAAGAGGTGACATTCCAAATTCATATGCTTCATTAAAACTATCGTCTTGTGTTGGTGGTTGCCTCAATTGACTTGATGTTTTTTGGCATATGGTGCAGCTTGACGAAGACTTTGTTTCGGTTAAAGCTTGTGCAACTTTTCCATCGATCATTGTAAGTGACATTTTAAAGTTAACTTCGATGCATTGGTCATTAAATTCAAATATCACTGGTTAAAGTTCTTTAATTTCATCTGTTATTTTGCCAACTTCTTCAGTTATGACATCTTTAGTTTCTTTTTTGTAAGCAAACTTTATTGGTCTACAAAATTTTGTTGACGAGGGAATTTCATTCTTCCATACATCTATCTCTGCAGCTCTACTAGTTGACGGCTCTGAACCAATATAAGTTTTTGTTAAACGTAATGGAACGAAAGAAGTCATGAATAAATTGGCATCTGATGAATTTTCCGCACTACATTGTTTGTATTGTTTCTGGCCAGAGGACCCATCACATCCCAATTTAGAAATTAAAGTCATGCTGAAATTTTTAAACTTCTTAAAATAGTCAGCATCAAATGTCTTCAATAATCGTTCTGCAGTGTGTTCAAGAAGATCCTGCAAGTTTATTTCTGCTGAACTTGAAGTTACACTAATAGCAGTTGGTGAAGGTAAGCAATCTTTTTTGGCAGAAACTATATCTCGATATGATGGAAAAATTCCACAAATTTTTCATTGGTTCGCTTCCGCAATTCTGTATATTGGTTTTTAGTTATTTTCAAATTCAAAAATAGTGCAAATGCTTCTTCTGGAGTAAATTTATTTTCTTCAGTTGGTCGGCATACTTTCTAAAATCCTTTATGTGCGTCTGGGGCTTGCTTCCACTATTTTTTGAATGATAGCAATTTTACTCTTTTTAGTTTTCGATGGTTGTATTTGATGCAGAAATGAATCCTTTATGATGCTACAAGAAACTTCTTCATTGATATGTTTAAGCTTGCGTCTTCGTGATCTTTCACTACAATTATCAATTGGCTTTGCTGGTCGACCACCTTTTCCAGTTTCCGTTACTGATGGCTTTTTAAAAATAAGTTTATTTCTTAGCAATTCTTGGTTGCGTGAGTAAAATAATTTCTTGTTTCTGGAACATTGATTGTACCGTTTTCCTCAAGTATTTAAAAAGTTTTTTATTTTTAAGTTATGAATTTTAATTTCTTGTTTGTCGCATATTTTGAAGAATGGATTATTCATTATATGTAAAATAATGTCGTTTTCATCTTTCCGTTCAAAATATATATCAGATAGAATACTATAACTGAATTTAGCCATTGTTTAGACAATAATGAAGAAAAAAATGAATGCATGAATAAATATACTATTGCTCAAAGTTTCAACATGATCTTTTTTACCTCTTTGAAACATAATATAACAGGTACTTGGTTTTACCAGTTATTTCCATTGGTTTTAAATTTATTTGCAATTTTCAGGTATTTAAGTTGTGTAATATTAGATGACAATAAAATCATGTTTTACATTTTCCAAATGAATTGCCAGATACCACATAATTTGAGAGTTCTATTGTCATTTTTGTCAAAATTTTGATACACCCTTCTATGTGGACTAGGTCCAAATTGGGCCAACTTTCAACAGAATTATTTTTTGGGTCAATAAGAACTCTTGTACAAAATTTCATCAAAATATATGCACAGTAGCCACTTTCACATACAAATAACTTCTCAAAAAATATGTCGTGCATTTGTACCGAATATCTTACCTTGGGTCAGAAAAATTGCTGTAGCACAAAAACTGCAGTCCCGATGCATGGACATGTGTATATAGGTATGTAGGGGAGAGCGAGGACTACAAAATAGTAAATTTGTGTTTTGACTCAGCTTGACTCACAGGAGTTGTGCTCTATGAAGTAGGAAATTTCCGAGAAACTTGACCTTTTAAAAAAAAAAAATATTTAAATTATTCTGAAAACAGTAGAGCTTCAATTTTTTTTACCAATAATAGGAAATAAGTTAAGTTACAACACAAAATTTATTTCGTCAAAAAAGCTTGAAAAACAAAGAAGTTATGATAATTTAAACTTTAAAAATTAACTAAAAATATCGTAAATTTACTAAATTCTGAAAAAGCTCATTTTGACCACCCTGTTCTCAGTGAAATAGTTGAAATAGAGTTCTAATTTTTTGGCTCCCGAGGTTTACTACTGTCTACTTTTATACGAGTCTAATAACTTTAAAATCAAAGAACAAAAACCAAAAGGAGTTTTGGCGGCTATCTCAAAATATTGACCACAGTGCGCCGGCAAAACAATTTGTCAATTTTTTATTAGTATCAGTACAAAGCGGTAGACGTTGATGATTTTATATTATGATTAATCATTTTTTATCAGACGTTGTGAAGGTAATATGTTAAAATAATTTTAAGAGAATGTTATTTTTTTAATTATCGGTTTAGTTTGTAATTTTTTTTATAAAATAATGAATGCAAAGAAAAAAATCTGCGACTTTTGGTTGCTTTGAAACAACTAAATGAATTTATGGAAGTTTCAGATGAAGATTTGGGAAGGAACCGTAATATATTGGTGAACCCGTTTTTGGCAAAAAGAGAAATTCACTGCTTGGAAGCACACCTTTTAAAGGACATTTTGTTGAAAGAGAAGGAATACATAAATTTCTGCCTTTTAAATGCACGCGATTTTGAGAAAATACTAAAATTGGTAAGTTGAAGCTCCGTACTGAAGAGTATTGCGAGTTGTCCTTTTTATTTTAAAAATCTTTAGAACAAAAATACAATAAAATGCGATTTGTAGGTTAATTATACAATCAAAAACAAAATACAGTAATGAGGTATGCTATATGAACACGAATTCCGGATATGATATTTTTAACTACAAAGGGTTTTTTAGCATAGTGTTGTTTGCAGTGGTAGACGCCAACAATAGATTTTTGTATATAGACATTTGGTTGGTGGAAATGCCAGAGCCTCAGATGCAGTCATCTTTAAAAATTGTTCGCTCTATAACTCTTTAAAGGAGGGAAAAAAACCCATTTTTTTCATAGGAGATGATATTTTCGGTCTAGCTCGCCATGTAATGAAGGCATACAATCGCAACTCTCCAATGTTAACAGCGCAAAAAATTTTTAATTATAGGCTAAGCCGCACCAGAATGCCAGTTGAGATGGCCTTCGAAAGACTTGCGTCAAAATTTAGAATTTTCCACAGGCCAATTGAGGTACAGATTGAAACATGTGATTTTTTGGTGAAAACATGTTGCATTTTACATAATTACGTAAGTAAAGGTGTGATTGAACTTCAGCTATTGGAAGGACTTAATTCAAATCTACCACAGACAATGACTTCACTTCCTCTGCAAGCCCATGATACAATTAGATTTGCCAATCAAGTAAGGGAAAATGTAACAAAATATGTTGTTACAGATGGAAATATATCATGCCACTGGAGAAAAATTAAAAAACAAATGGTGAATCCTGGTAGTGTAATAATAAATTAGAACAAATTATTAAAAGCTACAATCGGCTCTTTTCAGGGCCAACAAAAAATATATAAGAGATTTCTTTTCTTCTTGAAACAATTTTTTTTTAGAAAAATTTAAAGTATTATTCTAAAATGTGAAACTCGTTAACTGTGGACTTTAACTATTGAAGTTATTGAAATTGGAATTTGAGCTTATGTATGTCCTTCGAAAAGAAAGCTACCAAGCATTGAATATGAGATGAATAATACATTCTTACAATTCAATTCTCAATTGTTCCTGCTTGCAGAGATAACCATGGGACTTTTAAGTTGACTACACATACGGGTGGAGATAGCGGCTATGAGTGGGGACCCAATTCGCATGAACAAAAGTGTAAATTTAAAAATTACAAAGAAGACCACAAAGGCCAACCCTAAAAGGAAGCCAACTGGATTCAAACGGCAAAAGCCGGCAATCCAAAAGCAACCTTTGTCTGAAACCTCCAGACTACAGTTGGGTGCAACGACTCTATTGTCTGCATCAACATCCCACATCATAATCCCCTAAGGTTGCGTAGTGCCCTCTTCGAGCACCTCAATCACCCCTGCTACAAAACAGAGTGAAAGAGGGGCTCCCCCGCATGTCTGCCCATCATCTGGGCACCAGTAAAGCCAGCCCAAACAACAAGTAGTCTGGGCCCTAGCACGTCCTCCACTTCTCGTGCACACATTAACGCATCGACGCAGGCGTACAGGACCAGAAGATCTGCCTTTTGGATCCTGCAAAAGTTCGGTGGGCTAGATCCGAACACTTTGTCTGAAGGGGACCAGACAAAACTTAAATGGGCCAAAAAGAACTTGGAGACTCGCCCTCCACCTAACTTGGCATCCCAGAAACGACAAAGATCGGTGGAGGAAAGCCACGACAGTCTCTCAGTTGCTTAAGCGGCCTAAGACTTCCAGGTTTAAGCCGATGTCCTCACATCCTCTTAGCGAAGTAGTTAGATATAGCCTCGTTTTGGCTATCATAGACACTGGTAAAAGTGACGGGACTATATCTCCAGATAACTGGAGGTTAGTCCAAGCGGTTCTTCGCAGTGTCTATAAGGACATAATTTCAGCAAATCCTGGCTCCTCTCCCTCATGCCGTGATGCGGGCTGGTATCAGGGTCATGTTAAATTGATTGCTTGTGCTGACCAACGCTCAGCGGACTTTTACAAGCAGACAATTGACAGCCTGGGTGAAATCTGTTCGGGTGCTAAGCTCTCAGCTGTACCCAAGGATCAGATTCCGAACCGCCCAAGATCCTTTGCCCGGATCACTGCAGATCCTCCCACTCCGGATGAAATTCTGGAACTTATTAAACTCAGCAACAAAGAGCTGCCTACAGCCGACTGGAAGGTCGCTAAAGTAAGCGAAACAAAGGGCCACTTCCGCGACGCTGTCATAGTCATTCGGGGTTCTGGACTATCTATTGACGGCTACAAAACTGTCTGCGTCATAGGTCAAGGTAAGCTCAGAGCGAGCCCACATTCGTCACTTCGAATAGAAGGGAGGTCCTCGATATTACCCTGACAATCGGGGGCTTGTCTAATATTGTCAGAAATTGGAGTGTTTCTCAAGATTGCTCCTTTTCTGACCACAGGTAAGAAAGGAATCAGTAGGTTCCGGAGTTTCCCACTCCTACATAAAAAGGAAGCAAAAGGGCTGGAATAAATTTCGGTCTCCCTTTGAGATTAATGACCACTGCGATATTGATCGGGCGGGTAAATTTTTAACCTTGCAGATCTGTTCTGCAGCGAAAGCGGCCTGCAATCCACCGAAGTTGGAGTTACGCAGAGAATGCAGAAAACTCTTCAATAGGGCCAAAAGTGATGGAAACTAGCTGCCCTATAAGGATAAACAATAGCGTCTGCACCAATGCCGTTATAAAGGCCCTCTTGAATCTTGATTTTGATGCAAATCTGGTGGGATTCACTGAGCTACTACTAACGACACGTATCATCATGTTTACTCTGGAAAATGATCATGTAGAAAGGGTAGTGAAAAGAGGCACTCCACAAGGTGGTGTGTTGTCTCCCCTCGTCTGGAATCTGGCAGTCAATACCCTGCTACGGCGACTGGACCAAACGGGTAATACGGTGATAGCTTATGCTGTTGACATTGCTATCGCGGTCTCAGGAAAATACCTACCACTTACAGAACGGGTGAACTATTCGCTCAATGTTCTCTCCCAATGGCGCCGTGAATTTAATCTCGATGTTAACCCCAGCAAAACGGAGGTTATGCTCTTCACACGGATATACAAAGTTTCGATTTTTACTGCACTTAAGCTAAACGGCACTGTGCTCAGTGTAAGTAGAAGTGTGAAATACCTTGCGGTGATACTTGACCCCAAACATTAATGGGGAGTCGCTTAGTAACTTTTGGCAAGACTATTGCTCTAATTGGGATTTTTGTATCAGTTCTTTTGGCGTACAGTGTAAGTTCACTTTCTTTTGTTGCCGACTGTTTCAGACCTCCAGTGCCAATGATTTCAAAATGGGACTTTCGGCACGGTAGTTGCAGGGGCTTCTAATTTTTTCCGCTAAAAACTTACATTGCAAACCAGGGTCAATGAGAGCCCTTATAGTGAAACATTCACCTCTGACTTCTATTTGCACTAAAGCAGTTCGTAGCAAAAGCAAAGCAGTTAGCTTGAATTTGGCTAGATGTTAACGGGTATTCATCCATATTAATATGCCCTGCAGTTTGAGTTATTCTCGAAGAACTATTTGGGGGTGGCGTACCCTTGTTCGAAATATTCTTCTTTAGAGAATTATCACTATTTTGGGGTAAGTTCTGTGGGCGTTTTACCATATGCAACAAAGTGTGATGCTGCTTTTTACAATAGAGGCAGGTGTGCTTACTACTGCAGTTAGCCTTAATATGTGATGATGCCAAACAATTGTTGCAAAACTTGTTTTTGTATACAAAATCTGTTGCACCGTGAACGTGTGGAACGTGGGACATGTTCTTGAGCAGTGGTTTTCATTACAAGGCTTACATGTTCTGTCGTAGAGATTTTCTTGAGACGAGAAAGAGTACACTTTGGGTTGTCGTGATATTTAAAGACTGAAACAATCTTTTGAGTTTTTTATATTTGTAAGGCGTTCTACGGCCTCATACTGTCGACAAGAAATTGCGACATTTATAACCACTAAGTTATGGAAAAAAATTCCCCTCTTTTCAAATAATTAATTATATATAAATAAAAGGTAAGATATCACACTTATTATATTTTAGATCGTCATACGTAATGATACGTGTCTGGAAGCATTGATTAAACATTTTTAAAATTAGTGGTTACGCTTTTTGGGTAAAATATTTGACTAATCTCACCGCCCTTGAGTTTTGGATGTACCATTTTAAATTTGTAAGAAATGAAAAAATATATACTTTATTTCTGTGTAATATAGACGAAAACAATAAATTAAAAAGTTAAAATAAAAAGATGCTGTTTCGGCATTTCATTTAATTAAAATCAATTTTCTTTTTTTTTTTTTTGTTTAACTATTTTATTTTTCAATTCAATGAATTCACTCTTTTAAATTTCATTCAAATGTCAGATTAATAAAATAAATTTTGACCCCAATTAAATGTCAGTTACGCTGGATAAATTGTAACTGTATCAAATGAAATTTTTTTGTCAACCATATTTATTATAAATAATGATCTCTTTCTTGTACTAAACACGAATAAAACCGGTCTTGTACTTTTTTCGCTTGCGAGTTTTACTATTTTTGTTTATAATCAGTGCCCTTAGATTGCTTATTAAAAACAATCAACCCTAAAAGTTTGCTTAAAAACAATAACTTTTTCGTTGTGCAAACGACCTTTAAAAATCATTAAAGACGAAACATTTTGGCGCCCGAGCAGGGACTGTGTTTTTTTTTTTTTTTTTTTTTAATTAAAAGGAAAGTGTAAAATTCGCGTTTACCAAAACCGTATTTGCTAAGTAAAAACTTTATTAAAATACCGTGCGTTCGTTACTAAAACAACCTGGTATAAACGTTTGTTTATAATTAAATAAACAAAATAATTAAAAACAACAACAACTCAGCATCAACTCTTTCAACCCCCAGAAGATTTGGAATTCATCCAGATGCCCAGGTGTAGCTGTATTTTGTGCAAAAAGGAGCGTGAACAAAACATCAACCAGGTATTTAAGAACAAATAATTTGTGTGAGACTTTGCGTTTAATTTTTAAATAACAAAAATTAAATTTAATATTCGTTTAAAGCAAAAGTTTTATTCCACACGAAGAATTATTTGTTCTTTTCGTCAATTCGTTTATGTCCTAAATAGTGAAACACACAGATAGTAACACAAAAGTGATTATTTATTTGAAGTTAAAAATATTTTCATTTGTTACTCAAATTTATTTGAATTAAATTTTCACTTAAATCTCGACCGATTTCTCTTTTCGTGTTTTCTTTCAAATTCACCTGCTGCTCTCTTCGCTTCCATTGAGTCAGATTTTCTGAAAATAAAAAACTATTACATTGTAGTGTGCATACTTACGGTACATAGTGTACAAAGGGAAAACAACAGTTTGTATTTCAACCTTAAGTTGAATAAGTCAGAACTAATAAAGCTAAATAAAATTCATAAAACAATTATGAATACCCATGAGTAAAAACGTACTAAAGGGTTTCACATTACATTGTTTGTAGTACTGACCATTGTCAAGTAATGTGTCTGTTGATACTAGACCTCACACAGTTCGGGTGCAACAAATGCATATGACACTTTGAAACATTGCGACTGCAGTAAATCTGGCACGCGGATGTTTGAAGTGAGTCAAAGTTAATTTTGTTTTGATATGTTAATTTTGTTTTGATATGTTAAAATGATATCTGTACAGGGTACAGATATCATTTTAACATTTTTAATTAACAGAGGAGCCGATGCCTCTTTGTGCAAAGAAGATTTATTACATAACCATTAAGAAGATGCAGATGATTATTGTTACCTAACGGGTATTGCGAAAGAGGAAATAAAAGCTTTGGGTTCCACTAACTTAACAATACAATTTGGTGAAACGGTAATTGATCACAAAATACAACTGGTCAAATATAATTTTCCAATTTACACCGATGGTATATTGGAAAGAGATTTCCTTTGTAAATATAATTGCAACATAGATTATGACAAATTCATATTGACGGTAAATACCGGAGATGACAAAATAGCACTACCAATACACGATAATAAATTCAGTGTAAATTTCATGAAAATTCCACCAAGAAGTGAGGTAATTGTACCATTCGATTTAAACATTGAAGAAGATGGTGTATTATGCAGTCGTGAGATTGCGAAGGGCGTGTTCTTGGCAAATGCCATAGTACTAAACAAAGGGAATAAACACATCAGATTATTAAATGTATTGGACAAAACCACAATAATAAAGAATTTATGCATGCAAACAGTACCGCTACGGAATTATGAGATTTATAGAACTAACAACACGACAACTCATACGAAATATAATGATGAGCGATTCAGTAGACTATTAAATGAGCTTAATTTAGACGTCGATGACGATATGGCAAAAAATGAATTAATTAGAATTCTAAGGAAATACCAATCCATTTTTCATTTGGAAAACGAACATTTGACAACAAATAATTTTTATAATCAAACTATACAATTAAACGACACTAGTCCAGTGTACATAAAGAATTATCGCTTGCCGCAAACACATACGGAAGAGATAAATAGACAAGTGAAGGAACTATTAGAACAGAAAATCATAGAACCATCCATAAGTCCTTATAATGCTCCACTCTTGTTAGTTCCTAAAAAGGGACAGAGTGATTTGAGCAAATGGAGGTTAGTAGTAGATTTCAGAAAACTTAATGACAAGGTAGTTAATGATAAATTTCCATTAACGCGAATTGACGACATTTTGGATAAGTTAGGAAGGGCAAAAAATATTTCTACATTAGATATGACAAGTTCATTCCATCAGATAGAACTTGATAAGAACTCAAGACATTTTACAGCCTTTTCAACTCCTAATGGTCATTATCAGTACACTAGATTACCATTTGATTTAAAAATATCTTCGAATAGTTTCCAAAGAATGCTAACTATAGCACTGTCTGGATTAGAATCTGAGGCATTTCTCTATGTTGACGATATAATTGTTTTTGGATGTAGTTTGAAACATCATAATGAAAATTTAATGAACGTTTTTACTACATTATCCAAGTATAATCTTAAGTTAAATGCGGGTAAATGTTGTTTTTTAAGACCTGAAGTCTTATACTTAGAGCACTTGATCATAGCAAACGGTATCAAGCCAGACCCAAGCAAGTATGAAGCAATTTCCAAATATCCTATTCCAAGAAATTCCGACGACGTCAGAAGATTTGTAGCTTTTTGTAACTACCATCGCAGATTCATAAAAAATTTTGCAGAAACTGCAAACTGTCTTAATGACCTATTGAAAAAGAACACGAAATTTGAGTGGACTGAAAAATGCTAATTGGCATTTGAGGCTTTAAAGAACAGTTTAATAAGCCCTCCAGTTTTGCAATATCCAGATTTTGATAGACCGTTTGTATTAAGGTCCAATAAGTGAAGATTTACCCATATCATACGCGAGTAGATCCTTTAACAAGCACGAGAAAAATAAACCCGTAATTGACAAGGAACTACTAGGTATTTATTGGGGCATACAATTTTCTAGACCGTATTTGTATGGTAGAAGATTCACAGTCGTAACTGACCATCGACCGTTTGAGTCGTTGTTTGCTCATAAGAATCCTAGTTCGAAACTAACACCAATACGTTTGGAACTTTCTGATTGTGATTTCGATATCATATATAAGAAAGGATCCAACAATACAAATGCGGATGCATTATCACGAATACAATTAGACTCAACAATATTAAAGAATATGATACCATTGGAAAATGATGAAAACATAAAGAAAACGCTAGTAGTAACGAGAGGTATGAAAAAAAAGTCATCAGTGAATAAAAATATCAATAGTAAGTCTCATAGTGAGTCTGATAAACTCCATATGTGGGATTGCACTTCCATCAATGATATAAAGCATGCATGTAAATTAAAGTTTATAGTAGAAAACAGGCCAATAGAAGATATATATATATATATATATATATATAGATATATAACAGAGAATGATAAATATAGAAATGAAATGCGCATTAGATGTAGTGATAATCCAAAGCTGGAGAAGCTTTAATCTTATTTGAAGAAAAGTAAAAATAGAAAATTTGCCATCGCCAGAAATGATGCAATATTTAGAATAATTCCTGCAGAAGAGTTAAGGCCAGATATAATGAATCGAATAAATCGAATGAAGATGACGTAACAATAATGTTATATAATAAACCTCAGAATATACTAAGCGAAAGTAAACAGTTAGAACTTATAGAGTTATTTCACAACACCTTCCAGGGAGGTCATTTTGGAGTTCGAAAGACTCTACTGAAATTAAAACAACGGTACATATGGAAAACCATGTACAGAATGGTAAAAAATTATATTTCTAAGCGTGATCGCTGCCAGAGAAACAAGCAGATAAGACACACCAGAGAACCACTTGGTGTTACAAATACACCTACACAGAGTTTTGAAACGGTTGTAATCGATACAGTTGGACCGTTACGTCCTTCGATGAACTATCGATATATATTGACTATGCAATGCGAGTTAACAAAATATGTTAAAGCATGTCCCATAGAAGCGAAAGAAGCAAAGTCTGTAGCTAAGGCATTGACTGAAAACCTTATATTGAGGTATGGAATATTCAAAACTTTGAAATCTGACAGAGGGACAGAATTTACAAACGAATTAATGAAGGAGATATGCGAATTATTGAAGATTGAACAATGGTTTTCGACTCCTTATCATCATGAGACATTAGGCACAGTAGAAAGGAATCATAGGGTTCTAAATGAATATTTTTTGTCTTTTGTAGAAGGTGATAGTTGGGAGCAATGTATTCTATATTTTGCATTTGCATACAATGTAACTCCTCATGTGGACACTGAGTACTCTGCATTCGAACTACTATTTGGAAGATTACCGAGTTTACCAGGTAATTAAGTCATGAATCATCCGAAGGTATACAATCTAGAAAATTATCCAAACGAACTAAAGGCTAGATTAAAATATTCAATAGACTATGCAAGAAAACTGACTATGAAATTAAAGGAAAATAGACAAGTAGAATCTAGGGATAAGGCAAATAGTATAAAATTAAAGATAGGAGAATTAGTATTAGTTAGAATTGAAAATAGAAGAAAAAATGAAGCACCGTATAAAGGTCCTTATACGATAGTAGCAATTGATGATGTGAACATATTGGTTAAGATAGGAAATAATATTAAGACATACCATAAGAACTTATTAAAGAAATATAATTTATAAGCAAAATATTGTAAATAAATCAAAACAAATTTTTATACAAAACTTATTAATTAACAAAAAACCAAGGTATTGTAAACAAACCAAAATAAAAACTTTAAAGAAGAATATTTAAAAAAATACGTGTATATAAAATTATAAAGTTGCTCAAATGACAAGTAATTAAATAATAAAAAATGTAATATTATGGGTATGCACAGTAAACAACACACTTATTTAAATCCTACAATTTCTGTTGATTTTCTTTTTACAGAAATTATTTGATTCCTCTTGAGGATAAGGGTGTAGTGTGCATACTTACGGTACATAGTGTACAAAGGGAAAACAACAGTTTGATTTTCAACCTTAAGTTGAATTAGTCAGAACTAATAAAACTAAATAAAATTCATAAAACAATTATGAATACCCATGAGTAAAAACGTACTAAAGGGTTTCACATTACATTGTTTGTAGTACTGACCATTGTCAAGTAATGTGTCTGTTGATACTAGACATCACACAGTTCGGGTGCAACAAAAGCATATGACACTTTGAAACATTACGGCTGCAGTAAATCTGGCACGCGGATGTTTGAAGGGAGTCAATGTTAATTTTATTTTGACGTTTCTCCTTTGTCATAGTACAAATAAATTTAGTATATAAGTCGTTGTAAAATTAGAAATAAGTTAGAGTTATCAAAGTGTATAACAAGACAGTTATGCTGTCTATTAAATAAAAATATAAACAAAACCAGAAACAATTCGAGTTTCATTTCAGCATGTAGTTTTGAAATTCCACAATCAAAAGAATTTTTTGATTTAGATATAGCTGACCCAACATTCTACAAATCTGATTAAATAGATCTAATTTTAGGCAACGACTATGAGCACTTTGTTAACCTTGAGGGAATAAAGAAAAATATCTGCGGCCACACTTCCGTTACAATACAATCTTTGGGTGGGTGCGTAATGGTCCTATGAAAACTTAGCCTACACAAGCGTTTTAAACCTCAGTATTTTCCCCTGAGGCTTCGAAATTGTCACTCTATTAAAAAGGTTTTGAAAGGAAGAAGAAATATCCATAACTCGCCCCAACTCACCTGAGAAAGAGTTTTGCAAAGAATTTTCCAAAAAAAAAAAAAAAAAAAAAACAACAGAGCGGCAGAGCGGCAGGAAAATGGCAGATACATTGTACGACTGCTATTTAGAAAAGGGTTTCGCGATAAAGTTTTTCTCGGCTCATCTCGATTTGTTGCCTTAGCTCAATATTGTAGAATGGAGAAAACTTTACTTAAAGATTCTCAATTACAATCCCAGTATCAGTCAGTATTAGGAGAATACTTAACTCTGGATTACATGGAGAAAACTTCCTTTAGGGAACTTATATATGAGCATGAATATAACTCCTTTTAGTTGCTCCACCATGCAGTAGTGCAACCTGAACACAAAACGACCAAGGGGAGAGTTGTGTTCAATGCATCTAGGAAAGCTAAGGGGCAATTTTCTCTGAATGATATTCTCTACACTGACCCTACTCTTCATAATGAGTTGATTACCATAGTTTTAGGCTGGAGAAAATATCGGTATGTTTTTTGTGGGGATATTTAGAAGATGTACCGCCTAATACAAGTACACCCTGAAGATAGATCCTACAAAGAATTCTGTTTCAAAATCAAGTCGATGGCCCAATTGAAGATTATAAGCTAAAAACGGTCACTTTCGGGGTGAGTTGCGCCCCTTATCTCGCAATTCGGACTCTTCCTTAGCTCGCATCGGAATCAGAATCCCAATATCAAAAGGCTTCCTCAATTTTTCGCTCAGAAACCTACGTAGATGATATTCTCACTGAAGGCTACTCACTAAATGATTCTTTATCAGCTTAATAGCGTACTAAAATCAGCAGGTTTTCCTCTAAAAAAATCACAGCTAATGATCCCCAATAACTCTCTCATTTACCTAAAGATGATTTATATGTCTTGGATTTTCTTCGGTTTCAAGAAACAAGCTCCACTAGAACGCTTGGTATTAAATGGAATGTACTTTCGGATGCTTATACTTATACTTTTTCCCCACTTAGTCACAAAAACAACAAAACGGGAAATCTCTTCTTCATGCGAATAGTCATCAGAGCAAAAATGCTTATGCAACAGCTCTGTCTTGAAGGGCTAGAATGGGATGATGATATTTCACTTGAGTCTCTCAAAGAGTGGGACGATCTCATTTTGGATCTTGCGCAAATAAAAGCAATATCAATTCCTCGATGGCTTCAATACACACCTTTAGACTCAGTTCAAATTCATGGCTTTTGTCACGCGTCCAAAGCAACGTACTGTACTACGGTCTATGTTCGATACCAGATAAACGCCCATAACCTTTTGTTCAAATTTGTTAATAGCAAAATGCAAAGTAGCACCTATTCAAACTCGGTGTCTCCACGGCTAGAGCAAAATGGTGCGTTGTTGCTAATGAATCTTATAAAATACGTCCAAACATCCCTTGATTACAGTGGCACAGAAGTGTTTCTGTGGACTCATTCTTCAATAGTACTAGGCTGGCTCTCTAAGCACCCTTCGTCGTGGGAAGCTTATGAAGCTAACACAATTGCGCAAATTCATCGTCTTGTCCCAGGCGCAATGTTTCTAAGCATTATTACCCGGCAGATCTCGAAACACGGGGATGTAAATTTCTCGAACTCGAATAATGTCCAGTAGTGGTACGGACCTCCATGGCTACGAAAACCATCATCGGATTGGCCCAAACAAAACCATCTTAAGATTTTAGAAAAGCCTACAAGTGAAGTTAGTACATTTCACTCAGAAGTTCAAGAAGATACTCTTAATCGATTTTCTTTTTATAGTAAAACCTTACGGGTCTTAGGTTACATATTCCGATTCTTTTACAAAACTATAAGAAAAATCAGACCGAATGTTGATAACTTTTCTCAAAAAGATTAAACACAGATAGAAATAAGGCAGGTCACATCTTGTATCTCACCCATTTACATCGATTTCTCTATCATGCCGAATGACACAAACAGAATTTTTCATTTTTAGGCTTAAGCCGAGAGTAATGAGAATAATTCAACAGTGCAGAACGTGTGTTATTCTCAAACAGCAGCCATGTACGCAGATAATAGCACGCTTACCACCGAAAAGATGTAATCTATCTCTTCCTTTCCAGATAATGAGCATCGATTTCGCTGGCCCTGTTGAACTTAAAACTACACCTCTAAGAAAACGTCCTGTCGTAAAAGGTTACGTAAGTGTTTTTGTTTGCTTCGCAACGAGAGCTATCCACTTAGAACCATGCTCCGATTTGTCTTCAGCAGCATTCCAAGCGGCATTTGCTCGCTTCGTTGGGAGGCTAGGACTTCCACAAAAGGTAGTTACTGACAATGGTAGAAACTTTTTAGGGGCCAGTAGAACCCTTGAACATGAGTTCTCCACCTATGTAAAAAATGTTGCCCAGGATACCGCCAAAAAGTATATTACCTATGAATTTGAATGGAAATTCATTCCGCCACATACTCCTCACATGGGTGGCTTATGGGAAGCCGCCGTAAACAGCTTTAAATTTCATTTTAAACGTATTGCTGGTGCTCAAAAATTTATGTTTGAAACGTTCACAACAGTCTTAATTCGAACTTCGGCAATTAATTTTTTTAATTACATGGCGATCCTGTGGACAAACCTGTAGATGTAATCCTGCGGACATAACTATATTTTTCACTTATTTTTCTCCTTCCTCTATTTTACTTAATTCAAATAAATATATGGATGAAATAGAGACCGCAAAACAAGAGATTGACCAACTTCTTAAGAAGGGGTAAAGGTTGCTAGAAGAAAAATACATACCACAGCCTATTGTCCCAGCTGAAGAAGAGGTCCCGAAATACGCCGGGAGTCTGAAAAAGAGATTGCGATCAAGAAATGCCTAAAACGCCTGCAGAAAACTAATATACCTAATGTAGAAACCCCTTAAAAGGAGGCAACACGGGCGATACAAGAAAAGAAAAGAGGCGGCAGAGCAGTTAAGAGACAAAAACTGATCGCTAAGGCATACCGTAGGTTCCATTAAACCGGCAACAAGGTAGAAAAATCCAAAATCTTAAATGAAATCCGGTCAATAAGATAAACGACATAGAGAACATTTTTAAATAGTTAATATTATAAATTTAAGTATATTTATAAATAAAATTAAATAATAAAGGGCTTCTAATTTTTTCCGCTAAAAACTTACGTTGCAAACCAGGGTCAATGAGAGCCCTTATAGTAAAACATTCACCTCTGACTTCTATTTGCACCAAAGCAGTTCGTAGCAAAAGTAAAGCAGTTAGCTTGAATTTGGCTAGATGTTAATGGGTATTCATCCATATTATCATGCCCTACAGTTTGAGCTATTCTCGAAGAACTATTTAGGGGTGGCGTACCCTTGTTCGAAATATTCTTCTTTAGAGAATTATCACTATTTTGGGGTTTCCCATATGCAAAAAAGTGTGATGCTGCTTTTTACAATAGAAGCAGGTATGCTTACTACTACAGTTAGCCTTAATATGTGATGATGCCAAACAATTGTTGCAAAACTTGTTTTTGTATACAAAATCTGTTGCATCGTGAACGTGTGGAACGTGGGACATGTTCTTGAACAGTGGTTTTCATTACAAGGCTTACATGTTCTGTCTTAGAGATTTTCTTGAGACGAGAAAGAGTACACTTTGGGTTGTCGTGATATTTAAGACTGAAACAATCTTTTGAGTTTTTTATATTTGTAAGGCGTTCTATGGCCTCATACTGTCGACAAGAAATTGCGACATTTGTAACCACTAAGTTATGGAAAAAAATTATCCTCTTTTCAAATAATTAATTATATATAAATAAAAGGTAAGATATCACACTTATTATATTTTAAATCGTCATACGTAATGATACGTATCTGGAAGCATTGATTAAACATTTTTAAAATTAGTGGTTACGTTTTTTTGGGTCAAATATTTGACTAATCTTACCGCCCTTGAGTTTTGGATGTACCATTTTAAATTTGTAAGAAATTAAAAATTTATATACTTTATTTCTGTGTAATATAGACGAAAACAATAAATTAAAAAGTTAAAATAAAAACATGCTGTTTCGGCATTTCATTTAATTAAAATCAATTTTCGTTTTTTTTTTTTTTTTTGTTTAACTTGTTTTTTTTTCAATTCAATGAGTTCACCCTTTTAAATTTTATTTAAATGTCAAATTAATAAAATAAATTTTGACCCCACTGAAATGTCAGTTACGCTGGGGAAATTGTAACTGTATCAAATGAAATTTTTTTGTCAACCATATTTAGTATAAATAATGATCTCTTTCTTGTACTAAACACGAATAAAACCGGTCTTGCACTTTTTTCGCTTGCGAGTTTTACTATTTTTGTTTATAATCAGTGCCCTTAGATTGCTTATTAAAAACAATCAACCCTAAAAGTTTGTTTAAAAACAATAACTTTTTCGTTGTGCAAACAACCTTTAAAAATTATTAAAGACGAAACATTTTGGCGCCCGAGCAGGGACTGTGTTTTTTAAATAAAAAAAAGTGTAAAATTCGCGTTTACCAAAACCGTATTTGCTAAGTAAAAACTTTATTAAAATAACGTGCGTTCGTTACTTAAACAACACGGCATAAACGTTTGTTTATAATTAAATAAACAAAATAATTAAAAACAACAACAACTCAGCATCAACTTTTCAACCCCCAGAAGATTTGGAATTCATCCAGATGCCCAGGTGTAGCTGTATTTTGTGCAAAAAGGAATGTGAACAAAACATCAACCAGGTATTTATGAACAAATAATTTGTATGAGACTTTGCGTTTAATTTTTAAATAACAAAAATTAAATTTAATATTCGTTTAAAGCAAAAGTTTTATTCCACACGAAGAATTATTTGTTCTTTTCGTCAATTCGTTTATGTCCTAAGTAGTAAAACACACACACATAGTAACACAAAAGTGATTATTTATTTGAAGTTAAAAATATTTTCATTTGTTACTCAAATTTATTTGAATTAAATTTTCACTTAAATCTCGACCGATTTCTCTTTTCGTGTTTTCTCTTAAATTAACCTGCTGCTCTCTTCGCTTCCATTGAGTTAGATTTTCTGAAAATAGAAAACTATTGCATGTAGTTTTGAAATTCCACAATCAAAAGAACTTTTTGATTTAGATATAGCTGACCCAACATTCTACAAATCTGATCAAATAGATCTAATTTTAGGCAACGACTATGAGCACTTTATTAACCTTGAAGGAATAAAGAAAAATATCTGTGGCCACACTTCCGTTACAATACAATCTTTGGGTGGGTGCGTAGTGGTCCTATGAAAACTTAGCCTACACAAGCGTTTTAAACCTTAGTATTTTCCCCTGAGGCTACCGAAATTGTCACTCTGTTAAAAAGGTTTTGAAAGGAAGAAAAAATATCCATAACTCGCCCCAACTCACCTGAAAAAGAATTTTGCAAAGAATTTTACAAAAAAAAAAAAAAAAAAAAAAAAAACAGAGCGGCAGGAAAATGGCAGATACATTGTACGACTGCCATTTAGAAAAGGGTTTCGCGATAAAGTTTTTCTCGGCTCATCTCGATTTGTTGCCTTAGCTCAATATTGTAGAATGGAGAAAACTTTACCTAAAGATTCTCAATTACAATCCCAGTATCAGTCAGTATTAAGAGAATACTTAACTCTGGATTACATGGAGAAAACTTCCTTTCAAGAACTTATATATGAGCATGAATATAACTCCTTTTAGTTGCTCCACCATGCAGTAGTGCAACCTGAACACAAAACGACCAAGGGGAGAGTTGTGTTCAATGCATCTAGGAAAGCTAAGTGGCAATTTTCTCTGAATGATATTCTCTACACTGACCCTACTCTTCATAATTAGTTGATTACCATAGTTTTAGGCTGGAGAAAATATCGGTATGTCTTTTGTGGGGATGTTCAGAAGATGTACCGCCTAATACAAGTACACCCTGAAGATAGATCCTTCAAAGAATTCTGTTTCAAAATCAAGTCGATGGCCCAACTGAAGAACATAAGCTAAAAACGGTCACTTTCGGGGTGAGTTGCGCCCCTTATCTCGCAATTCGGACTCGTCCTTAGCTCGCATCGGAATCAGAATCCCAATATCAAAAGGCTTCTTCAATTTTTCGCTCAGAAACCTACGTAGATGATATTCTCACTGGAGGCTACTCACTTAATAATTCTTTATCTGCTCACACTCAGCTTAATAGCGTACTAAAATCAGCAGGTTTTCCTCTTAAAAAAATCACAGCTAATAATCCCCAATAACTCTCTCATTTACCTAAAGATGATTGGTATGTCTTGGGTTTTCTTCGGTTTCAAGAAAAAAGCTCCACTAGAACGCTTGGTATTAAATGGAATGTACTTTCGGATGCTTATACTTATTTTTTTCCCCACTTAGTCACAAAAACAACAAAACGGGAAATCTCTCCTTCATGCGAATAGTCATCAGAGCAAAAATGCTTATGCAACAGCTCTGTCTTGAAGGGCTAGAATGGGATGATGATATTTCACTTGAGTCTCTCAAAGAGTGGGACGATCTCATTTTGGATCTTGCGCAAATAAAAGCAATATCAATTCCTCGATGGCTTCAATACACACCTTTAGACTCAGTTCAAATTCATGGCTTTTGTCACGCGTCCAAAGCAACGTACTGTACTACGGTCTATGTTCGATGCCAGATAAACGCCCACAACCTTTTGTTCAAATTTGTTAATAGCAAAATGCAAAGTAGCACCTATTCAAACTCGGTGTCTCCACGGCTAGAGCAAAATGGTGCGTTGTTGCTAATGAATCTTATAAAATACATCCAAACATCCCTTGATTACAGTGGCACAGAAGAGTTTCTGTGGACTCATTCTTCAATAGTACTAGGCTGGCTCTCTAAGCACCCTTCGTCGTGGGAAGCTTATGAAGCTAACAGAATTGCGCAAATTCATCGTCTTGTCCCAGGCGCAATGTTTCTACGCATTATCACTTGGCAGATCTCGAAACACGGGGATGTAAATCCCTCGAACTCGAATAATGTCCAGTAGTGGTACGAACCTCAATGGCTACGACAACCATCATCGGATTGGCCCAAACAAAACCATCTTAAGATTTTAGAAAAGCCCACAAGTGAAGTTAGAACATTTCACTCAGAAGTTCAAGAAGATACTCTTAATCGATTTTCTTCTTATAGTAAAACAAAAGTATAAGAATCAGACCGAATGTTGATAACTTTTCCCAAAAAGATTTAACACAGATAGAAATAAGGCAGGTCAAATCTTAGCTTATTTTTATGACCCAGAGAAACTTCTACGCTGAAGAATATCACTATTTACTAAATTCTCGACCTTTTCCTAACAAAATTGCGCCTAAAACACTAAACCCATTCCTTGATTATAGCTCCATATTACGTGTAAACGGTAGATTAACTCAATCTTCTTTGCAATATGGCGAGCGTTATCCTATTTTCTTCCCTGCTACTTTTCGACTATGCCAATTGTATCTCACTCATTTACATCGATTTCTCTATCATGCTGAATGTACCCAAATGTGCCGAATGACACAAACATAATTTTTCATTTTTAGGCTTTAGCCGAGAGTAAAGAGAATAACTCAATAGTGCAGAACGTGTGTTATTCTCAAACAGCAGCCATGTACGCAGATAATAGCACGCTTACCACCGAAAAGATGTAATCTATCTCTTTCTTTCCAGATAATGGGCATCGACTTCGCTGGCCCTGTTGAACTTAAAACTACACCTCTAAGAAAACGTCCTTTTGTAAAAGGTTACGTAAGTGTTTTTGTTTGCTTCGCCACAAGAGCTATCCACTTCGAACCATGCTCTGATTTGTCTTTGGCAGCATTCCAAGCGGCATTTGCTCGCTTCGTTGGGAGGCTAGGATTTCCCCAAAAGGTAGTTACTGACAATGGTAGAAACTTTTTAGGGGCCAGTAGAACCCTTGAACATGAGTTCTCCACCTTCGTAAAAAATGTTGCCCAGGATACCGCCAAAAAGTATATTACCTATGGGTTTGAATGGAAATTCATTCCGCCACATACTCCTCACATGGGTGGCTTATGGGAAGCCGCCGTAAACAGCTTTAAATTTAATTTTAAACATATTGCTGGTGCTCAAAAGTTTATTTTTGAAACATTCACAACAGTCTTAATTCGAACTTCGGCAATTAATTTTTTTTAATTACGTGGCGATCCTGTGGACAAACCTGTTGATGTAAGCCTGCGGACATAACTATATTTTGCACATATTTTTCTCCTTCCTCTATTTTACTTAATTTAAATAAATATATGGATGAAATAGAGACCGCAAAACAAGAGATTGACCAACTTCTCAAGAAGGGGTAAAGGTTGCTAGAAGAAAAATACATACCACAGCCTATTGTCCCAGCTGAAGAAGAGGTCCCGAAATACGCCGCAAGTCTGAAAAAAAGATTGCGATCAAGGAATGCCTGAAACGCCTGCAGAAAACTAAGATACCTAATGTAGAAACCCCTTAAAAGGAGGCAACACGGGCGATACAAGAGAAGAAAAGAGGCGGCAGAGCAGTTAAGAGACGAAAACTGGTCGCTAAGCCATACCGCAGGTTCCATTAAACCGGCAACAAGGTAGAAAAATTAAAAATCTTAAATGAAATCCGGTCAATAAGATAACCGACATAGAGAACATTTTTAAATATTTAATATTATAAATTTATGTATATTTATAAATAAAATACTGTTGTCATACCTTTCGGTGAAGACCGTCGTTACTGGCTGTTTATTTAGTACGATTGGCGAGCGCTTTCGATGTAAAGACATCATTTTCAAGCCGCGTTTTGATTAGTACTGGTTAGATAGTGTAAGGTGTTTGTTGCATAGGTAGTGGTGGGTTCAGGTAGTTTTGTCCGTTAGGATGGTGTCTATTTACTGGCGGAATAAATCCAATTAACTTAATATTTATAAATAAAATTAAATAAAGAGTACAAAGGGTTTTAATATGTTTACATTTCAACATGGGTGGATAGTTTTTAAAAGAAGCCATCATTGTAAATGAAAATAATAAAGGAGTTCTGAGAGTGACTTAGGATCAAATGCAACAGATAATGTTGATCCTTCTAGTTTTACTGGTGTTAGGAAAACTAAACGAATATTATAAGGATTATATGAAGAAAAAAGCGCTCAAATTCAATATCACAGTAGAAAATGTTTAACATATGGATAGATTAATAAGTATTTATAAGAATTTGAAGAAGAGCCCCAATAGAAATTATACAAAAAATTATGTAATAACTGTTTTTAAAATAGTACAGGAATTAAAATTCATTTCATTAAAGAATGAGGGCTATACCCTAGAAGACATTAATGAGATTGAAAGAAAAATTTTGAACTATTTGAAAACATGGCATCGTTTAGCATTCTCGATGCGTCCAGAATAGTTCCAGAGTTTAATGGTGACATCGGACAATTGAATAACATTATAGAGATAATAGAATTCTATGCTGAAACGGTTAAGGTTGGTACAGAGGTAAGTAAGCTAATCAAATTTCCTCCAGCTACCAAATTAACAGACAAAGTAAGGAATAAGTTACACTAGAATAAGAAACACCAAATTCTCTTGAAACTTTCGAAAGCATTCTGGGAAAATATTTTCACCCAGGAAATCACGCTTTTCAGTTCATAATGAATTATCGAAGCAGACACAAGGAAATAATTCGGTAACACAATTCGCCAACAAGATAGAATCGCGGATAGCCTGTCTCAATGAATTGCAGATCACAGAATTAGGTTCCCAAAGCAGAGAGACAGTCATAAAGATAAACGATTAAGTTACGCTTAGTACCTTTAAGAATGGTTCGAATGAACCTCACAGAGCCACTGTTTTGGCTGCTGGACCCAAAAGCCTAAATGACGCAATCCAAATAGCTTCTGAAATAGTGTCACATCGAAATTTTATAATGCATTTCAATAGGAATGGAAGATCTTTAAGCAACAGATAATCTCGCGATAATAATAACGGATGTCGTAATAACTTTAACACCGATACTTACAATAGAAATAGTAGTTACAACCAAAATTATCATTATAGAAATATAAATAGTTCGCATAGGAGTAATTTTCATAATAACAATTTCCCAAGAAATATCTACAACAACAAACAAAAAAACAGAAATAAAAGAAATAGAAATCAAAGAAGAGTATATGTTACTAAGGAACAGGGAAACGAAATAGAACCCTGAAATCCTCAAAAGTAAATTTGATAGAAGATGTAGGGGAATAAAAACAATTGAAAAAATATACATTGAAAATCTTCAATTCACAAACTGATGCACCGCATTTTGTAACATTTAAAACGGATGAAGGAAATTTTATAAGACTTTTGATAGACACAGGTGCGGATATCTCAATATGTAAAGAAAATTTGATAGGAAATAGGGAAATAAAAGAACACAATGCTTGCAAAATGGGTATTGAAAACAAAGCGATACAGGCAGAAGGCACTACAATATTGAAACTGTTGCTTCTTGACCGCACGGTACAACTTGAATACCAAATTGTGGACACAAACTTTCCAATAACCACAGACGGTATCCTTGATAGAAATTTTTTCATTAAATATTTAGCAAAGACAGATTATGAAACATATACATTAACCATCAAAATAAATGAAACTGAGTACGTTTTACCAATGAGAGCAATGACCAATAGGCTTATAATACCACCTAGAACAGAAATGATACAAGGGGTAAATGTACAGTTAAAAGAGGACAGCGTTGTATGCGCGAAACAAATCAGCAACAACACAATAATTTCGAAATGTGGATCAAAACACATTAGAATTGTGAATGCATCAAACGAGGAGGTACAAATATCACAATTGAATTTGCAAATAAAACCTTTACCCCATTACAACATTTTGTATAAGAAAACAGAATTTACGGTTAGTAAACAAAAGTCTAGATGGGAGAAATTAATAAAATTGCTGAGTATTGATACAGTCGATTCTTTAGCTAGAAAAACAATAGAAAAAATATGTAGGGAATTTCAAGGCATTTTTCATTTGGAAGGAGATCACCCAACAGCAAATAATTTCTACCAACAAAGACTGCAAACTGTAGATGATACCACAGTCTACACTCGAAATTATAGACTACCATAGTCACAGCAGGAAGAAATAAAAAAACACAAGTTCATAAATTAATGAAAGAAGACTTAATTGAACCATCTGTCAGTCCTTATAATTCTGCGTTACTTTTAGTTTCAAAGAAAAGTGATAAAAATAAAAAGAAATCGAGACTAGTTGTCGACTACCGTCAGTTGAATAAGAAATTGATTAACGACAAATTTCCGTTAACCCACATCCCGACCACTTACTGCATTTTCCACAAACAATGGACACTATCAATTTAAAAGATTGCCTTTCGGTCTCAAAATATCTTCCAACAGTTTTCAAAGGATGCTAACAATAGCATTAACCGGACATGATTCAAATGCTGTTATATACGTAGATATAATTGTTTTTGGATATTCCTTGCAACACAATAATGATATTTTAACAAAGGTTTTTCAAAAGTTAAGGAGTCACAATCTCAAATTAAATCCGAATAAACGCAATTTTTTGAAACCAGAAGTAGTTTATCTGGGACATCTTATCACGGATAAAAGAATGTATACTCGAATCTCGGTTCAGTTTTGCAGAAGTTAACTTAGGTCTTACGGGATTACCGAATATTTATAGTAACGCTTACGAAGGATGATAAAATATTTAAATATATAAAGGAAGAAAAGTCAATTAAAATATTTAATAGCATGCAGAACAAGAATAAAAATAGGCAGAGACCTATAGAAATTATATTGTTTAAACAACCAGAAAGAATTATGAAAAAGGATAGACAAAAAGAAATTATAAGGAAATATCATGAAAGTCCCTATGGCGGACACGCGAGTATACGTAGAACAATCATTAGAATAAAACAGAAATACATATGGAAAAAGATGTATAAGATGGTTAAAGATTTTATCAGTCATTGCAAATCTTTTAAAAGAAATAAAATTATTAGATATACAAAGGCACCATTTCAGATTACTAACACACCTACAAGACGATTTCAGGTAATATGATTAGACACCATAGGTCCATTAAGAGTATCAAACGGATGTAGATATATATTAACCCCTCAATGTGAACTAACAAAGTACATTGACGCATTCCCAATAGAAACTAAAGAAGCATCGGAAATAGGTAGAATATTAGTAGAGAACTTTTTATTAAAATATGGAAGTTTTAACATTATAAAGACAGACAGAGGAACTGAATTTGTCAATAAACTTTTTAAAAAAAATTTTTAAAAATTTTCAATATGTTAGGTAGTATTGAAAGAAATCATAAAGTTTTAAATGACTATATGCGTTCTTTCACGAAGCAATACAATTAGGATGAATGGATTCCATATTATACATTCGCGTATAATACCACTCCACATACTTCTACACATTTTACCCCATTTGAACTGGTATATGATAGATTAGCGTCAATACCAACGGAACCCATGTCAGATGATAAATTTTACAATTATGAAGATTATGTAACAGAATTAAAAATAAATTAAAACATGCACATGAAATGGCAAACAAAAACTTATTGAGAAACAAAACAAAGCAAAAAATTACAAAAGATAAGAATACTATTTATATTATTATAAAAATAGGAGATAAAGTATTTTCAAGAGATGAAAACGCAAAGAAAAGTGAAAACCAATACATTGGTCCCTTGGTAAAGTAATAAAAACAGAAAATGTAAGTGCCACTATTTTAAAAGATAACAAACCAATAACAATACACAAAAATTGATTAAAAATATTTTAAATATTATTAACTTGCTATATGTACAAGAAAAAAACAATATATATATATATATATATATATATATATATATATATATATATATATATATATATATATATATATATATATATATATATTTGTACTTTTATAATATTTTTTGTGAACTGTGAATTTTTTTATTATTGGTAATAGTCATAATATTTTAATTCCTAATTCAACAAGCACTAGGTCAGTTTTAAAATAAAAATATTGTTTATTATTTTTTATTTCAATATTTCACAACACTGCTGGGTAGCATCTTCAGGTAACAGGAAACCAAATTATTAACAATTAAATATTTTTCAAAAACAAAAATTGAAAAAATTTGTCAAATTAACTAAAAAATTTTCAAAAAGCAAAGACAAAAAAATATAATAAAATATATATACTCATAATTTTTTTTTTTTTTTTTTTTTGCTTCCTGAAGATGCCACCCAACGGTGTGGCGAAATATTGAAAGAAAAAATAATAAACAATATTTTTATTTTAAGACTGTGCTTGTTGAATTATAAAATAAAATAAATTATAAAGGTAAAAAAAATATTAACATTTAACATAATATTTCTTTTATATACTGGTGTTAGGTATTTTTATTTTTATATAATGCATTTAATTTAACATTCTTAGTTTTAATTTAACATGTTATGTATATGCTAAATCTGTAGTTATTTGATGTATTATAGCTTTTAGTAATTTTGATGTATGATTAACGGTCACAAATATTAGTGCTTTGTATTGTTTTAAGGTTTATTAAATTTATATTATATTTCATTTTTCTTTATATACTTATAGCAGTTTACTTTGTGTTTTTTTTTTTTTTCAATAAATCGTCAGTGTTGTTTTCTTTGTATAAAGCAGTCTATGAATGGAGGAGGCCGTAGAAATTAAAGAGAAAGAAGTTAGAAGACGGTCGGAAAAGTTAAAAAGGCATAGGGAAAGAAATTTTTCTCTTGATCTTAATCGATCATCCCCCCGAGGGATAATCAATCAGGCATAATGCCTACCAGACCACCACAAATAAAGAATATGGCGGCCAAGATAAATGTCCAGTCTGAAAACAGAGGTGCGATACCTAAAGATTTAGATAACCGAAATTCCAATCAGCGTAATTACAATCCTAATAGAGGTTACATATAACCAGCTGCAAAATCTATGATTACGGGAAGTGTAGAAGAGATGAAGGCTAGAATTAACCAGTCTAATAATGATATGGTGAATAAAAAAATGAGTAGAGAGTTGGGAAAAGTTCAGGAAAGCACCGGTCAACCGGCAGATGCCGTTAGAAACTTTACTCTGCCGGAAGCCCACCGTATCAGTGACATCAACAGGTTTTCAACCAGTAATGGAACCAGGCGAGTTCATTTTAAACAGCAGAATAGGTATAATTTTTTACTACCTACGCATATAATGGGTCAAGATGGGTGGAAAATTTGAGTGGATAAGTTTGGCTTGGAGTTAAAAGAAAACCAAGGAAATCGAAACCAACTTTCAGTGGAAGAATTCGTGTTCAGATTAGAACATATGCAAAGGCAATGCCAGATACCATGGCAAGAGATTTCCATTCACTCGTGACAGGAATGGTTAGATAGTGGTATTGGGCACTGCTTCAAGCTACGGTCATAAGTGACTGGAACACCTTACGATTGGCATTGTTAAATAAGTAAAAACAGTTAGGCCAAATTGGGAAGGAATGCATGAACTGGTGGCGAGAAAGCAAATGCCCGGAAAAACAAGCGACAAGTATTTTCATTGCTTAAACTTATTGAGAGCAAGATTAGAAATGCCCGTTGTGGAAGGTGAAATGATTAAAATCGCCAAACAAAATCAGAGGAAAAACATCGATTTAATGGTATACCCTATGGCAGTTTCATCAGTACGGCACTTGAGAATAGAGTGCTTGGAAGCTGAAAGGGCACTTTCTGGAAAAGACTCGCAAAATGTAGCTCCACAACCGGTTCGATCGCAGCGGTATGTGTGTAAAGCCGTGATAAACGCAATTGAAGACGGCGAGGAAAATTTTTTTATTGAAGTTGCAGCCTTAAACGGTATTTAAGTATGTTGGAACTGTCAGCAAAAGGGGCACAGCTTTAAAGAATGCATGTCTCGCAACAAACGACCCTCTTATGTTATAAATGTGGCATTCCAAACACCATCATGCCAAACAAGTCCGGGAAAACCTGAAGCGGAACCCGGCCTTATCAGGAGAGCCGGAGTTCAGCGAGCTTGCCCCGAAACAAGCGTAAATGCGCTTCTTACTGACTAAAACATAGCTAAAATTTATCACTATTTACATATCGATATACGGGAACAAAGTTATCAAACAGTAAAACAGCATTGTTCCGAATTGAACATCATAAAAATACTACTAGAAAAGCATTCTCAATTAGAAGATACCTCAAGAGCTTTAGACACAATAACTATAAATTATGGCAAAATAAGTGAAAATCGATATACAATCAACACGGCGAATATTTAAACACATTTTTAGGATAACAAATGATTTTATAAAAAGGAAACGGCACCGTAAATTATTGGCGGAAGCACTTATTCTGTTCAAAAATAAAAGAGATCCTAGGCCTTATGCCAAAGTTTTGTTAAACGGCAAGAGATTTAAAGGTATATTAGACTCAAGCGCTTCAGTAATCCTAATAGGTAAAAACTGTCACGAGCTTGTGGTCAGTCGGAGGAAAGTCTTATTTTTTTTTTTTTTTTTTATAAAGACAAATAGCAGTTCAGGCAACAATGCCTATTTAATTAGTGTGTAACCGTGCTACATTCTTTAGGAAAGGGATAGAGGAGAGAGAAGAACAGGTGGTGAAAGTATAGCCAATTTATGAAGAAGTACCGACGAAGGAGGCTGCATGTTTTAATGTTAATTCTGAATATGAATTTGTACCATTAAACAGAAAAAACAATTTTATTTTTTGGTTGTCGCAGGGGTTGAACCCTGGCCAACCTTGACCACAGCAGCCTTAATGTAAAATATAAGGGCGAAACGAAGAAAATAACATTTCTTTATGCTTGGACTTAAACCAGAAAATTTACCTAGGTGTCGATTTTTGGCAACTTTTTAATATAGCCTCGGAGAGTGTTTCTTCGCAGAAATTAGTTTAGAAAAGATACGTAGAATTCATGGTGAAAGTGATACATATAATGTGCAGATGCGTGAATTAAGTGAAGTACAACAAAAACAGTTAGATGAAACAATATGGAAATTTTTATCATTTGAGGAGAGAGGGCTAGGATGTACAAGTTTAGAAAAACACGAAATTAAACTTGTAGAAGGGCGCATCCCATTAAAGATAAACATTACCCCATGTCCCCAGTTGTAAAAGAGATTGTTTTCGCAGAACAAGTTAACATGTTGAAACTTAGGTTAATAAAAGAAAGTGATAACCCTTAGGCAAATAGGATCACGGTAGTTCGAAAACCAGGAAAGAATAGGTTTTGCTTGGACGCCCGCAAACTGAAAGCCGTGACAGTCAAAGACGCCTACCGCTTTCAGAACATCGACGGAATATAAAGACGTAAGGATCAAACGCATTTCATAAGCAGCGTCGACGTGAAATACGCGTTTTGGCAGATAGAATTGAAGGAAGCAGCAAAGCCGTATACTGCTTTTGCGGTTCCAGGTCGTTCACTGTACCAGTTTAGAGTGATGACGTTTGGTCTATGCAACGCTGCTCAAAGTTTTTACCATCTAATGGATTAGGTTATACCGGCGAATTTAAAACCGAACATTTTTATATATCTAGACAAGTCTCTTTAAATATCAGATACGTTTAGTTATCATATAAAAATCCTCGAACAAGTGACCAAATGTCTGCAAAAGGCTTATCTGACGATACGGCTGAAAAAGTCAAAATTTTTTTTAAGGAGTTGAGGCACCTATGTTTTGTGTTAGCCATCCAGAAGATACAATTGCGCAAGACAGTACGGCATTTTAGGAGCTTTCTAGGTGCAGCTGGGTGGTATAGGCGTTCCATTAAAGACTTCGCCTCTATCTCAGAACCACTAAGTGATACCCTAAAGAAACGGAAACAGTTTTCGAGACCCCTGAGGTGATCGATGCCTTTAAAATGTTTAAATTTTTGCTTACATACGCTCCGGTGCCTCGCCACCTAGATTTTCAAGACCATCTTTTATCCATCGCGACTCGTCTGAAAATGGAATCGGTACAGTTCTCTTTCAAAAGAATGATCAGGGAGGCGAAAATTCTATTGCCTTTTAAATCCAAAAATTAACATCTTGTCAGAAAAACTATTCGGTGACGGAAAAAGAATGCCTCGCCGCGGTGTTGGCAGTAAAACGTTTCAGACCATACGTGGGGCTGATGGAATTTACCGTCATCACTGACCACGCAAGCTTTAAGTAGCTGATATTACTTAAAGACTTGAGTGGGAAGTTAGTGAAATGGTCGCTCCAATTACAAGCATATAGTTTTTCTAGCAGACCGTAAAGGCTCGAAAAACGTTGTTGCAGATATGCCTTCACGAATGCCCGAAGATGTAGCGGATATGAGTGAGGATAGTTTTTTCGATTTTGAGACAATAGCTTTTGAGTCTAAATAATATTTGCAATTGGTCAAAAATGTTTAAGAACGTCAAACAAAGTTACCAGAGTAGAAGATGGAAAAGTTTATAAAAGAATCGTAAACGATATTTCACAGAACGTTTTCAGTTCGGAATGGAAGTTGTGAATCCCACAAGATATTACGCAAGTTTTAATTGAGAAAGCCAACGAAGACGCCAAAGTCGCCCATGGAGGAATGCGAAAAACGCCTTGATTATTGGCCAAAAATGGCAGCGCAAGTTCAACAATACATAAGGGACTACAGTAAATGAAAGGGAACAAAGTCGACTATTTTGCATACTATACCACCGATAGAGGATGAAGTGCGCACAGAAAAACCCATTCAAATTTTTTAGGAAAGTACCCCAAGTCGAAGAAGGGTAATGCCTACATTTTTTTTGTGGCTGATTATTTCACGAAATGTGTATTTTAGAAACCCAACTGCCAAAAATTTGGAGCAGGTTCTTATCTAAAAGGTTTTCCAAATGTTTGGAGTCCTGGAGGTGCTGCATAGCGACAGTTTTCAGCAATCTATTTCAACTGCATTTGAAGAACTAATGAAAACTTATAACATAACGCACATGAAAACTGCGGTCTATGCGCCCCAGTCAAATGCAGCTGAAAGAGTTAACCAGTCTGTACTGGCAGCCGTTCGTGCCTACTTGGAGAAGGACCACAGAGACTGGGATCTCTATTTGCCAGAAAAGAGATGCACACTGCTCAACAAGATGCACACTATTTTTTGCCTTATTCGGGTATCATTTATATCTCAATGGCGCAAAATATAGACTAGCGAGGGAACTACAGTCTATGTCTGACCACGAAATTTTTAATTTCGACAACAAAGATCGGCTGGAAATCATTCGCGATAAGATTAAAAAGAAATGTAGCGAACGCATACAAACAGAGTGCGCAAATTTATAACAAAAATGCCCGTGTTGTAAAATTCAGTTTAGGCCAGGAATTATATAGAAGGAATTTTGCACTTTCAGACTTTAATAACAATATAAATGCGAAGTTTCCCCGCAAATACTTAAAATGCCGAGTTGTGAAACCAATTGGCAAAAATATGTACCAATTTAACTCACAGCAAGGTAGACCAATTGTAATCTTCCACGTGAAAGATTTAAAAGTCTGACAAATATTTGCATAAATTTCTGTGATATTCTGGGTGGGATATATAGGTTTAAAAACAGTATATTGGTTGAGTGCAATATTTATTTATTTACTAACATATTAAATGTCGTTCGTGTTCGCTGTTTTGGTAATTACTTATTTATTTTATTAGGGAATTTATTTATTTTGTTATACCTATACATTTATTTCATTTATATACAATATTGCATTTATTTATTTTGACTATCTTTATTTTATAGCTTAGTTAATCTGTTAATTAATAATGTTAATTATTTGATTTATTTTTCTTATATTGTGTACTCAACCATACATACATATGTATATTGTGGGCAAATAGAGAACGCACTCTGCGATCACGGGATCGTGATTGAAGCAGTGCACTGTAGATAATGTTTGCTATAAATTTTTTTTCTTGCCTACACTTTCCCCTCACTTATAGTAAAGCATGCGGTAGTGATAAGCTCGAAGTGGTTTTGTTTAATATCCTACTCGTTAGTAACCCTATGTCAATGCCTATGCTAAGAAAATAACCTACGGTTATTAGTTCCGTTATCCAGATGGCAGAAACTCCACCAAGGTTTACCTATAGATTACAAATAAACGATTAAGCACCAGAAGATAACAATAAGGGAACAGAATAATTCTTGTATATTTACCCACGTGTGGATAATTGTCTTTATGAGATTTATTTTGGTGTATGTATGTTTGTCTTGCCACCACCGTAAAGGATACTAAATGCAATGTTGTAAAACATTTCTTTGACTCCTTATTGTTTTTTATTAATGACTTTGCTTATTTTAAATGTTTTTTTTTTTTTTAATTTTTGAATTCGATTCTATTGAATCTACGGTTTGTTTTATAGTTTTACTTTTTTATGTGCATGGGCGTCTGTGCCTGAATTACAAGTAGATATATATATATATATATATGGTACTAGTTAGTTTAAGTGTGGTATGGAACACCAAGAGTAGTAGAGTTGCCATTGCTAAAACAGGGGTGTTAACTATTTTGTACAGACGGTTTCGGGCATTAACATGGAGAAAATTGTGGTAAGATATATAATAATTTTGGCTAGGTTACTGGACATTACGATTAAGAGAACTTATTTGTGTTTTGAGAAAAAGGAATTAGTAAAAAGATGGAGATTGTCTGGATAAAAAAGTTCAATTTGAACATAAAGTATAGAGGAATTAGTTAAATCATTTGATCAAACCTTTGATAATTAAAGTAGTGAAGTCTTGCTAATTTTAATAAAGTGTAAAGTTAATAAATAAAAAAAAAGAAAATCTACCATTTTAAAAATAAAAATTAAAGACAAAGGCTGGCAGTGTAATTTTTTTGGTTATTAATTTATATTATATATTTATATTTGTTTTCCTTTTAGAATAAGAAAACTAATAGCAAAACTGTTACTAATGCCAATTATTCTATATGGGTTAGAAATTTATTCATGTGCAAGTCTTACAAAGTTGGAAAAGATTAGGAAATGTTTCAATCGAATAGTAAGATTTGTTTATGGTTTGGGTATAAGAATCCCAATGAATCTTGAATTACGTTGCCTTTTGTTTTTTTTTAAGATTATAAAATTTGGCGTGCCAACATATCTTACAACACTTTTTACATTTGCTCAATCTACCAGAACTTCCGCCTTAATATGTCCCAGAATAAATACTCTCTTTATGCATAGATCATATATAGTGAAAATATGTAGGTTGTGGAATTCGAAAATTCCGTATAATGACAGAAATTTTTCTGTAAGTTTGGGAAAATTTAAAAATACTCTATTTAAAACTGTTTAAAAATAATGTATATATACATAAATGGAAATTAAGTTGATAAGAGATATTATTTTGATGGATTTGTTACTTGGCTACATGCTTTAAATGAAATCTTTAGAGTCGTGCATTTAAGATGTTAAGTTAAATAAAAATTTTTTTCTGTTAAGTCTAGAACTTATACAATTACATTAAAGGAAATCATTTTTGTACTTACTCGTAATATCATGTAATCGTTTTGGCCCACGTAGGCTTTTTGATTATAATAAATATCGCAAAAGAAGTGTTCTAGAGACTTTTAACAAAGTAATAATAAAACCGAGTTTTAAACGATTTTTTTGAGGATGGCTAGCGAAAATTTCGGTTGGTGACGTTTCCGTGTAGCCTGGTAATCGTGAAGAAAGAAGTGAAGTTGTTTTAATAAAACAAGGAATATTAAATGTAAAGGCAGCCATTTTTGTAAAGAGCCAAGTTAGACGTTTTGTGTGAAGACTTTTTAAAAAAATAAGTACTAATAAAGAGAAAATTTATTAGTAAGCAATATTTATATTATTTTTATTTAACTGTAGGTTTATAAGAAATCCTTAGTTTAAACTTAAATTCTTTTTATGTTTTTTTTTTTTTTTTTTTTGTTGGTCTTGTAGGTATTAATTATTTAGACGTAAGATTTTTTTTGTTTTTGTTAGGAATAATGATTGTAGTAATTGTAATAATAATCAGCCAATAGGATCGTTCCAGTCGGAAGGAAATGAAAAGATAATAATACTGAATTAGTCCGGAAGTGTTGCCAAACCACCTAAGAGAGCATAATTAGGTAGTAGTTTGTAACGAGTAGTTGGTTCCTTATTATTGTTTGTTTCTTTCCCAGACAGAATGAATCATTTGCAGTCTTTTTATTTGGCACTTTTTGTTTTTATTTTATAACGTACACGGAGTATTTTCCATTAAAGCACAGTTTTATTTTTGAACTTTTGTTTGTTAAAGTTTAATTACCTTTTTGTTTTAACTTATATATTTTTCTGCAAGAATCAATTTTATATTAATAAATATTTTATAGTTTCAAGTAGTGTGATCGTTAGGTTTAAGCTTCGTCAATAAACATGTAATTTTGTATTTTCAGCCAAAAAAATATGTGCTTGTGCTAAATTTTTGTTGAAGTTCTTGAAGCATGGGGGACACGCTTAGGTACAGGCGGAATGCTTAGTATTCTATGTTGGGTGGACGAACGGGGAGGCATAACATCCGGCTCTCCCTCAAAAGTATTTCAGTCATTTTAGTATTCAAGTTTATTTTCTTTTTTGTTGTCATTGTTTCTATGTTTCAGTTCGGGTTGCGACCATCCCTGGTGTAAAATTTTTAGCTGGCTGGCAGCACAACTGCAACAGTCACAGAGACCCATAACATATGACTGTTTTTAACAATCACACTGTAAATGGGGCTAAGGTTGTCAGTGTTTTCTTTTTTTCATTGTTCTGTTTGTTTTCTGCTGTATTCTTAAACTTTGTGTTTAATAGTTTTATGTTATCAAAATTAGGTACGTGTTTTGTTTGATTATATGCTTAGCATGTGCGGTACCTAATTGTTTTTATTCATATCTACTTTTTGCTTCACATTCTTGTTATAATCTTATTTTCGTTGTACCAACGTTTCCCATACATGGGATTTCTAGACGACGTTATTTTGTTGAAATTGGTAAATTGGTGTTTGTGTGTTAGTTAATATTGTGCTCAGAATTTTGTTAGGTTTTTAAGCCAGGATTATATTATTTTTGTCTATTGCTTTTTTTATATTAATGTTGTCTGTGAGACCTGGTATAAATGTTCTTATAACTGTCAAACTGTTTTTCTTCTCGATTAATTCTGCTATTATAGGTTGTAGGATATTATTAGACTTTTTGTAAGATAATAAGAGAAAACTGTTGTCTGTTAATATTTTAGTAATTTTTTTGTATGTTTTTGGTATGGAATTATTTATCACTGATGTCAAGAGGCCTACATATAAGATTTTTCGTAGTATTTATTGTTTGAGTTTTCAGATAAGTTGTGTAAAAATTTATAATTCTGCTTGTTGAAGTGCTTTTTGAGTACCAATTAAAAGAAATTTTGTCGTCTACTCTATGAAATGTTGTGTCCAAAAATGAAATTTTTTCTTCTTTTTTCACTTCGAAAGTTAATTTACTTTTAGGATAGTATACATTTAAAATCGGTTTCCTAAAATACAAGTTGATAAACGCTAAAATGGCATCTACGTTTTTTAACGTATTTTAGGCCAATGTTTTTGTTCCTAAGTTCAGCTATTACCACGTCTAATAAGTTGTCTAAAACAATGTCGCAATTGTAGGTGAGAGGGGATTCCTCATGGGCATACCAACTTTTTTTTATTATTTAATTAAATAGATATTCATGTGTCCAACATTAAAAGATCTTTAAAATTTTAGGGAATTAGCATTTGTGCTCCCACTAATGGTAAACATTCAGCTCAACCAAGATACTTTACAAATTAATTTAATAACTTTAAAGCGTACGTTCATCAATATCAAAATTGGCGAAGTGAAGATCTTCAACAGAATAACTACTTGATTATATTATAAACGTCGTTAAAAGATTTCAAAACACGAAATTGAATTGATAGAATTCAAGATCGAAACTTAAATGCCAACTCTAAATAGGAAGAGCAAAGGCATGATTAATATAGGAGGGAAATTATACAGAACATGACAATGGATGACGATGATAGAAAGGAAACTCTGGAACAGTTTTTCGTTAGTAATCAAAATTTATAATATATATATATATATATATATATATATATATATATATATATATATATATATATATATATATATATATATATATATATATATATATATATTTGTGCTTGATATATTCGTAAGTAGTATATATATACTGTAATTTATTAATTCAATATTCTGCAGGGACTATTCTAAAACAAAAAATTGTTTACAACAATAATCATAATAAAAATAAAAACACAAATCAAATTTAAATGCAAATATTAGTTTTATATTAAAAAAATAATTTTTAATTTTTTAATTTATTTTCTTAAAAATTAATTTTTTTATTCAAAATTTCAACATAAATAAATAATTATTGCATCGTAACTATTACTCGAAAAATCCAACTAAGTGTTCCTAAACAGTAAAAATAGAACTGTAACTATATGAGAACATATTTTATCGATTCCATTTTAAGTCTGATATTTGACAAGTTTAATAAATTGCTGTTCTGGGTAATTTCAATTATTATATAATATTTTTGAGCCTGAGTATATAAGGCACCGTTTTCTTTTTTTTGCCTATTTCAGTTACAATTATATGCAAATTCGACGTTATGGCGGCATCAGAAAATCTATTTCGCAATTGTCATGAAAGATGCCTATTTCCATTGCTTGTAGTTCCTGACTTGAAACGTTTGATTGGCGTTGCTACTTGCTGTAGTTATAATTCCTAATGGTGTTAGCACGAACATTTGTTATTATTTTTGATTTAACTTGAATTTTTAAAACTGTTTTTTTTTTTTGTGTAAAGCTGTCGGTCATAAAAGTATTGGTTGAATTTTTGAATTTTCGATAATGGTTTTTTAAAATTATTATCATTTAACTTGGATGTTTTCTTCTTACTTTCAGATATCTGGTTATCATAATTTGTCTTAATATTGGCAAGGATTTTGTTTGTGTCTGCAATACTTTTTGCAGACAATACAAAATAAAACGAATTTTTATTTTTACAAAATTAGTTTGCGCTTGAGGCGCTTACTTTTACTTTATTAAATCGAAAAACAAAATTAAAATACAAAATTGAACAAGAACCACCAAAATAAGAATTTAATACGTACAAGCAAACAAACATAAGTATGTACATACAATTCCACACAAAAAATTATTTCTCAAGAAGAGATTTAATATGTGTGTTATTATGCACAAATATGTATATACATGTACATACATATTTATTTTAAATGATAATCTCTTTGTTGAACTACTATTATAAGAGATTTAGAAACGAGAGACTAAGTGTGTATGTTTATATGCAAATATTATGCATGTATGTACGCATGCTTGTTCGATTAACAGTTTAACTATTTTTAAAAGAAAGAAATGTAAAGAATTTCAAGGTTAACAAAAATTGAAGTTCAAGGCTAAACAATTTAATATAAAAAATATTTAAAGCAAAATCCAGGGACGTAACTGCTGTTAACATCCTCCCCCCGTTGAAGGGTTGGGGCCTTCAACAGAAATTTCTATTGGCAGAACAGCAAGTTTAGAAACTGCACGTCTAATTAGGCCATTATTTGTGTGAACAACTGCAACACGAGCTACACCATCATCGCCAAAAATAACATCAGATATACGGCCTATTTGCCATTTTAAAGGTGGTTGATTTTCATCCTTTATAAGCACCATTACACCACAAGTTATTTCTTTACCTTTTTCACACCATTTTACGCGCTCTTGCAGGAGAGATAGATAAGAGTTGCTCCATTTTTTCCAAAAAATTTGCTGTATTTGGGAAACTCTTTGCCATCTACTGAGGCGGTTTATGTCTATTTCGGTGTAACTGGGCTCAACTATGGTGACTAAAGGACCACCTACTAAGAAATGCGCAGGCGTTAATACATCGAGGTCATTAGGATTCTCGGAAATCGGAGACAAGGGCCGTGAATTTAAAATTGCAGAAATTTGGCATACTAAAGTGCGTAGCTCATCAAAAGTTAGCTTGTTGAGACCGACGGTACGATAAAAATGATACTTGGCTGACTTAACGGCAGCCTCCCACAATCCGCCAAAATGCGGCGACCTTGGTGGAATAAATTTCCATTCTATTCCGTCTTCAAGGCACTGCTGACGTAGTAGCTTTTGATGAGACTGGCTGCAAAACATCTGCCTTAAATCTGCTAGCTCATTTTTAGCGCCTACAAAATTCGTCGCGTTGTCTGACCAAATTGTTTTGGGTTTGCCTCGGATGGCCACAAATCGATTAAGGGCAGACAAAAATGACAGTGTTGATAAGTCTTGAACTAACTCCAAATGTGTAGCTTTTGTTGAAAAACATATAAAAATACATACATAGCATTTGACTGCAGGACGATTTCTTACTTCTGACTTGTAGTAGAAAGGGCCACAAAAATCCACTCCAGTAGTGTGAAAGGCCTTATTTGGCGTTACCCGATCGGCGGGCAAGTTACCCATCACATGTTGATATAGTTTTGGCTTCATTCTGAAACACCGCAGACATTTTGATATTACAGTGCTTACCAGTTTACGACCTCCAATAGGCCAATACTGCTGCCGAATTGAAGCCAACAAAAATTGAGGGCCAGCATGCAATAATTTTTCATGAAAATGTATTATCAGGGACGACGTAAAAGGATGATGTTTGGGCAAAATAATAGGGTGCTGGGCATCAAAATTAAGAGTTGAATGCTGAAGACGACCGCCTACACGAATTAATCCAAATGAGTCAATTATAGGCATCAGTGATAGAAGCTTGCTGGATGACGAAATTTTTTGATTGTCCTTTAGGGCCTTATACTCTGCTGCAAAATGAACTTGCTGTATATTTTTTATTAAAAGATTTGTTCCATTTTTGACGTCAATTGGTGTTAAAGTTGCACTTTGGTTTCTCAATGTAGGATATAAAAATTTAAAAACGTACGCAAATATTCGTTGCATTTTAGTAAAAGAATTGTGATACTTACATTGCATCGACAAGTCTGATAGTGAAACCGTTATCAATACATTTCGACGTCGCTCAGGTAATTCGGCTAAAAATGTTGTATTTGCAGGCCACTTTGAAGGTCCGTGATTTAAAAAACTTGGCCCATTTTTCCATAATGTTGAGTGAAGCAGCTCTTTGGGCGATGTACCTCTTGAAAGTATGTCTGCTGGATTTAAGTTTGTTGGAACGTAATGCCACGTCATTTTACTTGTTAGTGTTTGTATACGAGACACTCTGTTCGACACGAAAACGTTAAAATTTGAAGGCTGTTCTTGAAGCCACGAAAGTACGACCATTGAATCGGACCAGCAGTGCACATCACAATTATACGACAGCGTTTTAACGACCACGTCCACAAGCTCTGCTAAAAGAAACGCTGCAGCTAACTCAAGTTTTGGGACAGTCAAACTTTTAAGTGGGGAAACTCTCGATTTAGAACAAAGCAATGATGTTTTCACGATATTATTAGATTCTGACCTTATGTATACACAAGCGCCATAAGCCGCTAAGCTGGCATCACAAAATGCATGAATTTGCATCTTTGAATTCGACATTGATACACAGCGGGGAAAATTGAAATGCTGAATTGAGTCAAACTGGGAAGTATATTCGAGCCATGAAGAATGCAATGCCTGTGGGAGGCTTTCATCCCACTGTAACTGAAGCTTCCATAAATGTTGCATAAAAATTTTCGCCTTTGTAATAACTGGGCCAATTAAACCCAATGGGTCATATAGACGAGCAATTGATGATAGTATTGTACGTTTGTTAATTACCTTGCTGTATTCAAAAGGGGTAAATGAAAATATAAAGTTGTCACTTTTTGGGTCCCAAATAAGTCCGAGCGTTTTAGTGACATCAGTTCCGTCGCTAAATTTCAAAAATTTTTCGCATTCATCCACATTTATGCCATCTAATACTGCAGGAACGTTCGAGCACCATTTTCTTATAATAAATTTGCCTTTTTCTAGCAGCGCCTTTACTTGCTGCCTAATCGCCACTACCTCTTCAACTGAGTCACCGCCAGAAATCAGGTCGTCTACATAAAAGTCACGCTTCACAATTTTTGCAGCCAATGGGAAAAAGGGTTCTTCTTCATTTGCGAGCTGGTGCATAGCACGAATTGCCAAAAATGCAGCAGGCTTTGTACCATAAGTCACCGTATTCAATTTGTATGTTTTTAACTCTTGGTCTTCATTTTCTCTCCATAGTATGCATTGCAGGTAGTCATCTGGATGAGAAACTCGTACACATCTGTACATTTTACAAATATCACCACTCAGAGCTACCTTAAAAAACCGATATCGCAAAAGTGTGTTAAAAAGCTTTGGCTGAATAGTTGGACCAGCATACATTACGTCGTTGAGTGATAAGCCACTTGTTGTTTTTGCAGAACCATCAAAAACGACCCTTAACTTGGTTGTTGTACTATCAAGTTTTTGTACACAATGATGCGGGAGAAAATATTGTTTCTGCTTCACCTGCGGCGAAATTAACGACATGTGGCTTAAAGAAATATACTCACTCATAAATGCTGTGTATTGAGTCTTTATGTCAAAAAACCTTTTGAATTTTTTCTCCAAGCCTTTAAATCGCTGTAGAGCATGCTGATATGAGTCCCCAAGCAAATGTGTTCCTCCTTCTTCTATTGCAGGTAGACGAACAGAAAAAGCACCAGAACTAAGACGAACAGTATTTTTTACAAAATGATTTTCACAAAAAATTTCTTCATCGGAGAACGTATCGCAGCTACCGAAATTATTTTCGATTTCCCAAAAGCCTTTAACTATTGAGCACAACTGGTCCTCCTGTTTAATTTTTGAACTGACAGCCAAGGACCACGAATGACAAGGACTAGGGCCACCGCCAGCAATCACCCAACCTAGCAATGTTTTTTGTAGCACAGGTAGCTTTTTAGCTAATTTAATTTGTCCGATTGACATTAAATCAAAAAACAACTGAGCTCCAATTAAAACATCGATGCGGCAACACTTGTAAAATAACGGATCTGCCAACTGTATATTTTGCGGTATTTTCCAATCTGATGTGTCGATGTTAATGTTGGGTTGATAATCGGTTATACTAGGAACCACCATAGTCTTCAAAGATGTTGAATATTTTCCGTTCGTTGATTTAATAACTATATCAGCAGACTTATCTATTGTTACATTTCCATCGCCTATACCAGAAATAGTCGCAAAAGTCTTGCTGCATTTCAAATTTAAATGGTTCACAAAACGGCTTGTGATAAGGTTCAGCTGCGATGCAGAATCTAATATAGCGCGACAAGGTACAAAATTACCAAATTTATTTTTGACCATAATAATGGCTGTTGCTAGTAAAACACCCATGGCAGGAGCTGACGTTTTTGCGGTAACTCTGTCACTTGAAGAAAGAAGCACTGCTTGAGAAGAGCTGGGTTCTACCGATGCCGATTCGGGCTGAGCATGAGCGTAATCAATGTGGAGCAATGTGTGATGTTTCAAAGCGCACTGACGGCAGTCACCTGAAGGACATCTTTTGAGCATGTGGCCTCTTTTTAAACAATTTAGACACAACTTCAACCTTTTTGCTTCTTTAAACCGAAGAGAGGGCGACAAATTTAAAAAACTCAAGCAACTGGTGATAAAATGCTCCTTAGAATCACAAAAGGAACACAACTTAGCTGGAGTGGCGACCGAAACATGAACATGTCGACTGTGGGGAATAGACTTTTTTAAAACGGGTTGCTTTATGGTCTTACTTACCACAGAATTTTCTATGTTTTCTGCCATTCGGCACCTACGCTCTAAAAATGTTGACATGGAAGCCCAAGTTGGCAACTCGTTGTTTGGTAGATTTTCTTCCCATTTTATTAGCGACGTTGGGTCCAATTTTGTTGTTACTAAATGTATTAGTAACCCATCTGCAATGCTTTGTTCACTGCCAATTGTCTTCAGAGCACGCAAATGCGCATTTATGCTGTCGCTTAATCGACGTAAGCCGGCAGCTGAGCCATTTTCAACACAATTAAGAGCAAAAATTGCTTTTATGTGTGTTTGAAAATTTAAAAGCTTATTGTCGAAACGATTTTTCAGCAATACTAATGCTTCTTCATAATTTGTTTCGTTAAGCTCCAACGATGCAATTATGTCCAGAGCAGTTCCACCTAAGCTGGCTCTCAAATAGTGAAACTTCTCAAGGCTGCTTAACTCATTGTTATCGTGTATAACAGTTGTAAATAATGTAGAGAAATTTGGCCAATCCGAATAAGAACCAAAAAATTTAGGCAACTGAATTTCAGGTACCTTTGTTTTGCGACACGAAGTTTGAGAAGATGGCGTGTCATCGATTGAGAATTGCCTAAATGTTGAAGATTGAGGGCCAGGACTTGTCTTACGAGCGACACCAATTTGACGAACCATCTTAGCTTTTACCTCAAAGTATAGAGCTACAAAATTCATACGGTCCGTGCAAGTTAACTCACCGCTATCATTTATTTCTATGACACTTTGAGCCTCTTCATAATTTTTCCTTACATCCTCTATGAAGCCCATACGAACAGACAGATCCGCCTCGTCTAGCTCATTTAGTTGAGATGTTGCCAATGATTGGCTGAGATTTTCCAGCTGCTTGAATAATGCAGCAGCTCTAGATTTATAGGGCAACAAATTCTTGATGCATTCTTCCTTCTCCTTGGGGGCAGATTTCTTCTGGTTGCTGGTCGACATCTTATTGATTTACAAATATCCGAATTGATATTTATTTGTTTAATCAAATAATCAAAATGATATTTGCACAAAAGTGATCTCTAAATAGATCACGTCGGGGTCACCAAATGTTTGTGTCTGCAATACTTTTTGCAGACAATACAAAATAAAACGAATTTTTATTTTTACAAAATTAGTTTGCGCTTGATGCGCTTACTTTTACTTTATTAAATCGAAAAACAAAATTAAAATACAAAATTGAACAAGAACCACCAAAATAAGAATTTAATACGTACAAGCAAACAAACATAAGTATGTACATACAATTCCACACAAAAAATTATTTCTCAAGAAGAGATTTAATATGTGTGTTATTATGCACAAATATGTATATACATGTACATACATATTTATTTTAAATGATAATCTCTTTGTTGAACTACTATTATAAGAGATTTAGAAACGAGAGACTAAGTGTGTATGTTTATATGCAAATATTATGCATGTATGTACGCATGCTTGTTCGATTAACAGTTTAACTATTTTTAAAAGAAAGAAATGTAAAGAATTTCAAGGTTAACAAAAATTGAAGTTCAAGGCTAAACAATTTAATATAAAAAATATTTAAAGCAAAATCCAGGGACGTAACTGCTGTTAACAGATTTCTTGTATCATTGTTTTGTTTTTTTTAATAAATTCGGTGGTTGAAAGCTATATCTCTGGTATTAAAATAGTTTTAATTTCGTGTATGTATGTATAAATTTTGTAAATAGATCATTCAAAGTTTCTTGATTCTTTAAATGGGCACCTATTGGTCCATCTTTTTTTATTAGTAGGTGGACTAAGTATTTATTAACACAAAAATACTGTAAACCGCAGGTTTTTTTACATCTAACTCCCATAATTCATAAATTTTATATTTAGACCAAGTAAAACCAAAGAAAACTCATTTTAAAGTTCTGAAAATATGGTTCTTAGCAACAATTTTTACTTTCAAGAAGAGTGACCCGAAATACTTAGCCAATGTTGTTCGAATATCATATTTCTCACATTTTACACAATAACTGCAATTGCCTGACATGCTTTTAATATCTTTCAGTAAGGGCTGACAAGAGAAAAATTGTAATATTTTAAGTACGGACTAACTCAAGGAAGCTCTGATACAAGACATGCATAATAGTAGGAGTGAAGTCGAAAAAACTAGCTCATACAATACGAGTAGTAACGAGATTAAAAGAGGTAATAATAAAGAATGGGTACGTATAAAAGTTTTAAATAATTTTAAATATGATTTTATGTACATCCAATCATATTGTATTGTATGTATAATTTTGTCCTCTTGAATTCGCACACAGAATAATACAAGTTACAAGATTTTTTTCGAATAAAAGACATGTTAGTAAATTATCTTGTTTAAAATTGAGAAGTTTGTAATAAGGCAGACTCTGATCAGTTTACAATTTAAAAATATGAATTATTAAGTATAAGGTCACAGCTGACAGATTACTCTCACGGTGTAAAGATCAATTGAGCACAAACCGCATACTACTTTTGTAATATATCAATTACACGTGTTTCGAAGTGCTTTTATACTTTTCATTTACATAGTTATATAAACAATAATAACCAATAATAAAATAAAATAAATAAAGATTTAAACAGACATAAAGTTTATAATCAATATGAGTGAACCTCCCGATCGCGGTGGAACAACTCCACAAATAACGTATGATAAAACTAAAAAACTGACAATTCTATCTCCTGGTGAAAACTTTTTGATCATGGAAAGAACCGATAGCGTGGATACCCTTTCTAATGTTTCTCCCTTTTTAATTAAAAAAGTTATTGATAGTGTGGCAGGAGGTGAAATGCAACAATGTAAGAAGCTGCTAAACGGTTCTATTCTTATACAAACTAAGAACGCTACCCAAGCTAATAAGTTAATCCAACTTACATCGCTAACAACAGAAATAAAAATAAATATAAGAGATCATCCCGGTTTAAATTATGCAAAAGGTGTAATTTACTCAAACGACCTTCGTGGAATTAGTGAAAACGAAATCTTAAATGAACTAAGGATCCAAAATGTAACATACGTCAATAAGATATTAAAAAATGTTAATGGTAAACTAACTGAAACTGGCCTTATTATAATGACATTTGCCTCTACTACTCTTCCATTAGACATAGCTATTGGTTATGAAAAATGTCGTTTTCGTACCTACATTCCATTGCCATTAAAATGCAAAAACTGCCATCAATTCGGTCACCCAGCAAGGGACTGTAAAAAAGAGAGAGCATGCCCCAATTGCTCTAATACCTTCCATACAAACGAGGACTTAAAGGAGACTTGCTCAAATCCACCATCATGTGTTAATTGTTTAAATTCAAATCTGGAAGACACGAAACATGCAACTAATGACAGAAATTGTCCTATATTTTTAAAAGAAAAAGAAATTCAAGCCATTGCTACAACAGAAAAAGTAGGTAAAAAAAGAGCCGCAGCAATTTATAAGCAACGTTATGCTAACCATTACATATCTTTATACTCAACAATAACCAAATCAAACATTGTCTACAAACCTTCAACTTCCTCCGCAATAATTAAACCACCAGAAAAACTTTCAGTTGAAAAACCAAACCCAAGATTTGTGAAAGACTATACTGATATTGTCAGCGACATTCACCTTTCGACGTCTGAAATGGAAACTGATCAGATAAGTAAGTCTTCCCAAATCTTAAAAGGAAATAACCCAATTATTTTACCCATAAACTCCTCGAAAAGATTGAAGCAGAAAATTCAAGAAGCTACAAGAAAATCGAAAAGAATTAGCAAATAGATAAAAATGATACATGGATTCTGTAATATTGTAAATATCCTCATTAGGACCAATAACAAAATCTCAACATCACTTACACTTTATATTCTTTTTCGCTCAATATTTCTCTTAATATTATTTATAAAACTCAAAATTCAAACAACCAATTACCAAAATTGCAATATAAAAAAACCTTTTAAACATTCCATAACAATTATTTTAAAATCGCTGTATTTCTTACAACAAACAAGAAACGTTGTATACACTCTGAATTTTACGTTTACCCACTTTACAGCTTGTTTAAAATTAATACAACAATGCAAAAATAATGTTGAGTTAAAAAACTATACATACATACATATTATTACGCAACTCATTCATACAATATTTATATACAAACTTTTTATCACTTTAAACTTTTTCCTTTCTAGCAAAACGGTCTATCTCATTAAACAAAAACTACTCTATTATTTGCTCAAATATTTATATATACAAAAGAATACTATCATTACTCATATATTACCCTCCGTATGTTCTTCTTTTAGTAAATGCTTATATTTTTATCCTCACTAATTGTTACATTCTCATACTCTTTAAACATGACTCTTTAATGCTCTCTCTTAAGTTAAGCTATACTCTCTTTCTAAATTATCACTCCACATTATATCGAAAGTTTTTTATTAAGGAAGTTCACTATTTCCATTTAATGTCAATAAGTATTTTAATTATGTTGGTACTGAATTTATTAAAAATTTTTGATGTCATTTAACCTTATACAGTGGAATATGAACGGTTACTTAAATAACTTTAACGAATTACAGATATTAATTAAGACATACTGTCCTAAAGTAATCTGCATTCAAGAAACCCATATCCATTCACTATCCAATATCCCCATTCCTATTAACTATATTATATACGTAAAAAACACATCTCGTACCCGATATGGAGGGGTTGGAATACTGGTTCATAAGTCCGTACAGCATAAAGAAGTAATTGTTTCAGGAGTTTTTAATACAGTTTGTGTTGAAATAATATCCAAAAATAAGTTCAACTTATTCAACTCGTACATACCACCCCCACCAAGTTTTACCGTTAGAAATCTAGATAATATCTTTACGTCAACCACTCAATCACTAGTCACAGGAGACTTTAACAGCTCACATAAGAGCTGGGGATCTAACATAAATAACAGCGCGGGCGCTACACTCTTTAACTACATTACAAACTCTGACTTTGTATTACTAAATGACAAATCCCCAACACATTTAAATACTCACGGAACATTTTCACACATAGATGTAACATTTTGTTCCTCACATCTTGCCTCTCAAGCTAAATGGAAAACTGAAGACAACCTTTATGGAAGTGACCACTTTCCCATAATTATATCCTTATTTCCCATAACTAGTACCATAATTGCTGTACCTAAACCTAAATTCAACTTAAAGTACGCCCATTGGGACAAGTTCCAAGGCTATTGCACTCAATTTGAAAATCAGAGACCAATAACTTCTAATATAAATAAAGAAACTGCCAACATATGCAAGACAATAATAAAAGCTGCTAACTTATCCATCCCACAGTCTAGCAATAAGCCAAGAAGAGTTTCCTGGTGGAATCAAAATTTAGAAAAACTCAAAGGGGAAAAAACAGACTTTGGCACTTATTTAAAAGAAACATTAACCAATCAAACTTACTTAACTATAAGAAACTAAATGCATTATACAAAAGAAAAATTAAAATCGCCAAAAAGGAATCCATCAACAGCAATTAACCCAAAAACCCCCCTGGACAAAATATGGGCAAACATTCCTAATTTTACCGGATACAAAGCAACTCAAAGCATTCATGGCATTGGTACATTAGACAATCCTAATGAGATTACTATTGACAGAACGAAAATAAGTCAAGAATTTGGAAAATTCTGGTCTAACATTTCATCCGACTCAAACTTCACAGACACTTACAAAAACAACAAACATAATGCATTACTTAACTACTGCACAAGCTTACCTAGCTCCCAGTCTCTAACGATTGAGGGAAGTATAAAAATGATAGAACTTACCAAAACTTTAGGAAACCTTACAGGAAGAACTCCTGGATTAGATAGAATATCCTATACCATGCTAAAAATGTTACCATTAAAAATTAAACTTAGAGTTTTAAACTTATTCAACAACATATTTAATAACTACATCCCCCAACAGTTTAAAACCAGTATAGTCATTCCCATTCATAAAGCGGGTAAAGACAAAACTTTGTTAACCTCTTACCGTCCTATCTCGCTGAAACCTTGTATATCTAAAATATTAAACAAAATCATTGCTAATAGGCTATGGTGGTTTGTTACTACAAACAAGCTTCTCAATAACCGACAATTTGGCTTTAAAAAGGGGAGCTCGACAACTGATAGTCTTCTCTTTGTTGACTATCAGATTGCAAATTGCCTCTCGTTACGAAAACATGCAACTATAATATCACTAGACTTTGAACGAGCATTCGATAAAATAGGCATTCACTTGGTTCTTAACCAGCTTATGGAATGGAAAATAGGCCCCAAAATTATAAGGTATATAGCCAATTTCATGACAAACAGAAAAATAGTTGTCCGCATAGATAACTGTTACTCCCAGCCATATCCTTTACATAATGGAATCCCACAGGGATCGCCATTATCGGTTATTCTTTTTGTTATCGCCTACAACAAACTTTGCTCAATAATTTCCTTACATAAAGAAATAGATGTTTGTGCATATGCTGACAATTTCAATTTGATTATTAAATCGGATAGAAGAAAAAACGCTGTCTTAGACATAAACCCTTTTTGTAATGAAATCAAAGCTTGGTGCAATGAATCTGGGGCTTCACTCTCCACCACCAAATGCAGCTACTTACATGTGTGTAGGCTCAAAAACTGTAACCTTCGACTTCAAGCCACAGGTATTACTATTTCTGAAGTTAGCTCAATGAAAATACTTGGCATAATAATAAATAAACGTTACAAATGGAATGACCATATTGATTATCTAAATTCCACACTGACACAATGTTTAAACGTCATAAAATGCCTAGCGAGCTCTAGATTTAACTGTAACTCCATAACCCTTATTTCGATTTCAAAAGCACTCATTCTCTCAAAGATAAATTACGGGCTACCAATTTTTGGATTTGCACCTAGTTCTCAGCTTAGAAAACTGGATTCCTTCGTAAACGCGGCCATAAGAACATCTTTAGGCGCTTTTCGTACCACGCCTATATCCAATATGCTCTATGAAACAAACACAAAGCCCTTATATGCACAGAGAGAAATTTACACAGCGAAGCTGTTTAGGACTTTTCTCTACAACACAAGCTCGCCTATCTATCAGATTGCAAAAAAGCTGAAAAATTCAAAGAAGATACCAAAGTGTCCATCTGTTATATACAGATGTATTCAGAAGTGTACGGAGCTTAATTTACCTTTGACAACGAATGTACATAAATCTAAAAAACTCCCTCCTTGGACACTAGATTTCTCTTCAATTATTACTAACCTTCATGAGCGGTCAAAGACGGAAACGAACTCAACTGAACATAAAGTTATGTTTGCAAAAATAAAGGACGAACTAACTGACTACAAATTTCTTTTTACTGACGGATCAAAAACAATTAGCTCTACAGCGTATAGTATCACTACAGAGAACAGCATAATAAAGATCTCCATTCTTCCTCCAAACAGCTCAATATATGCCGCAAAACTTATAGCAATACACGAGGCAATACTTTTGGTAAGGGGTAAAAGCGAAAAATTCGCAATCTGTACCTACTCTCTTTCTTCATTAAAATCAATTCAGAATATATCGAATAATGGGTACTACGTTTCTAATATCAGAAACGCAATTAATTTAAGATTTCCAGAAATAAAATTAGTTTGGGTACCTGGTCATTGTGGCATAAAGGGAAATGAATTTGCTGACCACTCCGCCAGGAGTGCTTCTGATCACCCACTAGAGATGACGCAAAACTTTCTTCGCAGGGACTTAGACTCTCTGGTAGAACGTGAACTGGTTCAAGAAAACAGATTGAAAATACTTAATTCATGTTCAGCGTGGTACAAAACAATAAACAGTGAACACAAAAAAATCTATGACTTTTTCAGAAATGACACCTTACCCAAAAGGCTAGATAGTATTAAACTAGAGCGACTTCGTCTAGGTCACACTAAATTAACACATGATTCACTATTGAACCCCAACTTCACGCCCTCTTTCAACTGTCTTATTTCATATCCTGCAACACCCTCCCATTTCCTCTGTGACTGTCCGAAATTTAGTACCTTTAGAAGAAAAACCTTTCAAAATTCCGATCCTCTATTTTCACTTCTTCATCCTACCTCTAAAAATATAGAACTAATCACCAAATTCCTAAAAGAGTCAAACCTATACAACTTAATTTAATCCTACCCAGTATAAAAAAAAAAAAAATATTAATAATAATAATAATAAAACAATGTACATACTTCAATATCTATTGAGCTGAAGGCCTAAGTTGCTATTGCTCTTCTTCCTTTTTTAAGTTTATTTTATAATTTGTAATTATAAGGTAAATAAATGTAAATAAATAAATAAATAAGTATAAGGATGGTGCCTGTGTGAATTATCTGCGTCTGCATATCAAATAGTTCACTTAAATTACTCCCTTTAACGCTTCAATTGTAGGCTGCCCAATAATATTTTCTTTTTTACCTGTTTGCAGGTGGCATTTTCATGTAATTCTCGTACTATCTTTCCTGGATATTCTTCAAGTTTTTCATTTAAAATTTCTCCATCCCATATTGCAATGCCTTATTTTTGATGGCCAACCCCATTCTTGGTACCACTGATTGTATAAATTGCCTTATATTGTGGTTTTCATTTAAGGGCCTAATATTTCTGAATTAGGATTGTCAAACAATCCCTTGCATTTGACACGTTTCTTCTTTTTTATTATTTCTGTAAGCTTATTTGCAGTAATTGTTGTGGGTCTACCTGTTGCTGTTGAAGGTTAATCTGCAACAGTTGAAGTTGTTGGATCTTTATTTAGATTTGTTGTTCTTGTACCTGTTTAATTAGAAGGTTTTTTTGGTATTTTGAATTTATGCTTTATTTTTTGCTTAGTTGCTTAAATGTTATGCTTGGATATCGTTCTTTAAGTTTATTTAGCTTTTGTACCATAGCTCTTTCGTAAGAAATTAAAATACACAATTTTGTGTATGTTTTTATATTAATGAATCTTACAACTAACTTTCTTAATTTTGTGTATGTTTTTATATTAATGAATCTTACAACTAACTTTCTTAATTTTCCTTAGAAATAATTTTAAAATGAGTAATGCACAGTGGCGTGAAATAAACAAAAAATGGAATAAAAGTCTGGAACTTCTAAACTATTTGCCCGATTTTCAAGAAACTAACTGCGATTTATAGAGGAGGTCACAGGCTTTTCGCCTATTGCATTTGGATACACAATGATTCAGAACAGGGTAGTACCACACGCGTCAAAGGGGGTCACCTCGAATTTGATAAATGTTTCTGAGTTTATAACTTTATTAAAAGTAAACTGATTTTAAAAATTTTTTATTTTGACTCTTTTTTAAATCGCAGTTTTTTTAATGTTCAACGTAAGCATTTTTTTGCCATAAGCATAAAATATGTATGCTTACGTTGCCGTGCAATTTGAACCTAGTGGTTTCCCTACACTTTGTCAGCAGTTGCTAGTTGTTGTTAGTATGTTCTTTGGCGATGCTTGGTTACCAGTGAGGCTCTCCCTCCGCTACGAAGAGTTTTTCTTGCAAAATCGTTGTCTGTAAAACAAGTAAAATGTAAAATAAGTTAATGAATTAATTACATTAATCATTAATCAATTGTACTGCATTTATTTTGTTAAATTCCTTTGTCTCATATGCTTTATTGTAATATTTTCCTAAAATTATTTTAATTTTTTCTGTTCGCTTTATATTTAAATTGATATGTAGTCTTTGTTGTAGTATTTTAAGTACGGTTTGGAAAAAATATTACTAAGTACTACTAGACTTTGAGTGAATTTTTTAAACTCTAGTTTGCTTTGTATGCAAAATCTAGTAAAAGACGAAAAGTTTTCTCGAAATCACATAAATTCAGTTTTACCCAGTTTTAAGTAAATATATTTGAAGTTGTTTAAATTAATTTTTCGTTACTTTATTTGACTATAAAAAGTATTAACTCATTTCGCAAAATTTTTATAATTTAATATTATTCTAAAAAAGAATTTTAATTTAAATAGTTGTATTGTATGCCACTAGTGTAAGGCATGGCATCAACACCAACGCTGCTGCGAATTCCCGGTGCAGCTGGTACATAAGTAGTACCTGTCATACACTTTTAACAATTCCGTCTAAGGGCAAGTCGTTGTTTTGAAGCATGACAGTGCATTGCAAATCGTAACTCTTCCGCCATTTCTGAACACAAAGATTGACCCTCTGCTTGAACATTTTTCTTTGAGTTGTAGCAAAATTCAAGTATTGCAACAACGACAGCTAATGCTAAACCACAAAGTAGTACAACAAATACGCCACCTATAAAAAAGATTTAAAATAAATATATTTAAGTAAAAATTATCACTTGTTAGACTTTAAAATTAATATTATTCATAAACTTTATTAATGGAATAAAAAAATTTTAACATCTGCAAACAATATACCAAAGAATTTGACATGCTTGAGCATACACCCCATCCTCACATTATATAAATCAGTAAATTTCTTGGAAAATTTAAATGAAAAAATCACACTGAAATCTTAACTTAAGTTTTATAAAGTTTCTTATAAGAAAAGAAACAGCAATTCTTTTTAATAAGTTTAAGTAAAAATAAGGTTAATAATAAAAATTTTAGTATAAATTTAACAGATTTACCAAAATTTTTCTACTGATGTGTACATAGGGTGCATGATAGTTTATTTTAAATGCTTTCCTATAATAGCATATAATTCTGTTCCGCTAAAAGAAAAACATTTCAGTGTTAGTAATTATACATTATAATTAGTTTAAACATCAATGACAACAAGTAATAATTTCTTTAAAGCACTACACAGTGTGGCAGAATCAAAATGTGTTGGAAATAACTTTGCCATTTGTAAACCGCTAGGCCTATTGATCCAAAGTTTCACATGATCATAGAAGAGGAGTATTTAAGATTAAGTCTTGAAGCTCGGTACCATCCACTTTCCAGTGATGGCGCTATGTGGTCTCAAAATCGAGTACCCCGCACTTGAAAAATTTTGTATTGCCTAAATTAAAAATAGTCAATGCAATACCTACTCGCACAAAATGGTGCCTCAATCTAAGTTTTAAACATTTTAAAATTGAAATTCTTGATATTTCGGCAGCCAAGTAAAGTTTAAAAAAAAGCAAAATTTTCAATAAATTTTTTATCGTAGTTAGAGAAGAAAATTAAAATATTGTGGAAAAAATTTCAAGATTATATCTTTTCTGAATTAAAAATAATACGATTTTCAGCTTAAAAATTCCAAAGTTGTTGCTTTTTGTGAAAAAACGGCAATAAATCTTTTTTTTTTATAAAAAAGTTCGTAAGATATATTTTTTTTATTTTTGTTAAAGCTAACTATATGCTTATACGTTTGCATTAAATTTCGTATTAATTTGATCATCCTCGTAGAAGATGCTTATCCTTAAATTTGTCCTTATTTAAACCAAAAGGTTCACTTTACCCTATATGATCTAAAATTCCAAAGCTGGAGTCGAGAAAAGAAGATTACTAAAAAATAGATTTATATACTCCGCATTGTTGCTGAAAGTATTCCAAAAGCCCAGGTCCATATGTGGACTTCATGGTCAAAGGAAAAAAAATTCAATCTTTGGGATTTTTGCTCTTTATTTTGAAAGTTGTGGAATTTCCTTTACCTTTTGCTTTTTGTTCATTAACACGATAAAAAATTAAAGCGTAAATTGCTTTAAAGCTGAACGACGAACTTGCAATTCAAAAGTTTGTAAAAAATGTATAAAAACACAAAAACTCTCAGAAAGAAAGTCACTACCTGAAACATATGGAGTATATCCTAAATCGCGCTGTGTGCGTGACAACAAACGCTGCTGGGAGGATTATTTCAAATCAATTAAGGGGACTGCTTAATTTAGAATCACACTTTTATCTTGTATCGATGAATTTCTCTAATAGATGCTTAACTTTGTACTGATGATATAAGTAGAATTCAAAAAATATCAAACTACCGCGTGAACATTGTAATGAAGTATAGAAATCTTGGTTTAATAACATACTAGGAGGCGTATACATATATTACCAAGTATTAACCACCTCATCCTAAAACACAAATTGACATTTTTAAATGGAACATTCTAAAGAATATAAAATTAACAGTCACTAAACTTTACAAACAGGAATCCTTACCACACTTCTGGAAATCAAATGAAATTTAAGACAGCGAAAAACCACTCTCCACAAGCAAGCTGGTCGCTTAATACTCAATATTTCGTTCTAAACTACTCCAAAAGCTCATCACGGTTACAAATATTGCGCTCATAAAATTGCTTGGGCTTGCACGAAAACTTAAAAAAATTAAAATAACCGCAGCAGTATTTCCAAAATCTTATGCTAATGCTAAACCATATTTTTTGAGTTGATGACGCGCTTATTGTTTTGGATTGTCTAACTACGGCGCTGTCAATAAAACAAAAAGTTATAACGATGTTAAAGAGACATGGTTTTATTTAAATCAGCGGTTTGCATATCAACCTTTTCTACTTTAATTTATTTCATTCGGATATCAAGAGTTAGACTCAGATTTTACCAGCTATACAGTTAAAATAATAAAAACAAAGAAATTGGTATGACTACCTAAAACTATTGAGTTTTGTGTTAAGATGAAATTAAACAACACCTTGGCAAATTCGTTCACCTTTCGTTCACAGTAGTCGTCAGGGCTAAAATGTTCATTCAACAAATGTGGCAACAAAAACTGGAATGGAACGCACCGTCACCAGAAAATTTCAAAAATATGTGGAGCACGTTTGGAATGTTTTAAGTCAGGGACCAGAAAAAGTTTTTTATTTTGTTTGTAACAAAAATTTTTATCATTCAAGTTGAAAAAATATTTTCAACAGTACGAAAAAGTTTTTTAAAATAAAAAATAAATTTAAATAAATATCCTATAGGTTGAAAAATTAAAAATTTTTCAAAATAGAAAGTTTTTCTAAGAAAAAAATATATTAAAAAACTTTTTATGTGTTCATTGTGTTTCAGCTCAAAATTTTATATACATATTTATGTACATATCTCTGTCAATTTCAATAAAACACAAAACTTAAAATTTTTAAATAAAATGGGCCGTTTTAAACGATATAACATAGAATCCTATATAGCTCTAGACACAACTGGTTCAAGGAGTTGTTTGTTGTGCAATCGAGTCTTAAAAGCACACATGGGTAACGTGAAACGCTATTATTATGCAGGTCACAAATGCATGTGTTTGATGATCTAAACGTTTCTTTACATTTAGCAAATAAAAAAAAAGTTCAAAGCGTTATAATAAAGATAAATCATGACGGAAATGCACATGCCAATTCGAGTTTTTGATAACGATTCATTTCAGAACCTTTTACAACCATGGACTGATGGACTTAGATTAATATACAATTCAAAATCGATTAGCGTCGCTGTTAATGAAATGGTGCAGTCCCTTTAGAAATTACCTCAGTAGTGAGTAAAAAATATATACGTTTAAAATTATATACTGAAGAACAAAAAAAGGTTGCAACTGTAAGTGTATTTATGCCTACATATTTAGTTTTATTTGCTTTAAACTAATAGATACATATATATTAATTAGTCCCATCTAATAACAATATTCTATAAATTTAAAATAACTGGAGAGATAAGCGGCAGTATTTTACATAAAAGCACAACAAACCAAAGTGGGACGACAGTGGAGAGTGTAGAAGATGGATACCAAAAGTTGGAAATGAAAACTTCTTTAATCAGGTGATATTTGTTGCTCTGTTCAGGATTCCATTGAAAAACTGCAATATGAAAACAAATTACCATTCGGTACAAATATTTTAGCATTTTGGAAAGCAATATGTTTTGAATATCCTGTTGTATCAAAATTGTTGAAGTAGCATTAGCAGTGCCTGCAACTCAAGTGTTTATGGATTTTCAAGTGCAGAACACTTAGAAAACTTATTACAGTTAAAACTAAATACATCACTTATTGATAAATTGACTATTTAGTTAGCTTATATAATTTATTTATTCTCGCTTTAACTAATAACTCACTTTCAAAACTTCAATCTTTCAATTTAATTTTTCTGTAAATAAAAAAAATTAATTAAACGTACATTTAAACTTTTTTTATTTATTATTTTCTTGTGTGTTCAAAATTATATTGTACAAAACAACCATATATATATATTTAAATTTTTTTTGTTTTGTTTTTAAGTTCAGTAAAAAAAACATTTATTTTTGTACCCATGTGTTTTTTATTGTTTTGATAAAAACTTAAAATTTTTGGTTTTCCGTTCTTAATTTCTGATGCCTATTTTAAGTACATTTTATACAAAAATTCACAGATGCATCCGAAAGGCCATTCGATTAAGTTGCATACTTGCAAGCGAAACTAACTAATGGATAAAATAAGATAATACATCCAAAACTTATAAACAAGCTTTATAAAATGGGATTTCATTCGAATTTTCTTATTCGGATTGCTTCGTACTTAACAGGTAGAATTCTTTTAGTTAAAGTTGGTTCTTGTTTGTCTGATCCGATACATTTTTACTCCGGTATTCCCCAAGGCAGCTATTTAGGGCCTTTACTATTTCTGTTATTTATTAACGACATTACCAATATGTTTCAAATTTGTCAATGTTTGTTATATGCTGATGATTAAAGCTGTATCACATTTCTTCGTTAAATGACTGTATTATTTTTCATCAAGATATTATTTCATTAATTAATTGGTGTGATAACAACTATCTCTTTTTAAATTTTTCGAAATGTAAAATTCTAAGTTATAACCTTAAAAATTCCCCTATTATTTTTAGATATTTAGATAAAAATAATATTGTTTTTGAGCGACAAAGATTTATTAAGGATTTGGGTATTTAATTCGATTCAAGTTTGTCATTCAAAGACCACGTAGATTATATTATATCTAAATCTACCTCACAGCTTGGATTTTTGAAAAGAAATTCCAAAGAGTTTTCAAATTTAAATGTGCTAAAGGTTCTTTTCGAATCTTTGGTCAGGTCGCACCTTCAATATTTAAGTGTTATTTGGAATCCGTTTTACGATATCGATATAAACCGTGTTGAAAAAGTCCAAAAACGCTTTACAAGATTTGCCCTTAAGTTGCGATATTCTATGGAGAATATGCCAGCTTACGAACAGAGGTGCAATACTCTAAATATTCAAAAGCTTGAAGTTCGCAGAAAAATACAAAGTATTGTCTTTATAAAAGGCATAATTGATTTTAAAATTGATTGCGCATCTTTATTGGCAATACTCCCGTTTCATGCTCCTTGCCAGTCTTTGAGAGGCAAATATTTATTTTAAACTACCTATCATAGAACAAATTATGGACAAGACGAACTGATGGCTAGGTGCATTAGTTTTTGTAATTCGGTGTGTAATCGAATAGTTTTTAGTGTTGAATATGCTGTCTTTCGAAGAATTTTGTCGCATGTGGTTCAAGAGGAATTTACATGATTATATAATTTACATTAATTATTATCCATTCTTCTTTATTGTAAATTTAGTTTGCTCTTATTTAAATTATTATTATTTTTAATGTAATCTGTAAGGGTTTACCCAATAGATGAAAAATAAAATAAAAAAAATAATAATAATAACACAATTGCTATGTGTAAGTAAGCGATATTAAGAAGAAAAAAGCATATTCAGCTGCAACTAATGCTCTTGCCTCAATACTTCATATGCAAAATCTAGTACAAAAATGTATTTGAAAATACACAGAAAATAATATTCCTAGATTGACTACCAACTTCATAGGAGCCAAAAACTAGCTATTAGTATTGGTTGACACTATCTAAGCTGACAAGTCATTCGTAATACATGAAGAGCTGAAAACCGTACGTCAAATAATCAAAACAATATTGTTACTCCAGGTCATTTTGGCCAAACAATTACTTCAAAAATTATAGCAGAGCTACATTAATAAATGACTCAAGACTTTTGCACTGACGCTTATAGCTCATCTTTAACAAAAATTATAAAATCAACTGTAAGAATGCCAAAAAAAGAAAGCTCAATGCACTTTACTAAAAATTAGGGACACAGTAATCACAAAAAAAAGATCATCTAGCTGTCATAATATGGCCATGACAAAAGTGTTCTGGTAATGATATAAGCGACAACTTTAATAGGCAGCACAAACATCTAATACATTAAATCGCTCTAAAGCATCTGACGTGTTACCGTTGAAGAAACTAAAAGCAAAAAACTCCTATTTTTACCTGTAATTATTTGTAATAACACTGCTCTGCGAAAAATTACTTTTTGGGTCTTCTTTAAATTTACTATTTGTGTGCTGAACTCAAATCCGTTTTCGGTTTTTCTCCATCACGTAGGTTTTTTTTTTTTTGGTGGGTCTGGTAAAATTTCCCTTAAAATTAGTCAGATACGATTTAATTAAACGAAACATCAAAAGATGCGTAACAAAATTATATTAAAATTAACGCTACATAAGTTTTTTCTATATTTTATCGTTTTGGAATTATTCAAAAATTTTAGAGGGGAAAACTGTTTTCTTACAAAATTTCTTTATTTTTTCACTTTAAAAATGCAATTAAGAAAAAGCAAGTATTTTTTATTTTGGACGATTTTCTTTTCGCTTTTATAGCCGTCTTTAACTACAAAACTACATAACCGTGTATGGTGTGAACCGGTAACGTGTTAAATGTATTCTCTTTGTTGTTTGTTCCATGGGTACTGTTTTTAGTATAGCTGAACTTTCTTGTCCTATGTGTTTGTGTGTTCGGCCTTTCAGCTACGTTTTTTCAATGGGTTTTCTTTTCCACTTCTGTTGTAATAGTTACATCTTAGCTCACTCTCATATTTGTAGTTTATCTGCAATAAAACGAAGAATTATGTTGTCGCGAAACTAAAACACCAACAATATTAATTTAATCGTGTTTTTTAATATTATTTATTTGTTTTAAAAATCTGTATTTACTCAAATTTCTTACAAGTTTGGGTCCTCATACTACTCCCCATTTTTCCGCTAAGCAACGTACTACCACCCTCTCTGAAGCCGTTATTCTTATGCAATATGACGGGCCGCCCACATCCCGCTTGAAGCACGAACTTCTTCGCCTCCTGAGCACCGTATCAATCTCTTCCTGTTATTTCTGAGGTAGGCCGCAAAATTTTTAACCTGCTGCTGCGGCTCGACACGCTCCTGCTACAATTTATACGTAAATTGTTTCGTACAAAAAAGGCATGTGTAGTTTTAAAACCATTCCTAGAAGATGCTGGCAAGGACGGTGCAGAATTATTTATATATAAAATATGTCATGAAGAAACTTTTATCGAAGAAATCGAGCAGCTCGAAACGAAAAATTATTTAAGAAAAAAAAGCACCTTATATAAACTAAGCCCGTATCTAGATGAATTCGGGCTGTTGCGAATTAAAGGTAGATTTGATGCGGTAAATGGTGTGCCTGTTTCAGTAAAAAGATCTATAATTCTACCTGGTAAACATGTCACAACAAATCTAATTATTGATTATTTTCATCGTAAGTATCACTATCAATGTATCGAAATTGTTGTAAATGAAATAAAGCAGACTTTTTGGATACCTTGTTTGCGAGCTGCTGTGAGTGCTATAGCCAAATCGTATTAATACTGCGAGCAGTCCCAAAACCTCCGGTAATGGGAAACCTGCCAATAGAAAGACTTGCCAGTTTCACCAGACCCTTCTATTACATATACAGGCGTAGACTATTTTGGTCCTTTAGATGTTGTTGTTTGCCGCCGCAAGGAAAAACGTTGGGGCGTAGTTTTTACATGTATGACTGTGAGAACTGTACATCTGGAAATAGCACCATCACTATCGACGGATTCCTTTCTCCTAATTTTAAAGCAATTTATTAGCCGTCGTGGTGCACCCTGTAAAATTTTATCGGACAACGCAACTAATTTCAGAGGAGCTAGTCGTGTGCTACTAGAAGAAGTGGGAAAAATATCATCAAGCGAAGTCGAGCGTAAATAACTGTCTATAGATTGGAAATTCATAACACCAGCGGCTCCCCACATGGGCGGCGCTTGGAAAAGGATATATTGCCTAACAAGAACTTACGCGAAGAGACTCTTAAAGCAGCATTGGCCGATGTAGAAAATATTTTGAACTCGAGACCCTTGACATACGTTCCACTAAAATCGTCTAACGATGAAGCACTAACACCCAATCATCTTTTATTAGGATCCTCAAGTGGAGTACGAGAGCGCGCAGATGCTCAGAGTAGTGGTGGGGTATTAAGCAAAAATTTTCGAATATCAAACATGATAGCAAAAGGATTTTGGAAACGTTGGATACGTGAATATTTACCTTGTTTGACGAGACGTACAAAGTGCTTCGATAATTCGGCGCAGCAAATATCTGTTGATGACATTACCATAATAGTTGACGATACTACGAAGCGACACGAATGGATTAAGGGTGTTGTCATTGAAGTGTATCGGGGAAAAGACCAAGCAGTACGATAATATCCGGCTCTCTCTCAAAAATTTTTCTGCTGTTTTAGTATTTAACTTTTTTTCTATTTTTCTTTTTTTGTTGTGATTGCCTCTATGTTTTAATTCAGGTTGTGTTGTGTTCAACACGAAACATCGTCTACCTAATACAAGAGATATTTTAACCAGTTGCGTAGGAGTTTCGGGGAGAATGATATCCCATTGAGAAGGTTACGATATCTTGACTTTTTTATACATATATAAGATTTTTTTGTACATATATAAGAGTCAGGTTAAGGTAAATATTGCTAGAGTGCGAGGTCAAATTAGCCGCTCTGGAAATCTTCACAGAGGTCTGCAGAATTTAGATAAAAATCTAGGACAATGAACATTAAATAAAAAATTTTTTTGACAGCCACTCGAATCAATTATCACGGGGCTGTAATGTAAAAATTTTGTCACGACTGCGAGTGTGGCTCCGGAGAGAGTATGGCCACAGCTGCCGCCACTCTGATGAATGGTGCAGGGGTTGATGTGCAGAAAATGCTATAATTTTTTTGGGACAAGTTCTCGCTGGTAACATCCAGTTTAATTGTCGCCGGAAACATTTTAAGAGGCCCTAAAAGGCAGTCGTTGTTGTTGTTCCACACCCAACACAAACCTTCATCGAACAACCGAACAGAACTTTTTGCGTGTTTTTAGAAGTCATAAATTGTGTATTAATTAAATTATTTGTTTCTTTTATTGGATTTATTGCTTTTTTCTCTTTATGACAATTTGATGCAAAAATAGAACACGTGTTGATTTTAACTTTTATAGGTGAATTTGGAAATTAACCAATGTCGGATAACAACTGTTGAAGCCATAAAGCTTTTTGTGCTCCTTTACATGCTGCCATACATTCCGCTTCTATAGTAGATAGTGCCACGGATTTTTAGCGATTACTTCTCCAAGTCACTGCACTATCGTTGATGAGAAACACATAGCCAGTTGTAGATCTTCTTGTATCAATGTCTCTTGCAACATTTGCATCGGTATACCCTTCATATTTTAGTGGCGTTTTTTGCTTATACATAATGCAGTTTCAACGGTTGCTTTTAAGTAACGAAATATTCGCTTAAGGCGTGGACGTGAATATTTTTCGAGTGTTCAGTACACTTGATTACTTCTCCAACTGCATACGATATATCTGGTCTAGAAACTATAGCTGCAAAAATTAGGGAGCCAACAGCTTGTCTAAAAGGATATTGAACATATTCTTCGGCATCGGATTTTGATAAAAATACATTGCAATCAGTTGGTGTTGAAATCCATGCCAAATTTATTAAGAATTTTCTTTATATAGGCTTGTTGATTTATTTGAATGGACTTTTGAAATTACATTTACTATAAATATACTATAAATTGTGTTGATAATTCATTAATGAACAATATGAGAACTACATTCAATCAACAAAGCAAAAAGAATGTTTGCTGTGTTTTTTATAAAAACCCTGTTGAGTTTTTATTGTCTTTCTGCTTTGTTGATTGAATTTATTTCTCATTAAACAACTTGGCAATAGATATAAGACTTTCTAGTTTTGAATATAAAATTTGGGTAAAATCCACTGATAAGCTATATGAGCAGTAGTGAAATGGCCATATGGATATGCTTTCCCCGCAGTAATTCATTTCATTTTGTAATATTAAATAATATATTTGAAGGAATCAAGCACGATTAAAGAAATTATTAATGAACAATTTAATTCCAGATGTGTCTGAAGAAATTATTAACCCGTCATCTACATATAGGAGTTATAGAGTTATTTTTGCGTTTTTAATATTTCCAAAAAATAAGTGAGCGGCAGTAGATTTTTTCATTTTTAAAAATTTGAAAAAAATCAATAAATTTCTTATTCTAATTTCGAGAAGCTTGTTTAAGATCATTAATCAATCCTCTTTTTCAGACGAAAAACTAAATTTTTTATTTTGGCCAATTTTAAGATCTTTTGGAACTTCCATATATATATTTTCGCTAAGATCGCCATACAGAAAGGCTGTTTTCACATCAAATTGAATCATCTCCATATCTTTAACTGCAGCTAGTGCGACTGCAGTTCTCACTGAGTCGTATATGACTTCTGGAGAGTATGTTTCCTTTAAGTCATTGCCTGCCGTCTGGGAATAGCCTTTGGCTACTAATTGCACTTTAAATATGGGATCTTGTATAGGATTTGCTTTAATTTTAAACACCCATTTAGATCCAACAATATTCTTGTTACAAGGGTTTTTAGCCAGCTCCCATGATTCTTTTGCTGAAGCGAGTCCAGTTCGGCTTCCATAGCCCTTTTCCAATTTTCAGCATATTCAGAACTTATAGCATCATCATATGTCGCTGGGGTATAATTTTCTTTTGTAGAATATATCGTTGGTGTTCCCTTTTATTATTAATTGATTCTGAGAATATAAACGGCTAAACTTTCTGCTTCAGGTCATAAACATTTTTGTAAGCCACTTGCAAGTAGCATCGTTCGTGCCGACTCCACGTTCTGTTGTCTCGTTCAACGAAGCCATTTTGTTCTCGGTTATACGGTGATAACTTTCCAAGAATAATTTTATTTTTTGACAACAGTTCAACAAAATATTTGCTGACAAACTCTTTACCGTTGTCACATCGTACATATTTCAACCGTTCGCCAGTCATGTTACACACCATCGGAAAGAAACATTTTAGTTTTTCAAATACATCAGATTTATTTAAAAAAAATAAACATCTCCGAAGCATGTACTTTCGTCCTTTAGCAACATGAAATATCGAACACCACCAAGGCCGTTGTCACACATGGGACCGCACAAGTCCATGTGAACACATTCACACTTTGTTGTTTTATGTTTTGTTGTTTGCTTATGTGAAGACCGATGAATTTTGCCCCTTTTGCAGTCTTCGCAAAAGAAAGTACTTTCGTCTGCCACACATATTTCATAAGCCAAGCTTTTATTACATATACTTTTAATTGTTTCAATATTCATGTGTCCAAACCTGCGATGCCATTGTTGGAGAGATTGTTGATTTGCTGCATTTGCCACATGATGATTTCTTAGTTGAAATACCAATCAAAACTGGTTTCTAGCATCTCAAATACCTGTTGCTGCAATATTTTTGTCTTTGTCCCTTTAAGCACAATAAGTCGATTCAATCAACATTGAGAAACCCGTACTTGTAGCCGAACCGGTAGAAACTAAATTTTGTTTCAATTGAGGAACATATGGAACGCTCGTTAGCACTCGAGGGATCCACTTGCCGTTTACAAGAGCATTGATTTTGATAGTACCGAATCCCTTAATAGGCAATTTGTCATTATTAGCTACGTATACAAACCGTCCTGAATTTGAAAACTGTAAGTTAGAGAACCAATTTTTTTGTGATGTCATGTGTTCAGTAGCACCAGAATCAGCGATCCAAATATTTCTATCTGGAGCCGATATTACTTCTTATGTCGAAGCAATAAACGCAACCTCGTCGTTGCTTTTGTATTTGAAACGTTATTATTTTTGATTGATTAGTTTTCATTCGCACGACTTTCTTTTTCCCATAATTTGTGACAAAAATTGCATTTGGATGTTCTTTTTCTCTCTACAATAGACTTTCTCTACTTCTCTGATTTAACATTAAAAGCTTCTTCTATCACCTTCGCATTGTTGGTTTTTTTAAGTTGATCTTCTTCTAATTGTAGTTTTGCTATTAAATTTTCTACGGTTCTGCCCTCTTTTATGCTGTTTTGCGGTTTTAAAATTTTTATATTTTTGTGGCAAGCTGCTTATAATTCGTACCATTTTTATATTTGTAGACAGCTTTTTAACTTGCGCTTCTAATTCTGCAGCTAGTGATGACGCTTTTAATACATAGGTTGCAACCGACTCATCTTCTTGGATTTTTAAGGAAAAATATTTTTCATATAAGCACATGACGTACTCTGTATGTCATGAACAGCTTGTAGCTTTTCGTAAAGCTCGTTAGGTGTAGTGCATGACAGGATATGACTTGCTTGATGTTTTTCGATTGATGATATTAGAATTTCCATGGCTTTGCCATCTCACTTCATCCACAAATCCTTTTGTTCTGGGGATAATAAGTTTTCCAATTTCGACATTTCCTGTGCTATATTTAGGAGCCCATTGCTCTTTAGCACAGCGTCGACATTAAACTTCCACAGCCTGTAGTTGCTGCAGTTTAGTCGGTGAAATATATGGATTAATTCTTAAGTCATGTTGACAAATAATTAATTATATTATTTGAAAAACGATAGCAAATTCATTACACTTTAAATGAGCTCCTCTGGGCCCATAACCTGTTGCAAAAATAAATCACGTATTGGTTTTATACTTTAAATTTGCTTTACCAGATAGCTCTTTTATTCACAAAGGTTACAAGTAAAAAGCGAGGAATCAAAAGTAGTTAAAAGTCATTATATGATATAATGTTATACAAAAATAAAACAAACAAATGTATAGCTGAATATAACAGCCAATCAGAATACGGCATGTAGTCACCTACAAAATGGTACAAAAGCAAACAGATAAACCAAGTATTACAGTGCACAGTGAGGCAGAATCAAAATATTTTGGAAATAATTCCGCCATTTCAAAACGGCTTGGCCGATTGATTCAAAATTTGGCACGAGCATAGTAGAAGAGTACTTGAGCTTAAGTTTTGAAGGTGGTTACCCTCCACTTTCCAGGGATGGCGGTATGTGGTCTCAAAGTTGGACACCTCGCTCCTGAAAATTTTTCTAACGCTTGGCATTTCTTCAATTTTTGCATGGTCTTAAAGCTCTCGTAAATACCTACAAAACGGTGCTTTAAACTGCATGTTTATGTTTAAAAATGATCGAGTTATAAGCATTTTAAAATTAAAATTTTTGATTTTTTCCATACCCTGGTCCAGTTTTTTCGAAATATTGGGTACAATTTGCAGCAAATTTGTTTAAGTTTTTTACCGTAGATAGCAAACAAAATTTAAGATTTTCTGAAAAAAATTTGAAACTAATATCTTCTCTGGCTTAAAAATTATACGATTTTTAATTTAAAAAATCCAAAATTATTGCATTTTTGTGTATTTTAGCCTAAAATGGGACACTAATCTAATTTTTTAGATAGAAAAAAATTTTCTTAAGGAATTTATAAAAATTTTTTATTTATTAAAGCTAACTATATGTGTGTACGTTTAAATCAACTTTCGTATTAAACTGATCATTCTTGTAGAAGATGTAAGTCTTTCGAAAGTCATCGAAATTTTGACTTTACCCCATATTTTCTAAAATCCCAAAGCTGGGATCGGAAAAAGAAGAATACTATAAAAAAGCTATATATACTCCAAATTGTTTCAAAAGTATTTCGTGAGCCCTAGTCCATATGTGGACTTTATGGGCAAAAGAGTAAAAAATTCCAATTTTGGGATTTTTCGTCTTTATTTTGGGAATTATGGGATTTCCTTTATGTTACGGAAGTAAAAATTTTCATGCCTGTGTAAAAAATTGTGTAAAAAAACAATTATACCTGAAAAAAGGGTTAAAAATGTAAGGGTTAAAAATAGTGGTGCAGGTGTTCGTTTTAGGATGACCTATGACTAATTATGTCTTACCTAAGTGCCTTTTTTGATTTTTAGCTAGCTGCTTTGCTTCCTTAGGTACCCAACTGTTCGATGACCTGAACACGGATATAAATATTTGCATATATACAATAGATATCATATTTAAAAAAAAACATCATGCCGATCACATTGAAGTTTGAGACATTGTGTTCTTTTTTGTGGACTGATGGTACAAAAGGACTTGATAGAATTAAGGCCATGAAAAAATTTATTAAGGCTACATACAACTGCAGAGTTGATGTCATTGGTACTGCAAAGCTGGAAAAATTTTTAAAATTATTTGATCAAAAAATGAAATCAGTATCTTACTTGGATGGATACTGTTGCGAAATTCTCAACCTACATCGCATTATGTGGAGCTCCCTGCAAATCTTATGATGACTTATGTTCGAAGTCTAAGAAAAAAGGTTAACCGAAAAACTTTCTTCAGTTTCAAAAGATGGAGTTTCCGATACGTTCAAAGAATTGCTAAAAAAAGAAAATCAGCCTTCCGAGGCAGTGCACATCGCCAATATTCTTTCCAGCGCATCTCCAAAACGGTTGAAACGAATTGTTAACAGCATACCTACTCCGACATCGCAGTCAAATTTTACGGAGGAAGAAGCTATTGCTCTGATGTTGGAAATGAAAATAAGCCGAAATAAGTACCAAATTTTGAGAAAAGCTTTACTTGAGAAAGGACATGCAATATTATCATCATATAAGTCTATTCAAGAAAAAAAGAAAGCGATTATGCCATCTCCAATAACAGTTGATGAAACCAAAGCTTCTATTGGACTATCTTCTTTGCTAGAAAATACGGCGTCACGGATTATTTCAGATTTTTCTACTGACCAACTAGAAAAGGTTAAAAACTGCGATGTAGTACTAATGTGTAAGTGGGGATGTGATGGAATATCAGCCCTTCCTGAGTACAAACGAAAACATACAATAGTTTTTTAGAGCATATTCATGGCATCCTTAGTACCACTAAGAATTCGTTCATACTCACTGGTTGCATCTTCATCAGTACGTGCAAACACTTATAAAGATATATGGAAAAACACAACCCCAGGATCCAAAAATTTTTGTAGGCCTATTTGTTTTGAGTATGTAAAGGAATCAAATACTACGACAAAAAAATTAGTCGAGCATATCAAAGACGAAATAAAATCATTGGAACCAATATCTATAAAAATAAAAGAATACTGTGTTAACATATCCTTTCAACTTAGTTTAACAATGATTGATGGAAAAGTTAGTAACGCTATAACTAACACATCTTCTTATTAGAAATGTTCCATATGTGATCAGAAGAAGTCAGAATTCTCAGATAAAAAAAACCAACGTAGTCAACGAAGAAGTTCTATCTTTCGGAATATCCCTCCTTCATGCTAGAATAAGATTTTTTGAGCATTTTCTGCATATTGCATACGACTTAAAATACAGAAGTACGACAGAAAATTTAATAACAAAAAAAAAAAAAAAAAAAACAAAAAACAATGATGAACTAAAAGCTCTAAGAGCTTCTGAAAAAAGTAGAATTCAAGAAAAGTTTAGAGTGCAAAGGGGGTTAATAATTGATAAGCCTCTTCGTAGTGGAGGAAACACTAACGACGGAAATATTGCAAGAAAATTTTTTGGGGATTTTGAAACTACTTCAAACATAACTGGAATTGACAAAGAGTTGCTTAGAATGGTTAACGTAGTTTTAATGGCAATTAATAGCAAAACTCAAATTAATTCTTTTCGCTTTGGAGAATATACAGCAAAAATATCTCAGCTACTCGTTTCCCTATATCCATGGAGGGATATGACGCCCACAGTACATAAAATATTTTGTCATGGTAAAACAATTATAGAATCGAATATTCTTCCTCTTGGGGAATTAACAGAAGAAGCCCAAGAAGCAAGAAACTGCGATTTCAAGTACATTCAAATATTCAGTTCTCGAAAATGTTCTAGGCAGTCACAAAACGAAGACATTTTCTATAGCCTATTGTTATCTTCTGATCCTGTACTCTCATCAATGAGAAAACGTTGGATTAATTATTTTAACGACTTTTCGTAAATAAAAATTAACAGAAAATTTTATTTTTTATCTGATGTTTTTTATAATGATTATTAATTTAAGATATGCCTCTTGGTTATCCTCTATTCAGGTATTATTGTTTTTTTACACAATTTTTTACACAGGCATGAAAATTTTTACTTCCGTAACATAAATGTATAAAAGAAAAAATACATATTGGAACACTCATATTTAAGAACGCATAGTTTTGCACGTAAGAATGATATTGAGGTGAATATATTTTTATTTAATAGGAAACAGCGTCATCTTTATTCACATGCATAAAAAAAAAAATTAAAAAATGGAACAAAATTTTAATATTCGTTGCTGAGCTCCGAAAATTTCGAAAAATTATGGTAAAAACGGTCCAATTTGAGAAAAGTAAAAATATTAAATATGCTATAAAACTTTTATTAATTAGGCAAATCAGATAAATTTTTCTGTGCATATGTAGTTTGTTAACTAAAATCAAACGGTAAATCTGCAACATTAAGCTAAAGGAAATCCCATAATTCCCAAAATAAAGACGAAAAATCCCAAAATTGGAATTTTTTACTCTTTTGCCCATAAAGTCCACATATGGACTAGGGCTCGCGAAATACTTTTTGAAACAATTTGGAGTATATATAGCTTTTTTATAGTATTCTTCTTTTTCCGATCCCAGCTTTGGGATTTTAGAAAATATGGGGTAAAGTCAGAATTTCGATGTAAAATAGGTCAAGTTGAAAGACTTACATCTTCTACAAGAATGATCAGTTTTATAAGAAATTTGGTTTAAACGTACACACATATAGTTAGCTTTAATAAAAATAAAAAATTTTTATATATTCCTTAAGAAAATTTTTTTCTATCTAAAAAATTAGATTAGTGTCCCATTTTAGGCTAAAATACACAAAAATGCAATAATTTTGGATTTTTTAAATTGAAAATCGTATAATTTTTAAGCCAGAAAAGATATTACTTTCAATTTTTTTTTTCAGAAAATCTTAAATTTTGCGGTAAAAAACTCAAACAAATTTGCTGCAAATTGTACCCAATATTTCGAAAAAACTGGACCAGGGTATGGAAAAAATCAAAAACTTTAATTTCGAAATGCTTATAACTCGATCATTTTTAAACATAAACATGCAGTTTAAAGCACCGTTTTGTAGTTATTTACGAGGGCTTTAAGACCATGCAAAATATTTAAAATTCAGACAAAAATTGAAGAAATGCCAAGCGTTAGAAAAATTTTCAGGAGCGAGGTGTCCAACTTTGAGACCACATAGCGCCATCCCTGGGAAGTGGAGGGTAACCACCTTCAAAAATTAAGCTCAAGTACTCCTCTACTATGCTCGTGCCAAATTTTGAATCAATCGGCCTAGCCGTTTTCAAATGGCTGAATTATTTCCAAAATATTTTGATTCTGCACCACTGTGCAGTGCAGTGTTGCAATTAAACGATGTATGCTTACTACATTATTTATGGTTTTAAATGCTTTAAATTTTTTTAATTAGATTTTAAAGCTTTAATTCTTGTTTTATTAATGTTTTTTATTTATACCTTATCTTATTTTGTTATCTAGTTAATTAATTGCATGTCATATATATATATATATATATATATATATATATATATATATATATATATATATATATATATGTATATATTTGTACTTTTATAATATTTGTACTTTTATAATATTTTTTGTGAACTGTGAATTTTTTTATTATTGGTAATATTCATAAGATTTTTTTAATTTCTAATTCAACAAGCACTAGGTCAGTCTTAAAAAAAAATTTTGTTTATTATTTTATTATTATTTTTATTATTTTTTATTTCAATATTTCGCCACACCGCAGGAAACAGGAAACAAAATTATAAAAATTAAATATTTCTCAAAAACAAAAATTGAAAAAATTTGTCAAATTAACTCAAAAATTTTCAAAAAGCAAAGACAAAAAAATATAATAAAATATATATACTCATAATTTTGTTTCCCGCTTCCTGAAGATGCCACCCAACGGTGTGGCGAAATATTGAAAGAAAAAATAATAAACAATATTTTTATTTTAAGACTGTGCTTGTTGAATTAGAAAATAAAATTAATTATAAAGGTCAAAAAAATATTAACATTTAAAATAATATTTTTTTTATATACTGGTGTTAGGTATAAAGAGAATAATTTTTATTTTTATATAATGCATTTAATTTAATATTCTTAGTTTTAATTTAACATGTTATGTATATGCTAAAACTGTAGTTATTTGATGTATCATAGCTTTTAGTAATTTTGGTGTATGATTAACGGTCACAAATATTAGTGCTTTGTATTATTTTAAGGTTTATTAAATTTATATAATATTTCATTTTTCTTTATATACTTATAGCAGTTTACTTTCTTTTTTTAAATAAATCGTCAGGATTGCATACTGTGTTGTTTTCTTTGTATTAAGCAGTCTACGAATGGCGGAGGCCATTGAAATTAAAGAGAAAGAAGTTAGAAGACAGTTGGAAAAGTTAAAGAGGCATAGGGAAAGAAATTTGTCTCTTGAGCCTAATCGATCATCCCCCCGAGGGATAATCAATCAGGCAGAATGCTTACCAGACCACAACAAATACAGAATATGGTCGCCAAGATAAATGTCCAGTCTGAAAACAGAGGTGCGATATCTAAAAATTTAGATAACCGAAATTCCAATCAGCCTAATAACAATTCTAATAGAAATTATATATCACTAGCTGCAAAATCTATGATTACGGGAAGTGTAGAAGAGATGAAGGCTAGAATAAACCAGTCTATTAATGATATGGTAAATAAAAAAATGAGTAGAGAGTTGGGCAAAGTTCAGGAAAGCATCGGTCAACCGGCAGATGCCGTTAGAAACTTAACTCTGCGGGAAGCCCACCGTGCCAGTGACGTCAATAGTTTTCAACCGGTAATGAAACCAGGCGAGTTCATTTTGAACAGCAGAATAGGTATAATTTTCCACTACCGACGCATAATATGGGTCAAGATTGGTGGAAAATTTGAGTGGATAAGTTTGGCTTAGAGTTAAGCGGAAACCAAGGAAATCGAAACCAACTCTCAGTGGAAGAATTCGTGTTCAGATTAAAACATATGCAAAGGCAATACCAGATACCATAGCAAAAGATTTTCATTCACTAGGGACAGGAATGGTTAGATAGTGGTATTAGGCACTGCTTCAAGCCACGGTCATAAGTGACTGGAACATCTTAAGATTGGCATTGCTAAATAAGTACAAAACAGTTAGGTCAAATTGGGAAGGAATGCATGAACTGGTGGCGTGAAAGCAAATGCCCGAAAAAACAATCGACAACTAATTTTATTATTTAATCTTATTGAGAGCAAGATTAGAAATACCCGTTGTGGAAGGTGAAATGATCAAAATAGCCAAACAAAATCTGAGGAAAAACATCGATTAAATGGTATACCCTATGGCAGTTTCATCAGTACGGCACTTGAGAATAGAGTGCTTAGAGGCTGAAAGGACACTTCCTGGAAAAGACTTGCAAATGTAGCTCCACAACTGGTTCGATCGCAGCGGTATGTCAGTGAAGCGATGACACACGCAATAAATACCAAACAAGTACGGGAAAACCTGAAGCGGGACCCGGCCTTCAGAGAGCTTGCTCCGAAACACGCGTAATTTCATAACTATTTACATACCGATATACGGGAACAAAGTTATCAAACAGTAAAACAGCATTGTTCCGAATTGAACATCATAAAAATACTACCAGAAAAGCATTCCCAATTAGATGATACCTCAACAGCTTTAGACACAATAACTATAAATTATGGTAAAATAAGTGAAAATCGATTTACAATCAAGCCGGCGAATATTTAAACACATTTTTGGGATAAAAAATGATGTTATAAAAAGGAAACGGCACCGTAAATTGTTGGCGGAAGCACTTAATCTGTTCAAAAATAAAAGAGATGCTAAGCCTTATGCCGAAGTTTTGTTAAACGGCGCTTCAGTAAACCTAATAGGTAAAAACTGTCGCGAGCTTGCTAACAGTCGGAGGAAAGTCGTATTAGATGTAAAATATAAGGGCGAAACGAAGAAAATAACATTTCTTTATGCTCGGACTTAAACCAGCAAATTTACCTAGGTGTCGATTTTTGGCAACTTTTTAATATAGCCTCGGAGAGTGTTTCTTCCGCAGTAATTAGTTTAGAAAAGATACGTAGAATTCATGGTGAAAGTGATACATATAATGTGCAGATGCGTGAATTAAGTGAAATACAACAAAAATAGTTAGATGAAACAATATGGAAATTTTTATCATTTGAGGAGAGAGGGCTAGGCTGTAGAAGTTTAGAAAAACATGAAATTAAACTTGTAGAAGGGGCGCATCCCATTAAAGATAAACATTATCCCATGTCCCCAGTTGTACAAGAGATTGTTTACGCAGAACAAGATAACATGTTGAAACTTAAGTTAATAGAAGAAATTGATAACCCTTAGGCAAATAGGATCACGGTGGTTCGAAATCCAGGAAAGAATAGGTTTTGTTTGGACGCCCGCAAACTGAAAGCCGTGAAAATCAAAGACGCCTACCGCTTTCAGAACCACTGTACTAGTTTAGAGTGATGACGTTTGGTCTATGCAACGCTTCTCAAAGTTTTTAACATCTAATGGATAAGGTTATACTGGCGAATTTAAAACCCAACATTTTTATTTATCTAGACAAGCTTCTTTTAATATCAGATACGTTTAGTAATCATATAAAAATCCTCGAACAAGTGACCAAATGTCTGCAAATGGCTTACCTGACGATACGGCTAAAAAAGTCAAAAATGTTTTTTAAGTATTTGAAGCACCTATGTTTTGTGTTAGGTGGCGTTATGCTTGAAACCTATCCTGAGAAGGTTGTGGCCATTTAGAAAATACAATTGCGCAAGACAGTACGGCATTTTAGGAGCTTTCTAGGTACAGCTGGGTGGTATAGGAATTTCATTAAGGACTTCGCCTCTATCTCAGAACCACTAAGTGATACCCCAAAGAAACGGAAACAGTTTTCGAGACCCCTGAGGTAGTCGATGCCTTTGAAATGCTCAAATTTTTGCTTACATACGCCCCGGTGCTTCGCCACCTAGATTTTCAGGACCATCTTTCGTCCAATGCGACGCGTCTGAAAATGGAATCGGTACAGTTCTCTTTCAAAAGATTGATCAGGGAAGCGAAAATCTTATAGCCTTTTATTTCCAAAAATTAACACCTTGCCAGAAAAACTATACAGTGACGGAGAAAGATTGCCTCGCTGCGGTGTTGGCAGTAAAACGTTTCAGACCACACGTTGGGCTGATGGAATTCGCCGTCATCACTGTCCACGCAAGCCTTAAGTGGCTGATGTTACTTAAAGACTTGAGTGGAAGGTAAGTGAAATGGGCGCTCCAATTACAAGCATATAGTTTTTCTAGCACACCGTAAAGGCTCGAAAAACGTTGTTGCAGATATGCCTTCACGAATGCCGCGGATATGAGTGAGGATAGTTTTTTCGATTTTGAAACAATAGCTTTTGAGTCCAAATAATATTTGCAATTGGTCAAAAATGTTTAAGAACATCAAACAAAGTTACCCGATTTAAGAGTAGAAGATGGAAAAGTTTATTAAAGAATCATAAATGATAATTTACAGAACGTTTTCAATTCGGAATGGAAGTTGTGAATCCCACAAGATATTCGCAAGTTTTAATTGAGAAAGCCCACGATGACGCCAAAGCCGCCCATTGAGCTATGCGAAGAACGCCTTGATTATTGGCCAAAAATGGCAGCGCAAGTTCAACAATACATAAGGGACTGCCGTAGATGAAAGGAAACAAAATCGACTATACCACCCATAGGGGATGAAGTGAAGTCAAAAAATTGACTTCGGTTTTTTAGGAAAGTACCCCAAGTCGAAGAAGGGTAATGCCTACATCGTTATTGTAGTTGATTATTTCACGAAATGTGTATTTTTGAAAGCCAACTGCAAAAATGTGGAGCAGCTTCTTATCTAAAAGCTTTTCATAATGGTTTGAGTCCTGGAGGTGCTGCACAGCTACAATTTTAAGAAATTTATTTCAACTGAATTCGAAGAACTAGTGGAAACTTATAACATAACGCACATGAAAACTGCTGTCTATGCGTCCCAGTCAAATGCAGCAAAGAGAGTTAACCAGTTTGTACTGGCAGCCATTCGTGCCTACTTGGAGAAGGACCACAGAGACTGGGATCTCTATTTGCCAGAAAAAAGATGAGCACTGCGATCGTCGGTTTATGCTGCAACAGGATGCACAATATTTTTTGCCTTATTCTGGCGAGGAAACTACAGTCTATGTCTGACCATGAAATTCTTAATTTGGACAACAAAGATCGGCTGGATATCATTCGCGATAAGATTAAAATAAATTAAGCGAACGCATACAAGCAGAGTGCGCAAATTTATAACAAAAATGCACGTGTTGTAAAATTCAGTTCAGGCCAGGAATTCTATAGAAGGAATTTTGCACTTTCAGACTTTAAGAACAATATAAACGTGAAGTTTTGCGGCAAATACTTAAAATGCCGAGTTGTGAAACCAATTGGCAATAATATGTACTAATTAAAGTCAGCAAGGTAGACCAATTGTAATCTTCCACGTGAAAGATTTAAAAGTCTGACAAATATTTGCATATATTTTTGTGATATTCTGGGTGGGCTACATAGGTTTAAAAACAATATATGGGTTAAGTGCAATATTTATTTATTTACTAACATATTAAGTGTCGCTCGTGTTCGCTGTTTTGGTAATTAATTATTTATTATATTATGGAATTTATTTATTTTGTTATACCTATACATTTATTTCATTTGTATACATTATTGCATTTATTTATTTTGATTATATTTATTTTATAGCTTAGTTAATCTGTTAATTAATAATGTTAATTATTTTATTTTTTTTCTTATATTGTGTACTCAACCATACATACATATGTATATTGTAGGCCAATAGAGAACGCACTCTGCGATCACCGGACCGTGATTGAAGCAGTGCACTGTAGATGATATTAGCTATAAATTTTTTTCTCTTGCCTACACTTTCCCCTCATATGTCACTTAAAGTAAAGCATGCGGTAGTGATAAGCTCGAAGTGGTTTTGTTTAATGTCCTACTCGTTAGTAACCCTATGTCAATGCCTATGCTAAGAAAGTAGTTTTAGAAGAGATATGTAAACGCCTACGGTTATTAGTTCCGCTATCCAGATGGCAGAAACTCCAACAAGATTTGCCTATAGAATACAAATAAACGATTAAGCACCGGAAGATAACAATAAGGGAACAGAATAATTCTTGAATATTTACCATCAAAGAAACCCGGCTAGATGGTACAGGGTCATCGGGGCTCTCCACGTGTGGATAATTATCTTAATGAGATTTATTTTGGTGTATGTATGTTTGTCTTGCCACAACCGCAAAGGATACTAAATGCAATGTTGTAAAACATTTCTTTGACTCCATAATGTTTTTTATTAATGACTTTGCTTATTTTGTATGTTTTTTTAATTTTTGAATTCGATTCTATGATTGTACGGTTTGTTTTATAATTTTATTATTTTATGCGCATGGGCGGCTGTGCCTGAATTACAAGTAAATATATGTATATGCTACTAGTTAGTTTAAGTGTGGTGTGGAACACCAAGAGTAGTAAAGTTGGCATTGCTAAAACAGGGGTGTTAACTATTTTGTACAGAGGGTTCCGGGCATTAACATGGAGAAAATTATGGTAAGATATATAATAAGAGAACTTATTTGTGTTTTGAGAAAAAGTAATTACTTAAAAGATGGAGATTGTCTGGATAAAAAAGCTCAATTTGAACATAAAGTATAGAGGAATTAGTTAAATCATTTTGTACTTCAGTTACGGAATTTAAAAATATTTCCAAAAAATATTTATAAAATAAAAAAGTGCTATCGTGTAGCAGAATCCTATAATGCGTGACATTTTTGATACTTGTTAAACTTTAACATTTGTGCAATTTACATAAGATAAGATTTCTGGATTAATTAGGCCTGCTGGCTTGTAATCTGTTGAATTAATAAATAAATAAATAAATAAATAAAAATCATTTGATATCAAACCTTTGATAATTAAAGTAGTGAAGTCTTGTTAATTTTAAGTGTAAAGTTAATAAATAAAAAAATAAAAAAAGAAAATCTATATTTTTACAAATAAAAATTAAAGACAAAGGCTGGCAGTAGAAAACTTTATAGTTATTAATTTTTATTAATATATATCGCAAAAGTAGTGTTCTAGAATATTTTAACAAAGTAATAATAAAAGCGAATTTTAAACGATTTTGTTGAGGATGGCTAGCGAAAATTTCGGTTGGGGACGTTTCCGTTTAGCCTGGTAATCTGGAAGAAAGAAGTGAATTTTATAAAATAAAACAAGGAATAATAAATATAAAGGCAGCCATTTTTGTAAAGAGCCAAGTTAGACGTTTTGTGTGAAGACTTTTTAAAAAAATAAGTACTAATAAAGAGAAAATTTATTAGTAAGCAATATTTATATTATTTTAATATAACTGTAGGTTTATAAGAAATCTTAAGTTTAAACTTTAATTCCTTTTATGTTTTTTTGTTGGTCTTGTAGGTATTAATTGTTAAGACGTAAGATTTTTTTGTTTTTTTTTTAGGATTAATGATTGTTAGTGCCTAAATCAAAAATTGTAGTAATTGTAATAATAATCAGCTAATAGGATCGTTCCAGTCGGAAGGAAATAAATGAATAATAAGACTGAATTAGTCCGGAAGTGTTTCCAAACCACCTAAGAGAGCATAATTAGGTAGTAGTTTGTAACGAGTAGTTGGTTCCTTATTATTGTTTGTTTATTTCCCAGACAGAATGAATCATTTGCAGTTTTTTTGTTTGGCACTTTTTGTTTTTATTTTATAACGTACACGGAGTATTTTCCATAAAGGCACAGTTTTATTTTTGAACTTTTGTTTGTTAAAGTTTAATTACCTTTTTGTTTTAACTTATATATTTTTCTGCAAGAATCAATTTTATATTAATAAATATTTTTTAGTTTCAAGTAGTGTGACCGTTAGGTTTAAGCTTCATCAATAAACATGTAATTTTGTATTTTCAGCCAAACAAATATGTGCTTGTGCTAAATTTTTGTTGAAGTTCGGGGAGCATGGGGGACACGATTAGGTACAGGCGGAATGCCTAGTATTCTATGTTGGGCGGGCGAACGGGGAGGCATAACATCCGGCTCTCCCTCAAAAGTATTTCAGTTATTTTAGTAGTCAGTTATTTTAGTAGTAATTTATTAATTCAATATTTCGACCAACTTGGTTGGTCATCTTCAGGGATTATTATAAAACAAAAAATTGCTTACAACAATAATCATAATAAAAATAAAAACACAAATCAAATTTAAATGTAAATATTAGTTTTATGTTAAAAAAATAATTTTTAATTTTTTAATTTATTTTCTTAATAATTATTTTTCTATTCAAAATTTCAACATAAATAAATAATTATTGCATCGTAACTATTACTCAAAAAATCCAACTGTTACTAAATGAGAACATATTTTGTCGATTCCATTTAAAGTCTGGGGTCGAATCGTCACATCCGTGAACGTAAAACTCGTCACATAAAAGTGTGTTTTTGAAATTATAACATACGTGAACGTACTGCAATTCACTGCTGCTGTAGTCAAAGTGGTAAGCACGTTGACTACAAACCTGGTTGTTTCAGGGTTCAAATCCTGTGGCAATCAAAATACAAAAATATGTTTTTTTTCTGTTTAATGGTATAAATACATATTCAGAATGAACAAAAAGTGCAGTCTCCTTCGTCGGTACTTTCTCATAGCAGATTCGCCGGCGAAGTAAAATAAATAACTCTCTCTCTCCTTTCACCACCTGTCTTATCTCTCATCTATCCCTTTCCTAAAGAATGTAGCACGGTTACGAAAAATAACTAAATAGGTTTTAATGCCTGAAGTGCTAATTCTCTTTAAAAAAAAAAAAAAAAAAAAAAAAAAAAATAATTATTATATCATACGTTATCGTAAGACTGAACGTATGAATTTTACGAACTGTCATCCGTTAGCAAAAGAGCGTTTAAATACATATACAATTCTTGGAATTTTAATAAAAATGTAAGATGCTTTTGATTTTTTGAACAAAAAAATAAAATTTTGTTAATGCTGTTAATTATTTAGGACTTATTACAAAAGGCTAAATCCAAAACAAAAGAAGAAAATGGCAAAATTAATGAGCGAGCACCAAAAACTAACAAAAAATTTGCTGCCAAATTGTGTTCAAGGGAAAGCCACCGCCAACCACCTATGGGATGATTTGACGAAGCGTCTTAACTTGGTAGGACCTCCAGTTAAAGATGTAAATATGTGGAAAAGGGTTAATATGTATTTTTTTTTTCAATTTTATACTCACATCATAATCATATTTATTTTCCTTAAAAAAATAATACATTTATCACTGTTTTGTGATATGACAAAAAACAGACTGGTGGAGGTCCTTATGAGAAAAAGTTATTGACGCCTAATGAGGAGCTTTTAATTGAGGCAGCCGGACTCGAAACTGCTGTTGAAGGCAACAAATCGGTACCGACTATTGGAAATGCAGAAATTTCATGCACTGAGCCTCAGCCTGAAATTTTTCAAACGATGCTCTAGCACGTTCCAAGGAGGTAGTCACAGCCTATGGAATGTTGGTAACCACGCGTTGTCAAAATGGAAAGCGTTACTGCCAATTGTAATAGTGGTGGTATCCATTTAGCATCCACGTACTTTAAATTTAATTTCTCTTGCACATATAGAAATGCCTGTTTGCTCAAACGAAACCGTTTCACAAATCTGTAAACAACAAGTATGGACAAAATTTTTTGAAAATGATTTCAAAATACTTACGCTGTGTTTGAAAAAGCTAGTGGGTCAATTCTTTTTCTCAGCTGCCTCCACACAACTGGCTCATTTTCTTCACTATCACTTGAATTTAAATAAAAAAAAAAATAATAACGGATTTATTTCTTACTTTTTCTTGTTGTAATTTAAATTTGTTTTTCTTTTTTGACAGGTATATATACATAAACATAGTTATTGTAAATTAAAAATAATATTCACAGTGAAGAACTGCAATGAATTAAACAAATAATTACGATCCGTTTACAATCGTATGTGGTGATGCCATTCAGTTCATATGTTTATCGTAGGACGTAATTAATTTTCGTACGATTGCCGATACGATCACGGATGTGACGATTCGACTCCTGATATTTGACAAGTTTTATAAATTGCTGTTCTGGGTAATTTCAATTAATATATAATATTTTTTAGCGTTTTCTTTTTTTTCCTATTTAAGTTACAATTATAGGCAAATTCGACGTTATGGCGGCGTCAGAAAATCTATTTCGCAATTCTCATGAAAGGTGCCTATTTCCATTGGTTGTAGTTCCTGACTTGAAACGTTTGATTGGCGTTGCTATTTGCTGTAGATATAATTCCTAATGGTGTTACGACGAACATTTGTTATTATTTTTGCTTTGACTTGCATTTTTAAAATTGTTTTTTTTGTGTAAAGCTGTCGGTCATAAAAGTATTGTTTGAATTTTAGAATTTTCGATATTGGTTTTTAAAATTATTATCATTTAACTTGGATGTTTTCTTGTTACTTTTAGATATCTGGTTATCATAATTTGTCTTAATATTGGCAAGGATTTCTTGTATTATTGTTGTTTTTTTTAAATAAAATCGGTGGTTGAAAGCTATTTCTCTGGTTTTAAAATCGGATATGTATGTATAAATTTTTTAAATATATCATTCAAAGTTTCTTGATCGTTTAAATGGGCACCTATTGGTCCATCTTTTTTATTAGTAGTTGGACTAAGTATTTATTAACACAAAAATACTGTAAACCGCAGGTTTTTTTACATCTAACTACCATAATTCATAAATTTTATATTAAGAGTAAGAAAAACCAAAGAAAACTTATTTTAAAATTCTGAGAATGTGGTTCTTAGCAACAATTTTTACTTTCAACAAGAGTGACCCAAAATACTTAGTTGTTCGAATATCATATTTCTTACATTTTACACAATAACTGCCATTGCCTTACATGCATTTAATATCTTTGAGTTAGAGCTGACAAGAGGAAAATTGTAATATTTTAAGTACGGACCAACTCAAGAAAGCTCTGATACAAGATATGCATAATAGTTAGACTGAAGTCGAAAAAGCTAGCTCATACATTACTAACGAGATTAAAAGAAGTAATAATAAAGAATGGGTACGTATAAAAGTTTTAAATAATTTTAAATATGATTTTATGTACATCCAATCATATTGTATTGTATGTATAATTTTGTCCTCTTGAATTTGCACACAGAATAATACAAGTTACAAGTTTTTTTTTTTTTTTGAATAAAAGACATGTTAATAAATTATCTTGTTCGAAATGGATCAGTGTGTAATAAGGCAGACTCTGATCAGTTTACAATTTAAAAATATGAATTGATAAGTATAAGGATGGTGCCTGTGTGAATTATCTGGGTCTGCATATCAAATAGTTCACTTAAATTACTCGCTTTAACGCTTCAATTGTAGGCTGCCCAATAATATTTTCTTTTTTACCTGTTTGCAGGTGGCATTTTCATGTAATTCTCGTACTATCTTTCCTGAATATTCTTCAAGTTTTTCATTTAAAATTTCTCCATCCCATATTGCAATGCCTTATTTTTGAGGGCCAACCCCATTCTTGGTACCACTGATTGTGTAAATTGCCTTATATTGTGGTTTTCATTTAACGGCTTAACATTTCTAAATTCGGATTTTAAAACAATCCCTTACATTTAACAAGTTTCTTCTTTTTTATTGTTTCTGTAAGCTTATTTGCTGTAATTGTTTTTGGTCTACCTGTTGCTGTTCAAGGTTAATCTGCTGCAGTTGTTGTTGAGGTTGTTGGATCTTTATTTAGATTTGTTGTTTTGTACTTGTTTATTTAGAAGGTTTTTTTTTTTGTATTTTGAATTTATATTTAATTTTTGCTTAGTTGCTTAAATGTTATGCTTGGATATCGTTCTTTAAGTATACTTTGCTTTTGTACCATAGCTTTTTCGTAAGAAATTAAAATACACAGTTTTGTGTATGTTTTTATATTAATGAATCTTACAACTAACTTTCTTAATTTTCCTTAGAATTAATTTTAAAATGAGTAACGCACAGTGGCGTGAAATAAACAAAAAAAAAAATGGAATAAAAGTCTGGAACTTCTAAACTATTTACCCGATTTTCATGAAACTAACTGCGATTTATAGAGGAGATGACAGGCTTTTCGCATATTGCATTTGGATGCACACTGATTCAGAATAGGGTAGTACCACACGCGTCAAAGGCGGTCACCTCGAATTTGATTAATGTTCAGAGCTTATAACTTTGTCAAAAGTAAACCGATTTCAAAAATTTTTTATTTTGACCTCCTCTCTAAATCGCAGTTTGTTTATTGTACAACACAAGCATTTTTTTTGCCATAAGCATAAAATATCCATGCTTACGTTGCCGTGCAATTTGAACCTAGTGGTTTCCCTACACTTTGTCAGCAGTTGTTAGTATATTAGCTAGGCTTTCTTTGGCGATGCTTGGTTGTCTGTAAAACAAATAAAATGTAAAACAAGTTAATGCATTAATTACATTAATCATTTTACTTTTTGTTTTTTAATTGTATTCCATTTATTTTGTTAAATTCCTTTGTCTCATATGCTTTATTGTAATATTTTCCTAAAATTATTTTAATTTTTTCTGTTCGCTTTATATTTAAATTGATATGTAATCTTTATTGTAGTATTTTAAGTAGATAAGTAGACTTTGAGTGAATTTTTTAAACTCTAGTTTGCTTTGTATGCAAAATCTAGTAAAAAACAAAAGTTTTCTCGAAATCACATAAATTCATTTTTACCCAGTTTTAAGTAAATTCAAAGTGTTTACAAAGTAAATATATTTGAAGTTGTTTAAATTAATTTTTCGTACTTTATTCCTAAATTTGGCTATAAAAAGTATTAACTCATTTCTCAAAATTTTTATAATCTAATATTATTCTAAAAAAGAATTTTAATTTAAATAGTTGTATTGTACGCCACTAGTATGAGGCATGGCATCAACACCAACGCTGCTGCGAATTCCAGGCGCAGCTGGTACATAAGTAGTACCTGTCATACACTTTGAACAATTCCGTCTAAGGGCAAGTCGTTGTTTTGAAGCATGACAGTGCATTGCAAATCGTAACTCTTCAGCCATTTCTGAACACAAAGATTGACCCTCTGCTTGAACATTTTTTTTTGAGTTGTAGCAAAATTCAAGTATTGCAACAACGACAGCTAATGCTAAACCACAAAGTAGTACAACAAATACGCCACCTATAAAGAAGATTTAAAATAAATATATTTAGGTAAAAATTATCACTTGTTAGACTTAAAAATTAATATTATTCATAAATTTTATTAATGGAATAAAAAAATTTTAACATCTGCAAACAATTGTAGTAATACCACCTTAATACAAATATAAATATTCTCGCTCATAGTAGAACGATCCTAATATAAATATTATTACTTACAGTTGATACAATAAGAGGTTTCAAATAACCCAAGCAATTGTTGTTGTTTTTAACAAACTTATCGTAAATACAGTCACAAATTTAAGAACGTATTAAACAAGATCATTTTACACTTTTCGTTCCCATAATAATAATAATATAAAATATATATATATAATAAATTAGTATAAGTAAATAAATTAGTATAAGTATAATTGTATAAGTATAATTGTATTTAAATATAACAAACTCTATACTAGTATTAGCCTTCTCATTCGCCCTTTATAAACGCCCAGCAAAAAATTTCACGAAAGGTAATCGAGTAGATAATTAAGCATATTTGAAGGAACTGTTTACTAATTGGATTACCTAATCGATTATTTTTACAAGGCGTGAGACTAAAGTAATGTGTTTTTTGCAATGAAGCAATCAAGTAGATACTTTTATTTTTTTTTTAATTAGTTTTTTTTTTAATTCAAGGAACTAGTTTTTAAATTTGAACCAAAATCTATTCCTGTCGCTATCGTAAGAATTAGTTTTAAAAAAAGACTAAGAATAAATTCTATTTTTATATTTGGAACTAGTTCTAAAAACAAAATAAGAAGTAATTCCTTTTTTTGAATTAAGCACTAATCCTTTTTTTATTTATAACTGGTTACAATTACGTTTTAAGAAGTAATTTTTAACTACAATTTGGAACGAGTTCTAATCTTAATATAAGAATGAGTTTTTTAATTGGAAATAAGTGTTAATAGTTTTCAAATTTATTTACTTTTTTTACACACATACATAGATATGTACATAACTTACACACTTCGTATTAAACATAAAAAAACAAAAAATGTTAAATAAATATAAGAAAGAAATATCATTTTTTTTAAATTATAAAACATAATAACCAAAATGCATATTTATATATATACATATGTATTTTCTTTTGTATCTATGTAAATAAGTAGAAATTAACGTTATTTATAAAAATTAAATTCAAAAAAGAGTGTAGGGAAAAATTAGTTTGAGGAATCGCTCTCATTTTCCAATTTTTTGCGTTTTAAGCATTCAGATTTAAAGTGTTAATTTTTTGCAGCCTTAATTGCTTTGCGCAGCTCTCCATAAAAGTCAATCTCAGTACTACCTCCTGAAGACGTTGTAACTAATATCAAAAAATTATATATAAACAGGTTAATTTTACATTTGTTTGTTATTAAAGTTAAAAGTCATTAAGAACAGTACTCTCGAAATAATATATTGATTACTTTCTTAAAGTCAAGCAGACGCTTTTTTCCTTGTATTCCTCTAATATTATAATTAAGGATTATATCCTTTGAAAATATGTTTGTTAATCCTTTACTCAATCCCTTAGTTCCTAAAAGTCGCTGCACCGGAGATACCTATATACAAAAGTAAATAAATTTAAAGTTATATTGAAATTTAAAAAAAAAAAAATCAATTAAATATATTATTAATATATAAGCATTTTGATACTTACGATTTCACTTTTATTTTCTGAATTTATAATATTTTCAAATTTGGTAAGTTCATCTTCAGAAGATATTGGAAACAATGTTGTAAATTTTGGTTCTTCAAAATGGGATTTAAAAGACGAGTTAAGAGCTACAATTTGTTTTGATAGTACATCACATAAAGTATTGTTTTGGTTAATTATTATATCTGAAATCAATGCCATAGCGTTAGAATTAACTATATATCTTTTATTTACACTTGCATGTATACATTCGTCTATGCATATTCACCTTTTAAACTAGTAATTTCTACTAGTGTCTTAGCATTCATTATATTTTGTTGTTCTAATAGTTCTAATATTTTGCTATTAAGCTCATTTAGACGTTTTAACATATCTAAAACAAAGATACGCAAAATATAACTGAAACACAGGTAAGCTATACTAAATGATTTTTATGCTTACTTTTTATTTCCAAAACTGATTCCATATCATCATCTTGTTTTTGTTGTGACTTAGATTTATTTTTAGCTATAAGAGAGTAAAATATTAAGTACATATGTATGTATGTACGTATTTTTCAAAACGAGTTTTAAAAAGTGTGTAATAAGGGTATTAAAATAAGTTTGTTTTGAAATGGTAGTCCCAAAAGCTTTGAAGAAATATTTGTAATATTGAACATTTCTTCAACACCAAACTCATTTGTTTTTAAAAGGTCTATACCGATTTCTAAAGAATTGATTGGAATATTAAAAAATTTCGTGGGTTCAAGAAAATTATGCTGACTGTTAATTTTAGTTATGGTTACAAAAATACTCGAGTCTATTAAGCATAAGTTTTTTGGAGCTTTATTGGTAAAATTGGACCAGTCTTTTTGAAACGAAGATACAACAACGTGAGAATTATACTTTATTTTAAATTTGCAATCAGTCGTAATAATTTTCTCATCAATAAAATTCTTAAAAATTTGTTGTGGTATGTGCTTTGGGACCCTTATTTTTTCTTTAATTCTTTTCATAAAGTTTTCAAATTTATATGCTGATATTCTATTTAAGTTATCGAAATCATTTGCTGACTGAACTAAATGTAGTAAGTTATGGACATTGTAGGAAACACTAGAAGCTCCATAGTATTCAAGAAATTTTGAAAAAAATTTTTTCAACATAGACAAATTTTGATGACTTTTATGTAAAGATAATAGCATTCTATAGGCACAATGTAAAAGTAAGAAATGGTTATAAACATTTTTAGGAACAAACTGTTTTAACACTACAATACCCGTATATAAAATGAATTAATGAAACTCAGTTGCTTTCCATTTACACAATTCATCGAAGCTCCTAGGTTTTCGAGCAAATTCATTTTTAATAAATGGAGACAATGAAAGATGAACTGCACACAATTCTAATTTTAGCTGGTTCGATAATTTAAATATAGCTTTTTTATTAAGAATATAATTTAACATTTTTTAGTAACCCCAAGGTCAACTAGGTGCATTGGTAGAGCCAATTGAGAAATCATTTTTATTCCTATGTTCTCCATCTCAGACTTAAAAGCCTGGGTAAAAGGTTTATGAAAATTTAAATCAGTTCTTTGATAAAACTCTTCATCTGTTCTATTCAAACTTCTTTTAGTGCTAAATGTATTTACATTTCCTATTCTTTTTCCTACTTGGTGGCACTTCATACATCCGTTAAAGGATGTATGTCCTTTAACCTCACATAGAAAAGAACGTGCTGGCGTATCACATATAAATGCGCGGATTAACACTTTTATGTTCCTTCCATTAACATCGAAACCATTTCTCAGCATTTTTTTGTATTCTTCTAAGAAATCGTGAAGAAAGTTATCAACATTAGAAGGCTTTTGTGGTCCAATATAGGTACCAATTAAAAAAACTTCAATATCATTTACATTTGCTATTTTACCCAATATTGGCCACAGGCCTATGCCAGAGCTTTTTAATAAAGGTAGCCCATCTATTCCAGTGTCAATATAAATTTCGTGAAGATTAACAAAACAAATTCGTAGTTTTCTTAGTTGAACCTCAAGTCCGATGTGGACATACTGTCCGGGTGTAACCCTTCTAATTATACACATTTTGTTCGACTGTAGTAAAGTGCTTACACTTAAAGGTACATTTATATTTTCCTCTCTTAAGATCTGAAATAATCTTCTGCAACTTAATACAGTGGGATGAAATTCTTGAACCCATAACTTTAGTTTTTCTTGATTTCTTATCTGGCTTGCTGTAATTACACACTTCATTTTTATCATTTTCAATTGCTTTATTTTTTGCTCTTTCAAAATCTGTTGGCGCATTTAGTAATTTTTTAGTTTTTATCTTTCTTTTTTAATATTTTTATAAAATTGTGACTTACTTGCCATATTTGGTATATTATATTAATATATTTATTATATTCATTACAAACACTGCGCGATATATTCGTTCATATGATTTTTAATAATAAAACACACGTTTCGATGTGGAAAATGTGACTGAATTTTATTATTTTTTTTAAAACAAAATAAACTTGTGTTACTTAGTTAACAATAAAAATAAATAAAAGTTTTACATAAGTACAACAACAATTAATTAATTATAATTTATATTAATAATAATAATTAATAACCATTGAAATTAATAGAACAATAATAACAATTAGTATGTTGTTGGGTAATAACTTATTATATCACTTTTCACAGTAGTAAGCATTAAAATAACACAAATTTTTATGTTTGACACTATTTTTGTACATTCACCACTTAAATTTTATCTCTTCTTTAAATGAAAAAAAAATATATATATACATATGTATGCGTAGCAAAAACAAAATTAAGATTATCGTTTTGATGACCCAGTTTTTTTTTATTATAAAAATAAATTTTAGAGAAAACGCAGTTTAGATTTTAAATTGAATTCTTTTTTACAAAAATGCAATTGCATTCAAAGATTTGCAGGATTCTTTAAATTGCCTCTTTAGTTTTATTTATTTTTTTTGGTCGAATGTAAGTGAGAAGGTAGAAAAAAGAGGAATAACGCAACACGGTTTCGTTTTTAATTTTGCTTTATTTTTTACTTGCTTATTTCAATTTGCCATCAAGCTTCTTAATTTTTTAAAAGGAAGTGAGTTTGTGTGCAAACAATAAAATTATTTTGGTTTTTAAATGTTTCTCATTTATTTTTGAAGTAATAAAGTAATATTGCTTTTCACTTATATTTTAGTTAAAACAGAATTTAGTGAAAAAACCGTAACGAAAAAAACTATAAGTAAAATAACCGTGTTTTTTAGTTTATCCTATTTAATGTTAGCTAGATACACAATTATAATTAATTTTACATTTAAAATACGAATGTGTCCTTTTTGCTGACCATAAATAGATAATTTCTCTACTGCCATTAGCTAATGCAGCAAAACAATTCGGTAACCAAAAAAGTAATGGCAATGTGCTCAAAATGTAATGACCGATTTTTTGCCGGAAACAGACAAGCCAGTATTTTAAATTTAAAACACTCAAGTTTGGCAAAGATAAAAATATTCTTCCACCGCTTTAACCAAAAATATGTGGGCACAATTGTAAAAGTTTGTTAATTGAGATACGACATTTTATCTCACCTAATATGTTTTTAATTGTCAATACAACAAAAGCTGCAATGACCAAAAATTTTTAATGCATTTAGCTTAAGTCAATACCTACGAGTACCAAAAATTTTTAGGAAACTTGGAATTAAAGCGTGAATGTAATAATTTTTGGCGGATAAACTTCCCAGCTAGACTACGAACCTAATGATTTTAACAAGGCATGAGGCTGTTATAATCAATTACTGAGAATTGATTATATTAATTATTGTAGAAAATAATGATGATCATTGGTACGTATTTTGAAGTATTTTTTTTTAACTTAAAGAACTAGTTCAGTTACTACTTCCTTTTCTTGCGAACTAACGTAATGGGTTTTGTAAGCGAGTAACAAAATATGGTAATCACAAAAAGAAGTCATTATATGGCAAGTACTTTTTAAGGTAATGTCTAATTTTTTGCTGGGCGGCTATGATTTGGCTGTTACCACACAGATGAATGTTAGCTCCACGTTGAGCATAATCTAATTCTAATCAGGAGCTCCCAGCTGAGCTTTACTAAATTTTACAATTATAAAATAAAACAATTAAATACAAAATAAGGTAAAAGTTATTACATGGCGATCCTGCCAGTCCTGGAAGAAAACTAAACCAGGCACCCCTGCCGAAAAATAATAAAATAAAACTATTTGAGAGAAACAATAATTTTTAGTCCTGGCAGATAAGCCGTGAGATCCGCCAGCTGCAAAAAAAGGAAAAGAAAAAACAACAAATAATGAGCGAAGAGAGCGATAAGAGAAGAGTATAGAGCCAGGAATAATCCTTAACCGCCAAAGGAATGGACCAAAATCCCAAAGACAAAACCCCCAAAAATAAAAGGAGGCTACATTGCAAAACGTAGAAGAGAGCTAGCCCTACTACACAGAACGCTAGCTGCAACACCACCACCACCTTGGGACGTCTCCTCCAGACTATGGAGAAAAATAGAAAACATCGAGGAAGCCATACTGGGTTATAAATTAAGTAAGTTAAAATAAGTACAAAAAAAAAATTTCCTGTCAAATGGGGTGCGATTTAGTTACGCACCTTTAGGGAATTAAGGCTACTTCACCCATGTTCGAAAAAAAAAAATTAAATTTTTTTGGAATCAAAAAAAAAAAAAATTTTTAAATAAAGTATAAAATTGAATTTATATGGTCCTTTGTAACGGATTCTAGAAAAACAAATACTGCCATTGATGCAGACATTTTGTTAGGCGAACAAGACGAATTACGAAAAATAAACAAAATGACAACTTTAGCCATAAGGAAGCTTGCCAAAGACGAAGACTTTAAAACTTTGCAACGTATAAAAGAGACCAACAAGGATGACCTAAGATTATCACCTTACCCACGGGAAGAAAAACAATTTGTAAATCTAATTTAAATTTTGAATAGAATAAAATAACTACATTTTTAAATTTAAATACTTGCAACAAAAATGGGAAAATCCCAATAGAAGATAGAACACCCAAACGCCAATGTTTTAAATGAAATAGAAATACAAGAAGGAAAAAACTTACAAACCATAGAAATTTGCCTGATAATAGTAACCACCCTAATGTTACTTCATTTTGCCTTTACAGTATATGCAATGCATGCTAGACGATTAAAGAAAAGGTATGCTAGTAGAGCAAATGATCTTGACAAAGTTTAAAGCCAAATGGAATGGACAGATATTATGAGAAAACTTAGATTGATTAAAGAAGAATTTAATAAATCCTATAAATGCCTCAATATAGACAGACCAACTACAAACGAAACACTACAAAAACATTTTAAAATTCTTTTACAAAGATAAGAACAAATTAGAGTTATATTAAACGTAAACTATAATATACTAACACTTGCACATAAAGCCGCTGCTGAAGCATTTTTTGAAGATACCAGAAATAAATACCAATAACCTTACACGAACAAATAGAAATATCACAGTTTTTTACTGAACCAACACACATCAACCAACCAAAAATGGCACAATCACCTGTAGATTTCCTAATTACAGCTGCAAAGCTCATTTATGATTTCGATGGAAAACCTGATAATTTGAGGTCATTCCTCGATTCACTTCTTCTAGTAGACTCCATCAAAAGTACTAACGAAGCACTAGCAATAAACCTTATAAGAACTAAATTGAAAGGTAATGCCCGAAATCTTATAAGTAATGAAAATACAATAATAGAGATAGTAAATAAATTAAAGAACACGGTAAAAGTCGAGTCAGTAGAGGTACTAGCAGCTAAAATCATGAGCATCAAACAAAACAATAAAACTGCTAATGTTTATTGCAATGAAGTTGAACTCCTCACAAAATCTTTAGAAAGTGCATATATATCAGATGGGTTATCTCCTGATATCGCAAATAAGTACTCCACGCAAGTTGCTGTTAAAGCACTTACAAAGAACTGCACCATAGATAAGATAAAACTTATCATGGAGGCAGGACAATTTAGCAGCATGAACGATGCTGTAAGCAAATTTGTGTGCACTGAGGCAACAGGCCAACAAAATGTCATATTATATTAAAAACATAGGCAATATACAAACAACTATAATAGAGGTTTTAGACAATCACGCGGAATACCTAATTGTTCAAGAAATAAAAATAGATTCCAATTTAATAATAGAAATGGACAAAAACAAAATAACAATCGTAGTTTCAGACCACGAAACTACATTAGAACAACTGAATCCAATCAGTCGGAAAACTCATAAGATCATCTAAGATTAAACAATCAGAAAATAAAATATACAATCTCAATCTCAACTTATGTTACTTTATTAACATCCATATACACAACACTAACCAAACAGTAACATTACTCATAGACACAGGGGCTGATATTTTACTAGTTAAATCAAAATTTATACAGTTATACAATGTTAACAAAAATATATTAACAACACTAAGTGGAATAGGACAGGGTAAAATCAACACAGTCAGAAAAGTACACTTAGAATTACAGTTTAAGAAATGGTTAATACCACATGATTTCCAAGTAGTCCAAAATTACTTGTGATGGAATCATTGGAATGGATTTCTTCAAGAGAAATAATTGCATAATAAACTTTGATGAAGAGAACAATTACCTTGTGATACGACCATTTAATTTACCACATGCAATAGAAATACCTCTAATTAGCAATAACGAAGAAATAATTTTACCACCAAAATCAGAAATAATACGCCGAATAAAGTTAAATAATTTAAACAAAGACATATTAATTCCAAATCAAGAAATTCAACCAAGTGTTTTAATACCAAACACATGAGTAAAATCTAATAACACATTTGTTCGTATGTTAAACTCAAATAACAAAATAATAACTATTAAAAAGCACGATATAAAAACTGAAAATCTTTCCGATTGCAACATTGTTGACAAAAAATCTAACAACAACACGCACAGAAAAGATGGAATAATAAAGATCTTGAAAAATAATTTTCCAGAACAATTTGAAAGTAAATTGACGGAATTATGCTCAACATATAGTGACATTTTCGGTTTAGAATCTGAACCTATAACAAGTAACAATTTCTATAAACAAAAACTAAGAGTAAACGATACAATACCAATATATATAAAAAACTATCGCATACCACACGCCCATAAAGAAGAGATTGATAAGCAAGTAAAGAAATTAATTAAAGAAAATATTGTAGAACAATCATATTCTGAATATTACAGTCCAATTCTGCTAGTACCAAAGAAGTCATTACCAAATTTAGATAAAAAAAGGTGGAGACTGGTCATGGATTATAGACGAATAAACAAAACACTCGTAGCAGACAAATTCCCATTACCTAGAATAGATGATATATTAGACCAACTTGGAAGAGCAAAATATTTTGCATGCCTAGACTTAATGTCAGGGTTTCATCAAATTTCATTAGAAAATAACTCCAGAGACTATACGTCATTTTCACCCAATAGTGGTTCATACAGATTCACCAGACTGCCTTACGGTAAAGGTAGCACCAAAATCCTTCCAAAGAATGATGACGATTGCTTTCAGTGGTCTTAGGCCCGATCAAGCATTCTTATACATGGACGACCCTGTAGTATTAAGATATTCAGAAAAACATATGCTACATAATCTCAAATTAAGCCCTGCAAAATGTTCGTTCTTCATAAGAGAAGTTACATACATAACTGCACAGACAAGGGAATATTACCAAACAACACGAAATATTCAATAATAGAAAATTATCCAACCCCAACGGACGCTGATAGCGCAAAAGATTTGTAGCATTTTGCAATTATTATAGACGTTTTATACCCAATTTTTCCGAGCATTCCAGACATCTTACAAGACTTTCCAAAAAGGGTATCCTATTTGAGTGGACAAACGATTGCGACCGCACATATATATATTTAAAGAAAGCGCTAATTAGCCCCACATTGCTACAATATCCAGATTTTTCTAAAGAGTTTTATATAACCACTGACGCAAGCAAACAAGCCTGTGGAGCAGTACTAATTCAGGAATATAATGGAAAACACTTACCAGTGGGCTATAACTTCTTTTAAACCATATATATATATATATATATATATATATATATATATATATATATATATATATATATATATATATATATATATATATATATGGAAAACATTTTCTTGTCCGTACGGACCATAGACCTCTATTTTACCTATTTTCTATGTAGAATCCAAGCTCCAAATTAACGAGAATAAGACTTGACTTGGAAGAGGGGAAAAGACAATTACGTAGCGGATGCACTATCACGCATTAACATTAATGAACTCAAAGAACTAAATGTACAAAATAACAATATATTTAGTATAGCTACAAGATCAATGACTAAAAAGACAAAATATGGCAAATAGTAAAAATAGTAAAAATAATAATAAGTATCCCTTAAATACAGAAAGAAAGCTAATATACACGTACCAATAAACAACACTGACGGCAGAAAATATCATAAATTAAGAATTAACCCAACCGAGTGCTATATTAAGCAAGGTAAAACGGTACTAACTTACATAAATGCTAACGAGATATTTACAAATGAGAAAATTGACTTAGGACAATTTTTCTCTAGGCTAGAAAAACTGGCCGGTAAACTAAAAATAAATAAATTACAAGTGGCACCTAGTGAGAAAATTTTCGAATTTATCTCAACCAATGAATTTAAAGAAATGGGCAATAAATATTTAAAAAATTTAACAGTAGCGCTACTAAACCAGGTGACCCACATAAAGAATAATACTACAACTATAGAGAAAATAATGAAACAATACCACGATATCCCTGCAGAAGGCGGACATTCAGGTGTTTCTAGAACTCTAAATAAAATGAAAAGATATTAATATTGGAAAAATATAACAAAAGATGTAACAAAATACGTGAAATCGTGCCAAAAAGCCAAAATAACAAAACATGAAAAAGGTCTAATCATAATTACACCGACGCCTACAAAAGCGTTTGACACGGTGATTATCGATACCATTGGTCCTTTCCCTAAATCATATAATAACAATGAATACGCAGTCACAATAATATGTGACCTAACAAAATATTTAGTAACTATACCAATACCAAACAAAAGCGTGAAAACAGTATCCAAAGCAATTTTCGAGAATTTATATCTACCTATACTGAATACAAAAATTCAATAATATAAGAATTATGTGACTTATTAAAAATTGAGAAACTAACACCAACAGCTCACCATCACCAGACATTAGGTACAATAGAAAGAAGTCACAGAACTTTTAATGAATACGTTCGTTCCTATATATCAACTCACAGAAATGACTGGGACGAATGGCTTAAATTTTTTACATATCCATCGACAACACACAACTACTGTCCTTACGAGTTGGTATTTAGCAAACTTCCAAATAAGTTTAAACAATTCAATGACATAAAAAATATTACACCATTGTACAATGTAGATGACTATGCCAAAGAGGCAAAATACAGATTAGAAATAGCACTTAATAGAGCAAACAAATTATTAGATAGAAACAAGATTAAGCAAAAACTAAATTACGTTAAGAATACACTAGACTACAACTTTAAAATAGGAGATTTAGTATTACTAAGGAACGAGACCGGTCATAAATTGAATACCCAATACAAAAGTCAATTTAAAGTTAAACAAATAGATATAAGAAATAATGTAACCATAGTTGATAAGAAAACAAACAAACAACAAATTTTACATGTAAATAGACTTATTATATAGTATAAGACATAAACAAATATACTAATAACGGCCGTTAACTTAAGAATTACTATAACTTAAATATTATTATTAAAAAATATCTAAAATTTTTATTATAAAAGAATGTCCATAAAACTATCGTTATATGAACATTCTTACGAAAAGTGGAGATGTAGTAATACCACCTTAATACAAATATAAATATTCACGCTCATAGTAGAACGACCCTAATATAAATATTATTACTTACAGTTGATACAATAAGAGGTTTCAAATAACCCAAACAGTTGTTGTTGTTTTTAACAAACTTATCGTAAATATAGTCACAAATTTAAGAACGTATTAAAGAAGATCATTTTACACTTTCCGTTCCCATAATAATAATAAATATATAAAATATTGCAAATAAATTAGTACAAGTATAATTGCATTTAAATATAACAAACTCTAGACTAGTAACAGCCTTCTCATTCGCCCTTTATAAACGCTATTATTTGGCTGTTAACAAACAGATGAATGTTAGCTCCACGTTGAGCATAATCTAATTCTAAATAGGAGCTCCCAGCTAAGCTTTACTAAATTTTACAATAATAAAATAAAACAAGTAAATACAAAATAAATTTTAAGTTATTACACAATATATCTTTTTACATTATATGAATCAGTAAATTTCTTGGAAAATTTAAATGAAAAAATCACACTGAAATCTTAACTTTAGTTTTATAAAGTTTCTTATAAGAAAAGAAACAGCAAGTTTTTTTTTTAATAAGTTTAAGTAAAAATAAGGTTAATAATAAAAATTTTAGTATAAATTTAACAGATTTACCAAAATTTTTCTACTGATGTGTACATAGGGTGCATGATAGTTTATTTTAAATGCTTTCCTATAATAGCATATAATTCTGTACATCATAATTAGTTTATACATCAATGACAACAAGTAATAATTTTTTTAATGCACTACATAGTGGGGCAGAATCAAAATGTTTTGGAAATAACTCCGCCATTTGTAAACCGCTAGGCCTATTGATCCAAAGTTTTACATGAGCATGGAAGAGGAGTATTTAAGATTAAGTCTTGAAGCTCGGTACCATCCACTATCCAGTGATAGCGCTATGTGGTCTTAAAATCGAGTACCCCGCACTTGAAAAATTTTGTATTGCTTAAATTAAAAATACTCAATGCAATACCTACAAAATGGTGCCTCAATCTAAGTTTTAAACATTTTAAAACTAAAATTTTTGATATTTCGGCAGCCAAGTAAAGTTAAAAAAAGCAAGATTTTCAATAAATTTTTTATCGTAGTTAGAGAAGAAAATTTAAAATATTGTATCAGCAAAAAATACAAAATAATCAATATTTTTATTCTAAAACTGACCTAGTGCTTGTTTCACTATAAAATAAGCACATATTAGTGGAATAAATATGAACTATAACTTTCTTAAAAGAAATCGACGGATGAGAGGATTGGTTAATCGCTTCAAAACTTTGAGGGAGAAAATCATCAGAACAAAATCCACAATAACTTTCTTAATTCGATGTCGAAGTTCAGGAATTGTTCCCAAATTTATTTTAAATTCAACCAAGAATATCCTTAGTATTTTCAAGATGGAGAAAATATGAAGAGTTCAAAACATAATGGAGAAATATTAATCTGATCTGAGAGGCAAAATTTTAAGATGTGTAGTTTACGAAAAACATAATTTACTGAGGCATTTTCAAAATGAACTGGTAATGGTTGAAAGTGATTTGAAAACTTCTTTCAAGAGAGGAGATGGAAAGATTTTTGCAGTTTGAGGACAAGTTAGGAGCTGTTTATAAAATTAAGGTAAGTAATATACATAAAAATAAGTTTGAGTGTTTAAGAGAATTGCAAAAGAGCTCGTATGTAGGTACAACTAAAAACACACTAAAAACTAGAATAGCTGGACATAAATCTGATCAAAGATATAGAGACATTAATAATTCAGAAAAAACTGCATTATCTTCCCATTGTGCCAGATAAAATCATCTTCCTAATTTAAAAAATGCATCAGTTTTAAATATAGAAAATAATTATAAACGTCGGTATACATATGTCAGAGATGTTACAAATAATTAAAGTGCCAACAACAAAAAGAATAAACTTTAAGGCAGATACTAATAATTTTGCGCAGTGTTACAGACATTTAGTGCATAAAAAATAGTGAACTTTTTAATGTATCTTAACTTAGTTGTTTGTAACATTTTCATTAAGTAAATATATGTGTTTGTATAATGTTTTATGTATTTTTTAGTTTTTTGAAATTTAAAATTTGAATGTGTTGTTTTTGAGTATTGAAAGTTTATGAGTATGTATATTTTAAAACGTTTGAATTTTTTGTCTTTGTTTTTTGAAAATTTTTCAAGTTAATTTGACAAATTTTTTTCAATTGAACTAATTTTTTGTTTTTGAAAAACATACAATTTTTTAATAATATTATTTCCTGTTTCCTAAAGATGCCACCCAATGGTGTGGTAAAATATTGAAAAAAAAACAAAAAATAATAAACAATATTTTTATTTTTATTCTAAAACTGACCTAGTGCTTGTTTCATTATAAAATAAAATAAAGGTCAAAAAACATTAACATTTAACTCCAAAGTTGTTGCTTTTTTATCTTTTTTTTATAAAAAAGTTCGTAAGATATATTTTTTTTTATTTTTGTTAAAGCTAACTATATGCTTATACGTTTGCATTAAATCTCGTATAAATTTGATCATCCTCGTAGAAGATGCTGGTAATTAAATTTGTCCTAATTAAAATCAAAAGTTTCACTTTACCCTATATGATCTAAAATCCCAAAGCTGGGGTCGAGAAAAGGAGATTACTAAAAAATAGATTTATATACTCCGCATTGTTGCTGAACGTATTCCAAAAGCCCAGGTCCATATGTGGACTTCATGGTCAAAAGAGAAAAAATTCAATCTTTGGAATTTTTGCTCTTTATTTTGAAAGTTGTGGGATTTCCTTTACCATTTGCTTTTTGTTCGTTAACACGACAAAAAATCAAAGCGTAAATTGCTTTAAAGCTTAGACGAACTTGCAATTCAATATAAAAAAATACAAAAACTCTCAGAAAGAAAGTCACTACCTGAAACAAATGGAGCATATCCTAAATCACGCATACAGCAGTGACAACAAACGCTGCTGGGAGTATTATTTCAAATCAATTAAGGGTACTGCTTGATTTAGGATAACACTTTGATCTTGTATCGATGAATTTCTCTAATAAATGCTTAACTGATGATATTAGTAGAATTAAAAAAATATCAAACTACCGCGTGAACATTGTGATGAAGTCTAGAAATCTTGGTTTAATAACATTTTAGGAGGCGAATACATATATTACCAAGTATTAACCACCTCATCCTAAAACACAAATTGACATTTTTAAATGGAACATTCCAAAGAATATAAAATTGACAGTAACTAAACTTTACAAACAGGAAACCTTACCACAATTCTGGAAATCAAATGAAATTTAAGACAGTAAAAAACCACTTTCACAAGCAAGGTGGTCGCTTAATACTCAATATTTCGTTCTAAACTAATCCAAGAGCTTATCGAGATTCACAAATATTGCGCTCATAAAATTGCTGGGGCTAGGACGAAAACTTAAAAAAATGAGAATAACCGCAGCAGTATTTCGAGTTTCCTTAACAATGCTAACAATTGGGCCAACATTTTATGCTAATGTTAAACCATAACTTTTGAGCAGATGACGCGCTTATTGTTTTAGATTGTCTAACTACGGCGCTGTCCATTAAACAAAAAGTTATAACGATGTTAAAGAGACATGGTTTTATTTAAATCAGCGGTTTGCATATCAACCTTTTCTACTTTAAAATATTTCATTCGAATATCAAGAGTTAGACTCAGATTTTACCAGCTATACAGTTAAAATAATAAAAACAAAGAAATTGGTATGACTACCTAAAACTATTAAGTTTTGTGTTAAGATGAAATTAAACAACAGGGCTAAATGTAAATTCAACAAATGTGGCAACAAAAAATGGAATGGGATGCACCGTCACCAGAAAGTTTTAAAAATATGTGGAGCACGTTTGGAATGTTTTAAGTCAGGGACCAGAAAAAGTTTTTTATTTTGTTTGTAACAAAAATTTTTATCATTCAAGTTGAAAAAATATTTTCAACAGTACGAAAAAGTTTTTTAAAATAAAAAATAAATTTAAATAAATATCCTATAGGTTGAAAAATTAAAAATTTTTCAAAATAGAAAGTTTTTCTAAGAAAAAAATATATAAAAAAACTTTTTTTGTGTTCATTGTGCTTCAACTCAAAATTTTATATACATATTTATGTACATATCTCTGTCAATTTCAATAAAACACAAAACTTAAAATTTTTAAATAAAATGGGCCGTTTTAAACGATATAACATAGAATCCTATATAGCTCTAGACACAACTGGTTCAAGGAGTTGTTTGTTGTGCATTCGAGTCTTAAAAGCACACATGGGTAACGTGAAACGCTATTATTATGCAGTTCACAAATGCATGTATTTGATGATCTAAACGTTTCTTTACATTTAACAAATAAAAAAAAAGTTCAAAGCGTTATAGTAAAGATAAATCATGACGGAAATGCACATGCCAATTCGAGTTTTTGATAACGATTCATTTCAGAACCTTTTACAACCATGGACTGATGGACAATCCAATCGATTGGCGTCGCTGTTAATGAAATGGTGCAGTCCCTTTGTTTAGAAATTACCTCAGTAGTGAGTAAAAAATATATACGTTTAAAATTATATACTGAAGAACAAAAAAAGGTTGCAACTGTAAGTGTATTTATGCCTACATATTTAGTTTTATTTGCTTTAAACTAATAGATACATATATATTAATTAGTCCCATCTAATAACAATATACTATAAACTTAAAATAACTGGAGAGATAAGCGGCAGTATTTTACATAAAAGCACAACAAACCAAAGTGGGACGACAGTGGAGAGTGTAGAAGATGGATACCAAAAGTTGGAAATGAAAACTTCTTTAATCAGGTGATATTTGTTGCTCTGTTCAGGATTCCATTGAAAAACTGCAATATGAAAACAAATTACCATTCGGTACAAATATTTTAGCATTTTGGAAAGCAATATGTTTTGAATATCATGTTGTATCAAAATTGTAGAACTAGCATTAGCAGTGCCTGCAACTCAGGTGTTTATGGATTTTCAAGTGCAGAACACTCAGAAAACTTATTACAGTTAAAACTAAATACATCACTTATTGATAAATTGACTATTTAGTTACCTTATATTATTTATTTATTCTCGCTTTAACTAAAAACTCACTTTCAAAACTTTAATCTTTCAATTTAATTTTTCTGTAAATAAAAAAAATTAATTAAACGTACATTAAAACGTTTTTTATTTATTTTTTTCTTGTATGTTCAAAATTATATTCCCAGTAAAAAATATATGGATTAATCTATAATCGAGCAATAAAGGAGTAATGACTTGTTCATCCATTTGGAGTAATAAGGGAGCTATCGAAACTTTTTTTGTTTTATTGTTTATGCCTCGCTTAATACTCCAAATGGATCAATGGGGGATGTATCAGTTCGTTTTTGGTTTTTTTTGACATAGCTGTTAATTGTTGATGTTTTCGTTTTTTTTTTTCATTTAGTCAGTTTAATTTTAAAAAGTGTTCTTAAAAAAAGCGAAAAGGAACGGGTATAATAAAAAATTTGTTAAAAATGTGTGAAAATTTAGTTTCTAAGCGTCATTTAAGACGACTAGTTAAAAAAGAAATTGAAAAATACTCAAATTGTAATCCGGAGACTTTAAGTGAACAAGAAGCATCAGCACCTAACAAAGACAATGATATATCGAATGAAGATAGCCAAACGGAAAACTTTGACGTTCATTATAATATCAATTCAAACAATATCAGTGAAAATTTTAATAAGAAGCTTGCTTCTTGGGTAATTGAAAATCGCGTATCGAACGAATGCTGTAATTCACTACTCTACATTTTAAAAAGTGAAGGTATGGACGTTCCACTATGCAGAGAAACATTGTTGAAAGCAGTGCATGCAGAAAACCCATGCTGCTTCACAGTGAGCCCAGAATTAACAGATATGGCACCAGGTGAATACTTTCATTGTGGTTTAGAAAAAGCACTGATAATGCACGGCCAATACTTCTCACTTAATGCAAATACCGAACTACTGATCGATATATTTGTGGATGGAATGCCGCTTTATAAAAGCTCATCAAAGTCATTATGGCCAATCCTAGGTGCCTTCTCAGAATTTAAAAACACAGAGCCATTTTTAATTGCTACATATATTGGCCCATCAAAGCCTCCAGATGTGGCAATATTCCTAAAACAGTTTGTGGAGGAATACATTAAATTAAATAATGAAGGTATTAAAATTAAAGACGTTCATACCTAAAATTAGACTTTTTGTTTGTGACACACCTGCAAGGGCGTTTTTAACCGGCACAGTGGGTCACACTTCTGCCCAAGGTTGTTCGAAATGTGAGCAAGAAGCTTCATATAAAAATAGAAAACTAAATTACACTATAGTTCCTGGAAACGCCAGAAATGATATGACTTTCAAATCACGAAAAAGCAAGACTTATCACATACCGCAATTTCAAATCGAAATTCATCCCTTGGAATTACGCAACATCAACATGGTCACACAATTTCCGCTCGATGCTATGCATTTGATTGATCTTGGAGTATTTAAAAAGATGTTGCGTTTAATTCTACAAAACAAGAAAGCAAAATATAAATTAAGCATTTTGGAAAACAATGAATTGAATCGCAAAATATTATATGTAGCGAATTATGCGCCAAAAGAGTTCCCTCGGAAAGGAAGAACATTTGATGAGGTATGCATATGGAAGGCAAAGGAATTCCGACAAGTAGTGCTTTACACAGGAATAGTAATATTCAAGGATATATTACATGCCGATTTATACACCCACTTTTTGCTTTTACATACAGCATATCGTATTGTTTCCTGTCCTTCGAATTGTCAACAGAATTTGCAATGCGTTCAGCAACTATTGGAAGCTTTTGTTGCCGATTTTGCCTTGATATATGGAAGTGAAATGATCAGCTATAACGTGCACAACTTACTTCATTTGGCGAAATGTGTTGAAAGCTTTGGAAGTGTTGATAATTTTTCAGCATATAAATATGAGAATTATTTGCAAACCTCAAAAAAAGACTATCGGAAACCGTCACAGCTTAGCCAACAGCTAAACAATCGTACCATAGAACGACATTTGATTTTAAAAACGGAAGATCCTAAATTTTTACCACTTGGGAAAAAACACGGAAACAACTGGTTTTTGAGATATAAGTTTGACACGTTTTTCTTATCCGGGAAGTCTCCTGATAATTATTGCTTCACTATGAATATGGTTCCCATTAAAATATATGGTTTCCAAATAGATGGCGGCGAAGAATACTTAGTCGGTAACAAATTCACAGATGCTGTAAGTTTGTTTCAGTATCCCGTAGACTCTAAAAAGTGTTTAGGAATTTGTAAGGCGAAAACTCTTAATACTATTCGAGAGAAAATTAACGTGCGGGACATATATTGCAAAATATTTTGCATACCTGATGGAGAATACTTTGTATTTATTCCTATTTTACATCACTGTCAGAATTGAGAATGCCATATATTACATAGATACAGTAGAATCGCCCAATTTTCATTAAGTTGTGCAGCAATATTTTTAAACCAATTAAACTGAACCTTATGTAAAACGAAACATAAAAATTTTGATTTTTATGTAAAATAAATTTTGATTAGAAAATTTTAATTGTCTTTAAAAGAAAAACTTAAAATTCAATAAAAGAATATTTTATAAAAAAATAAAAATAAGTTTTTAATAACAAAACAAACAAACAAAACTAGTGATCAATTCAGATTAATATTAGATTCATACGCTATGAGTTTCAAGACAAATATATTCCAAACGCAGCCAATATTTACGCCGGAAACATTAACCAGCCCTTCGATTAATGTGACAGGTAAATACATAGAGCCTCCTTGTTATAGTTCTTGTAGCGTGCATTTTATTTTTCTTTGATTTATATATTTCCAGAAGCAAGTTATGAAGCTAAGGAAGCAATAAAAAACCTGGAAAACAAAGTTGATATTCTAACAAATGAAGTCGGATCCTTAAAGCAAATTATGTGTAAACAGAGTGTTTTATTAGAACAGCTTGCTAAACATTTACGGCCAACAAGTAGGGATCTTAAAATTTTCCCAATTACTTCTTTGGAGGAATTAAATTCTGCAGAACAGCTGATTAAAACCGAACCTGATTCAGAAGTGGTAAGACTGAGTTTTTTTAATGCAACCAGTTAAACAAGTATTTAAAATTCTCTATTATTTTAATTTATTTCAGATTTCTTATATTAAACTCAGATTTGACAAAATTAATATTGAAAAAGCACTACGCAAAATGATCGGCGAAAACATGTTACTCAAACTAAATTGGGATGGATCCAAAAATATGATAGCCTTAAACAAGTACAAATTGTTTAACTTTTTTTATTTTGGTAATAGCTGAATTTTTAATATCATGTCTTAAATAATATATTACTTGTTATCTTTTCTTTCATTTTCTTGCAGAAGCACTTAAAGGTACGTATCCAACATACCCGGAATACGAAAAATCTTTTAAGGTGGCATTTCGTAAGTGTAAAGCAAATGTTTACCGACAGACTTACTTGTCAAAAACTACGACATCGTCGAATGCAACAAAAAAACAATAACAACATTTTTGAAAAAAATTTAAAAAATAAATAAATATTTTCTTGTTCTTGTAAAAAATAACAAAATTTGTATTTTATTTTTACTTGATTTATGTTCTTTTAGGAGATGAAAACGATTACTCCCTCTGTCGTCATTTTAAAGATCAAAGAGAGTACTCCATAAGGAGCTTAAAAGGAGTACTCGTGTCTGCGGACATGCTATGTTAAAAATTCAATGAGTTTCGGAGTTTTACGGAGTAATCCATTACTCGCAAAGGAGCGCTCCAAGATTACTCCTTGGATGATCCTATTTTTTACTGGGTTGTACAAAACAACCATATATATATATATTTAAATTTTTTTGTTTTGTTTTTAAGTTCAGTAAAAAAAAAAACATTTATTTTTGTACCCATGTGTTTTTTTTTATGTTTTGATAAAAACTTAAAATTTTTGGTTTTCCGTTTTTAATTTCTAATGCCTGTTTTAAGTACATTTTATATAAAAATTTACAGATGCATCCGAAAGGCCATTCGGTTAAGTTGTATACTTGCAAGCGAAATTAATAATGGACAAAATAAGATAATACATCCAATACTTATAAACAAGCTTTTTGGATTACTTTGTACTTAACAGGTCAAATTCTTTTAGTTAAAGTTGTCTGATCCGATAAATGTTTACTCTGGTATTCCCCAAGGCAGCCATCTGGCCCTTTACTACTTCTGTTATTTATTAACGACATTACCAATATGCTTAAAAGTTGTCAATGTTTGTTATATGCTGATGATTTAAAGCTGTGTCATAATATTTCTTTGCTAAATGACTGTATTATTTTTCAGCAAGATATTATTTCATTAATAAATTAGAGTGATAACAACTATCTCTTTTTAAACTTTTCGAAATGTAAAACTGTAAGTTATAAACGTAAAAATTCCCCTATTATTTTTAAATATTTAGATAAAAATAATATTGTTTTTGAGCGACAAAGACTTATTAAGGATTTGGGTATTTATTTCGATTCAAGTTTGTCTTTTAAAGACCACGTAGATTATATTATATCTAAATCTAACTCACAGCTTGATTTTTGAAAAGAAATTCCAAAGAGTTTTCAAATTTAAATGTGCTAAAGGTTCTTTTCGAATCTTTGGTCAGGTCGCACGTTGAACATTTAAGTGTTATTTGTAATCCGTTGTACGATATCGATATAAATCGTGTTGAAAAAGTCCAAAAACGCTTTACAAGATTTTCTCTTAAGTTGCGATATTCTATGGAGAATATGCCAGCTTACGAACGGAGGTGCAATATTCTAAATATTCAAAAGCTTGAAGTTCGCAGAAAAATACAAAGTATTGCCTTTAAAAAAGGCATAATTGATTTTAAAATTGATTGCGCACCTTGATTGGCAATACTCCCGTTTCATGCTCCTTGCCGGTCTTTGAGAGGCAAATATTTATTTGAAACTACCTATCATAGAACAAATTATGGACAAAACGAACAGATGGCTAGGTGCATTACTTTTTGTAATTCGGTGTGTAATCGAATAGATTTCAGTGTTGGATTTGCTGTCTTTCGAAGAATTTTGTCGCATGTGGTTAAAGAGGAATTTACATGATTTTATAATTTACATTCTTTACTATACATTCTTCTTTATTGCAAATTTAACTTGCTCTTATTTAAATTATTATTTTTAATGTAACCTGTAAGGGTTAAACCCAATAGATGAAAAAAATAAAATAAAAATAATAATAATAAAATTGCTATGTGTGAAAACTCAGGTAGCTCCACTCAGAGAAGCATACTTCTCAGAAGGCTGAGCTTCAGTTTTTTATGAACTAGTTCGGAAATCGTGCTGTTTTGGATCAGTACACAGTCCACCTTGTAAAAAACATTTCTGGTAAATAGAGTAGCTACATTTTAATCAACAACATTAGCCGATTAATGGCGCACGTACCCTTCTTCTCTCATTCAGTACAAGTAAGCGATATTAAGAAGAAAAAAGCATATTCAGCTGCAACTAATGCTCTTGCCTCAAAATTTAATATATACAAACTCTAGTACAAAAACTTATTTGAAAATATACAGAAAAGAATGTTCTTAGATTCACTAAATACCTAAAAAAAAGACTGTGCAACAAATTATAGACAAATTACTAATGCTACCAACTTCATAGGAGCCAAAAACTAGCTATTAGTATTGGTTGACACTATCTAAGCAGATAAGTCATTCGTAATACATGAAGAGCTGAAAATCGTATTCAAATAATCAAAACAATATTGTTACTCCAGGTCATTTTGGCCAAACAATTACTTCAAAAATAATAGTAGAGAAACGATAATAAATGACTCACACTCACATTTGCACTGACGCTTATAGCTCATCTATAACAAAAATTTTGAAATAAACTGTAAGAATGCAAAAAAAAAGAAAGCTCAATGCACTAAACTAAAAATTGGGGACATAGTAATCACAAAAAAAAATTTATCTAGCTGTCATAAAATGGCAATTGACAAAAGTGTTCTGGTAATGATATAAGCGACAACCTTAATAGGCAGCACAAACATCTAATACATCAAATTGTTCTAAAGTATCTGATGTGTTACCGTTAAAGAAACTAGAAGCAAAAAACCATTATTTGTAATAATTATTATTTGTAATAACACTGCCCTGCAAAAAATTACTTTTTCGGTCTTCTTTAAATTTACTATTTATGTGCTGAACTCAAATCCGATTTCGGTTTTTCTCCATCACGTAGGTTTTTGTTTTTTGGTGGGTCTGGTAAAATTTCCCTTAAAATTAGACAGGTACGCTACATAAGTTTTTTCTATATTTTATCGTTTTGAAATTATTCAAAAATTTTAGAGGGGAAAACTGTTTTCTCACAAAATTTCTTCATTTTATCACTTTAAAAATGCAATTAAGAAAAAGCAAGTATTTTTTATTTTGCACACTTTTCTCCTCGCTTTTATAGCCGTCTTTAACTACAAAACTACATAACCGTGTATGGTGTGAACCGGTAACGTGTTGAATGTATTCTCTTTGTTGTTTGTTCCATGGGTACTGTTTTTAGTATAGCTGAACTTTCTTGTCCTATGTGTTTGTGTGTTCGGCCTTTCAGCTACGTTTTTAAATGGGCTTTATTTTCCACTTCTGTTGTAATAGTTACATCTCAGCTCACTCTCATATTTGTAGTTTATCTGCAATAAAACGAAGAATTATGCTGTGGCGAAACTAAAACACCAACAGTATCAATTTAATCGTGTTTTTTTTAATATTATTTATTTGTTTTAAAAATCTGTATTGACTCAAATTTATCACAAGTTTGAGTCCTCACACTACTCCCCATTTTTCGCTAAGCAACGTATTACCACCCTCTTTGAAGCCGTTATTCTTATGCAATACGACGGGCCGCCCATATCCCGCTTGAAGCACGAACTTCTTCGCCTCCTGAGCGCCGTATCAATCTCTTCCTGTTACTTCTGAAGTAGGCCGCAAAATTTTTAACCTTCTTGAAGAACGGTTTGCTGCTGCAGATCGACAAGCTCCTGCTACAGAGCCTGATGCAGAATTTACTGGTGGTACTTCCGGCGCCTACGCACATACGGATCTATCAACGCTACTTCTCATACTCTCGGCTTTCCATTCACTTGTAATGCTTGCGACGTTGTGAACTTAATTGTTGCTATTCCGGTTTAAACCACACACCCTCGGCTACCGTCAAAAACATCCATTAGAAATGGCGGTCGACTGCGTGAAGCCCACCTCCGTCTCTGAATCCAATATAAGTATGATATCGCCGTCCAAGAGGTGATTTTGCAAATGTTGGTTGTCGCGAGGATTCATCTTGAAAAACACTTAGGTTAAAAAAAAAATCAAACGATTTTTAGCGGACACTGAATATACAAACATTGCTCTACCACGTACACAATTTTTTCATACATATGTATATATACATATATGTAGACACTACTAATCTACCTTTTCAAAATCTAAAGTCTTACTTTTGTTAAGTTTTTTTCTATTATTTTATTCTGGTTTCATACGCATGTATATAGATATAAACACATTTTTGAATCATTATTATTTTATATATATATATATATATATATATATATACATGTAAGTATACATACATTAAATTCCTTAGACGAATTTCATGATTAAAATATTACTTTAGTTTTACTTTGCTTGGAACTGTTATCCACTTCTTTAAAACCCAAAGCGTTCTCTTTTTAAACAAAACAAATGTATAAAATATCAGATATTTTTATGGTAATAATCATTTAAGCCATGAATTTTTACCGTACAACACAATATATTATGACATATAAATATTATCATTTATATTATAAGTATTATTAAATTTCTACTGTGAATTATATTTAAAACCTTATGTTAACCTATTACCATTTGAACTTGGAAAACTTTGCTATTCATGAAGTTTTTTGGTAACTAAAATGCACTTTAAACTTAATTTATCTGAAAACCATAAACATAAACATAAAATAAAACCGTAAACATAATAAATTCTTATACTCTACTATAGGAATTCTAACCTTTTATTTCTAATTCAAAATCTCTAAAGCGGCTATTAGACGGTCAAACTTTGCCTGTGAGCACAGCCTGATGTTGTGGGTTACTTACTGACCCACCCTTATAGCTTATAATTTATCCTTAAGTTTAAAATAGGTCACAATTAATTGTTATTTGCTAAAGCCATTAATGTTGGCGATTGAATAAGTTGTCACAATTGAGTCAGCATTATTGGTTTTATTTAAAATAAATTGGTTACACTTTTACATCATTAGCAAAAATTGTAAATAGTTTTTAGTATAAATAGTTGATAAGTTAGCACACTGTGTACATAATAAAAAATAAAACAAGCTTGGCATACACCAGCAATAACAATAAAATAAATATAACATTTTTAGCGCAGCCGGTTTCCGATTTTTTTTTAAATAGTGAAAGAAGAAAGTGGTACCGAAAAATTAAGGAAACCACTGAATATAGAAACGAAGTACTTTAGGTCTAAATCAGCCGCATTTCTGTACGCCTTTAGTATCTTTTTCGAAATATAAGATGATGGAGTTACAAGTAATATCCACAGTAATCGACCGCATAAAGGAAGTATTAAAATATGGCTCTGGGCACAAATCCGTAGCAAAAAAATGGCAGGTATTTATAATTTTTTTAATGGACAATAAGCAGAAAAGGACAGACGAACTGATAGACAAAGTAAGAGACTATAATTATAAAGTTGGCAGTTTGCAAGTCCATGCCTGGACAGAACTTCATAAATAAAATTCGAATAAGGAATTTATTGAAAACTATAAAGAGACAATAAGACATAACAAACTAAAAAATTAGAGGAGGTGCAATACGTTTTAGATATAATTAGTGAAATTAATGACAATAAATCAGAAGAAGTACAAAATCGGACAGAAGACTTAGAGAAGACTAAAGGAGTTAGGGGCGCATATAAATTTTATGAATGAGTTATTAGAAAATCAAGAAAAAGAGAACCAGGAGCTTCGTCTACAATTATATCAGAAAGGGCTGAGCGAGAAGGATGTAGCAAAAACAGTGAAGCTACAACAGGTAAATAGGGAAAACGATGACAAAATCTAGAGATTATCTTTCGCTTTGTCAAACGCAACGAGAGTGCTGGATATCGAATACAGATCAAGGTCTCCAACCATATTGGAACGCAGTAAAGGGAAAGTTTTAAGCACAGAAAGGCCGAAAGTTACTGAGCATACGCAGCACGAAGAACCAGAAAGTGAAATAGCAATGCGAATTTTGGATAAAGTTAGGAGCGTATTGTCAAACGCAAAAAAAACTATAAACAGAAGATAAACATAAGAAACAGTGAATAAGAAATTGCCAAACTTACTAGAATACGAAAAGGAATTTGAAAAGCTTGATTCTAAACTGCTCAGATTAAAAGGGACTTTGAAAATTGTATAGACAAAACTCGGAAAACGCTAATAATACCCCCCAACGTCAGACGACAAAGTTGTAAACAAAGTAAACAGGGTGTCAATCTCCACAATAATAAAGCTTATTTACAATTTAGTTCCTACGTTTTTTGGCACCAAAGACCAGATTAGATTTCGGAGGTTTTTCTTTTTATTCAAGGATGTAAGTTGGAAGAACGAGAGCTGGTTACTGGTCATAACAGAGAAATAACTCCACAAGTCATAAAGTGCCTTAAAATACGATTGATGGGACCTGCTTACGTACAAATATCACCCCAGTCTTTTGGTTCAGTGGATGCCCTGTGTAACGCAATAAAGAAGCTATATCTAAAGACAAAAACTTTAGACCAGATAAGGAAACTTATTATATCATGCAGGCAGGGGGTCAAAGAACCCACAATCCGATTTGGTAGCCGTATAGAAGCGTTACTTGATGAAGCAAGAGGCATTGCAGCGAATGAATGGAGCGATGTGGACAGCAGGAAATCCATACTAAAATATTTTAGGAGATTGGCGGTGAAAAGTTTTTTTGAAGGTCTGAGTACAAGGTTTGTAGGCGGAGAAAATAAGGATTTGCAGGTATTAGTGCAAGTGGTGAAAGATGCTGAACAGTTTTTGGAGATAGATTGGTATAAATACTGTGTAATCAGGAAGCCCACAACAGAAAAAACTGCGATTGGAGGTTAAACACGCCACATTGCGTAAAATGTGGTATGTATGGACACGAGGTAGGTCCATCATGTAAAAGTAACGCAGACGAAAAATCAGAATATTGTGGTTTCTGTCATGGTAGAGGTCATAAATAATTAAAGTGCTTTAAAAGGTTACGCAGATTGTTCTGCAAAATATGTAGAACAAACGTCCATACTGAGAACCGTTTTTGCCAGCAGCCACAGCTAGGATACTTTAGAAACCAAGTACATGGAGAGAAGACGCAGCCGAATACAAATTGGCATCCGGCTAACAAGTGTAACCTAAGAGGAAATACTAATATGCCACGGAATCAGCAAATCAATGCACGAAGTAGAAAACAGCTTGCTAGAGATCAATTCTTTCAGGAAAGGATGAGGGGCGAACCAGTGAAATGTTACGACTGTAATAGAGTGGGGCATATGGAATCAATTGCTCATTGAAAACTCCGAGAAACTGAAAGGCTGGATGCCGAAAAATTTACAGAAAAACCTTTTAGTAAAACCTGTAACGGTGATCTCAAAAGGCGTGACAGGAAAGAACACTGGAGTGAAAAATAATGCACATACATTCCAGAGTCCAAAGCAAATCTTTTTATTAAAAATCGGAGTCAAAAGAGGAGCAGAAACTACGAATGAAAGGTCAAAAAATGAAAGAAAGAGATGTCACATTTATACAATTTCCTTGTTTTGAGGCGCAGGACAAAAGTTTTTCTTGCTTGTAGATACAGTAGCAGATACTACATTAGTAAATGCGGAAGCCTTAGAACCACACGTGCAAATAGATGCCAGCGAAAAAAATTCTGTCAGGAGCACTCGGGGGAAATATAACATCCAAAAGCACAATAACGGCACGACACGCAACCATAAGTAACTTTTCACTATAGATGCATGTCGTACCAGAAGGAAGCAAACTCCCGGCAGATGGCTTACTAGATAGAGATAGGATGTGGAACAGATCTGTAACAGATGCGGTTAATAAAAATATCAGACTTTTCAAAAATAATCAAGAAGTGAATTCCCTACCACTTGCTCAAAATTAAAGCCAACTCCAATTATATATAGCTGAGCAATTTACTATAGAAGGACGTTCCCAAAACATTGCATCAGTGGTAGTAACATCAGCCAGAGGGGACATTATCGTAAACAAATCGGAAATTTCACCTGGTATTTTTGTGGGAAAAACCTTAACATCAGTAAGAGCAGGGACGGTACGTGTTCCTATTCTGAACACTAACAATTTGCCAAAAAACATAAGTGACAAAATAATTCTAACCTGTGAAGACTACAAAAATTACAGAGTGGTATCATCTGCAATACTAAATACGATTGGTACGAAAGGAAAATACGACAGAGACAAGATACTTACAGAAACAGTAAAACTCAGTCCAGATTTTAATCCGGAAGAAAAAGATTCGATCGTAAACATCCTGAAGTCATAGAATGATATTTTTCAACTGCCAGGAGACGGTCGGTCTCATAGTACTGTATTAAAGCATCAAATATAAATGGACCTAAGTCAACCCCCAATAAATACAAAACAATACAGATTGTCCGAAGTCCACAGAAATAAAATCAATAGGCAAGTGGATCAATTGCTAAAGGAAAAATTTATGTCGCCTAGCAATTCTCTCTGGAACACTCCAATTATACTAATGCTCAAAAAAGCAGGGCAAAACGGTGAGAAGAAGTAGGGACTAGTGGTTGATTTCAGAAAATTGAACGACGCAACGGGGAAACAAGTTTTTCCAAAACGAAGGGTTGATATGATCTTTGACCAACTGGGTTGCAGCCGGTATTTCTTCACTCTAAATTTAGCGAGTGGATATCACCAAGTTTTCATGGACCAAAAGTGCAAACAAACGACAGCCTTCATTACAAACGTAAGGCATTCCGAGTTGAATCGTATGCCTTTTAGCTTAACCGGGGCACCAGCAACGTTTCAAATGATAATGAATTCGATATTAGCCGGTCTTCGAGGTATTGACTGTTTCGTATATTTGGATGACATCGTTATCAACGGAAGGACGCTCTAAGAAAATATAACCTTAAACTGCAACCAGAAAAATGTAATTTTCTCCAGAGGGAAGTGGTGTACTTGGGTCACCATTGCTCGGAAAAAGCAGTTTTGCCAGACCCAAATAAAACTAAATCAGTTAAAGATATTCCACCTCCTGGGAACCTTAAGGAACTACAAGCATTCTTGAGGCTAAAAAGTTATGACAGAAAGTTTATTCCAAGCTCCGCGAAAATGTCTTTACCACTTAACAAATTGTTAAGAAAAAACACAAGATTTGTATGGACGCAAGAGTGCCAAGAAGAAATGGACATATTAAAAGAGGCTGTGACAAATCTTTCTCTCCTACAGTATCCAGATTTCAACAAGCCTTTTATTCTAACTACAGATACTAGTAATGCAGCTCTTAGAGCGATTCTCTCTCAGGGAGAACCAGGAAGTGATTTACCAATTTATTTTGCCAGTAGAGTATTGAGCGAGGCAGAAAGGCGATACTCAACAATAGAACGAGAGTTACTTGCTGTTGTGTGGGTCACAAAAACATTTAGACCATGCCTACTTGGGAGATATTTTACTGTATTTACAGACCACAAACCTTTTAAGGGCATAACTAATCTTAAAGATTTAGAAGGTAGAATAGGACGTCTGAGGTTAAAGCTGTTAGAATATTATTTATAAACCCGGAAAATTGAATCAAAATGCGAATGCTCTTAACCGTTTCCGGGGTTTTAGCTCTAAAGTTGATTTACTAGTAGAATCCCTACCACATAATAGCAAACATAATTTGTTTAAAATTTTACATGTGAACATCAGGAGAAGTTATATATGAAAAACTAGAAGATGGAGGGATAAAGAGTTCCAAAAATTTAGATAAGATTTATAAACATAGAGTTCAAAAAAAAAAAAAAATAAAGCCCATTGCAACAAAATGAAGTCAAAGCTCATACCATACAAGTGATTTAATAATCTCCCTTAAAGTAAAACTCCCTATAAGCGACGCACTCTGTTAAAAATAAATGACAATAAAAATATTCATAATAAACATAAAAATGTTCCTACGTAATCAATCAAGTAATACTGTATAGGCAACAGCTAACCATCATACACAATGCTTTTGAATGCCGAAATTCCAATAGCCAGCCCAATTAAAACACCTGCCTTGTCTCTGTTTTTAGGACTAATTTGTTTGATAATGACATTTCATGAGTCCGGGTCAAAGCTGTATAATGACAATCTAAGAACAAACAAATAGAAATAGGCAAAAAAACCTACGGGTTGACAGTAGGCCGATAAGGAAAATCCTGTATAAAATTGTTGTAGCGATACTAGATTGGCCTGATTTATAATGTTAGTTTCCATTAAGAACTTAACCAGATTTACACAAAGTATGACTATTTAAAAATCTTAACACAATTTAACAACTTAAAACGATCAATTGTATCAAGTTGCAGTGCTTATATTTGTGTCACTGGCATACGACAATTTTTTGTCTTACGTTATTTTTTAACATATATTTAAACATATGTAATCGTGTCGCTTAGCGCCATTTACTAAAAAAACAAGAGAAAATTATTTTTTGCTTGGTTTGCACAAACAATTTTTTTGTTTCATTTTCATGTTTAAAAAATTTTAAATTTAATACTAAATCACTTCTGCGGCAAAATTTAGCGCAGCTTCAAACAATTTTGTTTCTTGCATTTAAAGCAAACTTTCATTTTTACTATTAAGACCTTGAAAATGAATTAGTATAGTTACATATCAAACAAAAAAAAAGGCACAGCGCATATACATTCATACCTAACTCATCAAGATTGATATGATACTGGAACAGCATCTATAATGTTGTGAGGAAATAAGTATGAATGCTTAAAAATAAAATTGCCTTTTCGTGACTATACCGAAGGTGTAGTACAAAAAAAACCAACAAATGTACAAGATGTGTTGTAGAGAAAAAACAAAAAAAATGCTTTGAGTTGTGTGTGAATTTCATCCAACCAAATTAATATTGATTAGTTGGTTAAATAGAAGATAGTTACAATATACACAACTAAAGGAAGATAGATGCGAAGAATGCTGATGAGGGATTTGGCGGTCCTGAAAATGCAGCATTAAATTATGCCGGCGTCTAATTTTTCTTGTTTTCTTTGGAAAACGTCCGCATTCATTTTTATTCAAATAATTTTGCTTTGTAAAAATTAAATTAAAAGATGAACCAAAGCCGAAAAAGTAAAATTTTAAAATGTTTTAAGTTAAAAAAATAACATGCTTAAAATTCGTACAGACGATGCAAACATATTGCAGCATGTTGATTGCTGCAAACAAATTTGTGTCTATGAGCAGTCAGGAAAACATTTTGCTGCAAAAGCAAATTTTGCAATAACTGTTTGTATTTGTTGCTCGTCGTCTAAATACGATAGTTTCCCGAATTTTGATTGCGGCATTTGGTTGCTTGTTTGCATGCTCTGTTTGCAAGCAGTTGTATTATTGTTGCAAACAAGAACACATCATTAATATGTGGGATCGGGATTTGACAAAAAAATTAAAGTTTTTATAGTTTTTATTATAGTTAAAAAACGTAATGTCAGGGCTATCCGCTCATTTTGTGGAATCGCAGGGCGCATTACAGTGTCATTTTTAGTTATAAAAGTTTAACTTTTCCTAATAAAGAGTTAAAATCATTGCCGGACATCCGGAAAAAATTGCAACAATTGCAAACAAATTGAAGCAAGAAATTTTTATGCAATATTTCGCAATTTTCGCTGTAATTTATTCTCAACTTGCTGCATTTTGTTTGCATCGTCTGTACGAAGCTTTAGAACTTAAGACCAAAATGTTAAAGCAAAATACTACTAACTTACTTATACAATAATTTAATATACAAAAAAAAATCATTTTTGTGAATAGATAAATAGAAAAGAAAACAAAATATTACAAATGTAAAATTGGTAAAAACTTTAAAACAAAAAAATATTTAATACTTAAGTATAAATAATAAAAAAAAAATTTAAAATTTAAAAATGGAAAACATTGATAATAATTTTTGCTTATATATTCATATGTACTTAAATTATTATTAAAAAAGAAAAAAAACATACATACAAAACCATGAAAAAGAAAACGCAAATTTATAATTTTAAATTAGAATAATCGTTCAGAATAAAAATAACTAAAAATAATACTAAACATTATATCAAAACAAAAATACTATTGTCATTTCATATTTATAAAACTAAATGAATTTAAGAAATCAATAAAAAAAATATGAGTTTTATAAAAATTTAAATTTTAAAAAGGTATTTTAAATAATTATAATATATGTCAAAGAAAATTATTGTATAGTATTAAAGAAAATTCAAAAACAAAGAGTTAATAAAATATATTAAAAGAAAAAGTGGATCTCAGCGTGACGCTCTCCAATATAAGTAGCAAGTCCTGCAGATACAAGCAAATAATCTACCAGCAGTCTGTTTAGCCTCAACGGCCTAGAAGCTCAAGAAAGCAAGATGATGCTACATAACATACAAGGCGCATTGGTGGACTATTGACTAGAGAAGAAATATTGAATAAGATCAAAGAATCCTGTCGTAAATCTCTCATCAAAACACCTATAAATCAGACAAATCAACCTCTACAATATATAAATAAATACAGCCGAAAGATCTCTCACCGGTTTCCTATATTTTGTGGAGACACATTAAGATCCGGCTTCCAAAATATATGCAGCTCCTCAAGCGCCATAACGTATGCGAAGCTTGCCAACATTGGCGAAAGGCAGTCACTTAGTTCCTATTGCCCAAGAAAGTGTTACTGATCTCGATAAAAATTCACCAATTTATGCTCATGTGGTGAAACGTGGCAGCTTATAACCCAATCAATCCGAATTGTGTGAAATTCCTTCTCAGGAACCAGAGCAGAAACCTATTACATTAGACAGGGTACTTAAAAAAGACCCGATTCTGCTTTTTCTCCAGCTCCTATACAATATATTTTAGTAAACGGGATGTATATGTACATAAGACCCATCAGCTTAAAATATGCCTGGTACTGCAAAAAAAAAATTATTATTTGGAATCTTTGTTATATTAATTTATTGTTTCCCTCATTTTAGTTGTTCCTTTAATAAGTATTGGTTTTAACATATCCGCAAGTATTTTTAAATCTAAATTTAATGTTTTTATTGTACTTGTTGTTTCTTTGGGTATTGATCCCAGAGACGTTATGACGATTGGCAGTATGTCTACGGGAATTATATTCTGTGTATTCTTAATATATTGAACTGGTGGGATGAATTTGCTTTTCTTTGTGGCTTTTGCTTCTTTTATATTGTTGTTGTATGGCACTGCAAAGATTTTTTCGACTATTTTGTTTCCTTTATCAATTATTATCATATCCTATCCCAGTAGATGATGTAATTTATCATTGATCTGTAACTGCTTCAATACGTTTATATATTCCCAACATTATCGTGCCTTTGCTTAAAGTGATTTGGGAGTAACGTTGGACAACTGTTTAGCAGGTGTGGGATGTTTTCCGGGTTGTTGATTATATATTTCCTATAGGTTTTTGTATGTATTACTCTATCTTGGATACCTATTAAAAATCCTTCGGTTTCTGTAAAGATATGACTATACATAAGCGAGTTGTTTGTGCTTGCAATATCTACATATATAGAGGATTGAGATATTGTGCTGGGGTATTTTCCATATAACGGTTTCGACTTCCAGTTTTCTATTCTATTCCTCTTCTTCCTAATTTTCTGGGTATGTTTATTCTTTCCAGTGATGCTCTTGGGTGGTGGTATTTATTTTTTGTTAGGGTTGTTCTTATTTTCATATCCATATGATTAAGGTATATATGAGCATTGGTATAGCGTAGGTGTTTATGGCTTTTGGAAGATTTCGAACATTCAATTTTCTTTTGCATATTTTATTAATTCTATTTAGAAATTCTTTATTGATGTCGTCCTTCTGTTTTTTGTGATCAACGTTGATATATTGCTCTTATGTCAAAAGTGGTGTTATTTGCTCGTTTTCTGTGGTTGAGAAGTTCTCAGTTATTGTGCATTTCCCTCTTGTGATGTTTTGTGTTCTACCCTTGTCTATTCCAAATTTCAACTGAAAACATTTCAACTATTTTAGGAAGACTGTGCCGGTTTGCTTTCGTATCTTTGTAGAGTTTGCGATCAACCATATAGAAATACTGTGAGATTCTATTAGTATCTAAACAAAATTTTTAGCCATATTCGCTTTGTTGCGGATGTACGGAAAGCGGATTCATTGCTAAGTAGAAGCTCAATGGTTAAGGGAATCGCCTCACGCTGTATTTTTATTGGTTTCGATTTATATTTTTGCTTGCGTTTCGTATGTGTAGAGTGGCTTCTCAAAATCCCATCAAGCCTTTAACGCAGTTTATTAGTGCCGTATTTACGCCCAGGAGCGAATATTGCGGTACAAACTCGAATGCTTTTTGGAAGTCAATGAATGCGGTGTATGGTCTGCTTCATGGCTACGCTATCGATTAATAACTGGTCCGTCCAACCCAACGCAGAAGTGGTTAATTTTTATAGCAATGCAAGAGGTGAATGTTTTATATCCAGTATTCAGACATGTTATTGGTCTAAACTGGGGTGTCTTGTCACTTTCCGGTTGTTTCCAGTTGTGGAGTCTACTATCACTTTTTTTAAGAAATCATGAGTAATAAACGCATCAGTCATGGGTGTGGTAGTGGCAGTATGTTCATAAAGATCGTCGATTCATATCGGTTTTGGATTGTGTGTCTCGACTTTACTCCAGATATCCTTCCAAAAGTTTTCAATATCGTTTAAATCAACATTATTACCCTGCGTTTCAAGGTCTTTGGCAGGTCTTGTGATCATGCTGTAGAAACGTTTTTCCTCCATTTAGAAGACTTTGTTGTGTTTTGCCTTGTTAGGACTTCGTGTAATTACGCATTCTCTTCGTATATTTGGCGAGTTTTTGCCGGATGGTATCGCGCAGCCGCTCCATAGTGTGGTTTAAGGGATCGAATTGTGTGTACACAATCCTTGGTTAATCTCTTTATTTTCTGTGGTATATTATCGGGAAGGTTTTATAACCTGCGTTATTCTATATTCACTGCAATAGACTAGTCCTACTATATGGCTATAGTTGGAATCTAGTGTTATTTCCGCTGGTAGTACTTCTTCATTAATTATCGACGTTATTATAATCATTTTTCTGCTCAGTTTATGTTTTGGGAGGAAAGGCCTAAACTGTGCATCCATTTCAATGAACTTAGTTTTTATTCATTGAAAGTTGTCTTAATTGATGTAATTAAGCTTTCCTCCTGTTGTGGCATGCTTCCGAAGGAACGTGCTGTCATTCATCATTACCTGTTCAGTTTCCAAGTTTTGTGGATTTATTGAGTTGTTGTTAGAGATGCTGAATAATTACGCTCAATCGTATTTCTTCCCGTAATGTTGAAGGTATTGACTTAGATCTAAATATTGTAGCTCTTCTGTGAGTTAGATTCTGTTGTGTCAGATAAGTTAGATAAGGGTGTTGTTGTATAAAGATATCGTACATTTGCTCCAGCTCCAATAGGGGCGCCGTCCTTGGGCAATCGCATTTTATTATTATTCTTATTAATTTTCCGTTTTTACCATAAATATTTGGGTATATTTAGCCCCTTGAAGGGCTCACGATCCCGTAGGGTGTTTAAGAGTATAGCAGCTGCTCAATATGATAAGGAAGCCGCCCAGTAAGATAACAGTCGCGCTTGGTTTTTTTTTTTTTTTGACTAGGGTCCGCGAGGTCGCCAATTCTATGGTGTGGCCTTGCGGGCATATTATTATTATTATTATTGTTATTATTATTATTTTCATTATTATTATTATTATTATTATTATTATTATTATTATTAGTATTATTATTATTATTATTATTATTATTATTATTATTATTATTATTATTACTATTACTTTACTATTACTATCATTTATTATTACTATTATTATTTTTATTATTATTATTATTATTATTTTGAACAAATTAATAAATTAATCAAACCTAATACATGATACATTAGAGGCTGCTGTAGTCGAAGTGGTAAACACGTTGGTTACAAACCTGGTTGACCAGGGTTCAACCCCTGCGGCAACCAAAAATAAAGAAAAAATGTTTTTTTTCTGTTTAATGGCATAAATACATATTCAGAATTAATATTAAACATGCAGCCTCCTTCGTCGGTACTTCTTAATAGATTATTCGCCGGCGAAGTAAAATAACTAATAAAATGGCTATATCTATCCTTCTCTTTTCACCACCTGTCTTATATCTCATCTATCCCTTTCCTAAAGAATGTAGTACGGTTACAAAAATAACTAAATAGGCATTATTGCCTGAAGTGCTACTTCTCTTAAAAAAAAAAAGAAAAAAATACATAGTAGGCTATGAAATTGTATTAATGTTCATATTATAATTAGTATTACAATATGTATACGTAGTAGGCTTTGCCTGTATTATTTTTTATATACATGCATAGTATGCTTTGCTTTTATATAATAACTTATCATAGCATGCTTTGCATTTTTTAATTCACATATTTTTCTGTAATTTCTATTTTGTATCATTTATCAATAAAACTTTAACTCGTTTAGAAGAATCGCGGGTTGTTTTCATTTCAATGTATTAACATTGGTTATGGGCACAGGCATTTAAAACTTTTTATTTTAAAAGTTTTGTGTTGAAAAATAGACTGAAGAATATTAATAAGAACAATATGACGTCACCTTTTCTACAGATTGAAAAGCTAGATGAAAGGAATTATGATTCCTGGCAAGTGCATATGAAAGGAGTTTTAATCCATAATGGACTATGGAAATATGGTCAATTGAAATGTGAGCCTGAGTGGAGTGCAGAACAGAATGCAGATTGGGTAACTAACGATGAAAAAGCGCTTGCTACAATTGTGTTAGGTATAAAAGGAACTCAGCTAAATTATATAAAGAAATGTACGAAATCTGCTGAGGCTTGGAACAAATTAGCTGAAGTGCATAAGCCCAAAGGCCCTATATAGAATGTTATGTTTTTTGAACGTTTGATGAATTTAAAGATGGATGACGATGAAGAAATTGCCCAGTATTTAAATAAATTTGAAGAAATTATAGAAAGACTGGCAGATATTAATATTCAGCTTGAAGATGAATTAGTTGTAATTATTCTAATGTCAAGTTTGACGAAATTTATTTAAAATTTCAAGTTTTAAAGCTAAAGTTGCTGAAATAAGGACAACGTCAAAGAAACATTCAGCAAGATGCCGAAAAAAGTGGTTTACAGTAAAACAACAAAGAACTGGAGTGGAAAAAATGCAAAATCTATTAAATTGATTTCGGGAAAATATTACACATGCGGTCGTAAAGGTCGCTATGCACGAGATTGCCGAGTTAAGAAAAAAACTGATGAAAAAACATGTACAATGATTGCAGTGGTAGAAGGGTTTGACCAAAATTTGTGGTACATTGATGGTGGTGCAACGTCCCACATGTGTAACAATAAAAATTTATTGGAAAGCTTAGAGGAATGTGAAAAAAAGATTTTTCTTGCGGTTGAGAGATGTATAAATTCAACTGGAAAAGTGAAAGTTATTCTTCAAGCAGACTGCAAAGTTAAACTTGAAAATGTTTTGTATTGTCCGGAATTGCAAGTTAATTTTATTTCAATAAGCAAAGCTGTTGATGGGGTACAAATAAAGGACAGTAAGGGTTATATTGTCATAAGAGCTCGCAAGAACCACAATTTATTTGTCTTGCTTGAAAAACCAAGTCATCCTGTTTTTCAGCATTTAACAACGATATGCTTTGGCACTTTCCATATGGGTATTTAAACTTTAATGATTTAGCTCAAATCAGTAGAAATAGAATTGTAAATGGTATGAAGGTTTCACAACATATAAAAGAGCGTAACTGCAAGACATGTATGCTAAGCAAGATTCATGTTGTGCCATTTTCGAAAGCAACTGAACATCACGCTGAAAATATTCTGAACTTAATAAATTCCGATGTGTGTGTGGTCCTATTAACGTCCCGTCAGTAGGTGGTTCTAAATATTTTGTCACTTTTATTGATGACAAAAAAAGAAGAGTATTCGTATATTTCATGAAAGCATAAAGCGAAGTATTTGATAAATTTAAAAATTTTAAACAGCAAGTTGAACGTCAAACAGGAAAAAAATAAAAATTTTTAGAAGCGACAACGGACGTAAGTATATAAATAAAGCTTTTGATTTATATCTACAAGAACATGGCATCTTGCGTCAGGTAACGGTAGCTTATACACCTCAACAAAATGGTGTAGCCGAACGTGCCAATCGCACATTAGTCGAGATATCCCGTTCAATGTTAGTCCAAGTGGCCAAAGCCATTGCTACAGCTGTGTATTTGAGAAACTGTCCGCCTGCTAAAGCTTTGGCAAACAAAACTCCGCAGGAAGCTTGGTATGGGTATAAACCAAAAGTAGGACATTTAAAAATTTTGGATCGCATGCAGTAGCTCTAAACAAAAATCAGAAGTCAAAATTTGATGCAAAAGGGAAAATGTATGTCATGGTCGGTTATTCTCAAGTTGCAAAAGCCTATAGGTTGTATGACAAGAGAACCCAAAAGGTTATCGAAAGACGTGATGTAAGAGTGGATGCAAATGTATTCGACAACAGTGAGAGTGAAAATAATGTAGACAATAAAGCTGACGATTTCTTCGTACTTCTCAATAATAAAGGTCAGAAAAGCTTCAGTTGATGAAGAGCTGATTGAAGAAGAGGAAGAAGATTTTGGTACTGCAAACGAAGGCAAATCAAGTTAAAATGAAGAATCTAATAAAAACAGAATAGAAAAAAATGATAATTTTTAAAGGGAGTATTTTAATGCTGTAAGTATTAATCAAGAACAACCAAGAAGAGGAAGAGGCCGTCCCAAAATATTTCGAGATGGTAGGCCTGGTAGGCCAAAGAAACAATATAACATGATAAATGGCTTATTGACGAAAGTAGATTTCGTTCCGCAAAGTCCAGAAGAGGCAATTTGTAGCAACAAGTCTACGGAGTGGAAAAATGTTATGCAGATTGAATTTAATACGCTAAAGATTAACAAAACGTGGGATTTGGTTGACTTGCGAGCTGGAAAAAAGGCTATCGGTTGCAGGTGGGTATTCGCCATTAAAACTAAAAATGATGGATCTATTGAGCGATGTAAAGCAAGACTTGTGGCGAAGGGCTGCAGTACTCAAATATAAGGGTTTTTTTTCCATAGCTGTTAACAAGGGTATGTATTTGCACCATATTGATATAGTTAGTACATATTTACACGGTGATCTCAACGAAGAGGTTTACATGCAACAAACAAAGATGTTTGTGAATAAGAAGTATCCAAGCAAGGTACTACGTTTACGAAAATCTTTATACGGCCTTAAGCAATCCGGTCGAGAGTAAAATGCAAAACTTGATTCATTTCTAAAGACAATTGGTTTGAAAAAGTTGTGACAATGAACCATGTTTGTACATAATGACTATTGATAACAAATTCGTTATATTAGCAGATATACTTATAGCATGCAAGGAGAAATGAATTGTTGAAAGAATAAAGCTCAATTATCAACAGCATTTGACGTCAGCGATAAGGGGTCAGTGCAGCATTTTCTTGAAGTCAAAAGAGATGGTGAAATAACTGATTTAATTGTAAGTAACACCAAATACATAGAAACTTTATTGAAAAAATATTACTTGCAACAATGTAAAAAAGTATCCATCCCCCTTGACCCTGGTTTCCAAGTAGCTTGTGTTGAATTTTGTACCAAAGCAGATGTGTCGTCATATCAGACTATAATGGATGAACTAATATATTTAGCAATCACAACTTTCCCCGACATTTTACATTTCGTGGCAAAATTATGACAGAAAAGCACTGATCCCCATATTGAACACATGAATGCTGCAAAGAATATTCTAAAGTATTTATTTGGAACTGCTGACTTAAAACTTATATATATATATATATATATATATATATATATATATATATATATATATATATATATATATATATATATATATATATATATATAGATATATATATATATATATATATATATATATATACATTATATATATATATATATATATATATATATATATATATATATATATATATATAAGTTTTAAGTCAGCAGTTCCAAATAAATACTTTAGAATATTCTTTGCAGCATTCATGTGTTCGATATGGGGATCAGTGCTTTTCTGTCATAATTTTGCCACGAAATGTAAAATGTCGGGGAAAGTTGTGATTGCTAAATATATTAGTTCATCCATTATAGTCTGATATGACGACACATCTGCTTTGGTACAAAATTCAACACAAGCTACTTGGAAACCAGGGTCAAGGGGGATGGATACTTTTTTACATTGTTGCAAGTAATATTTTTTCAATAAAGTTTCTATGTATTTGGTGTTACTTACAATTAAATCAGTTATTTCACCATCTCTTTTGACTTCAAGAAAATGCTGCACTGACCCCTTATCGCTGACGTCAAATGCTGTTGATAATTGAGCTTTATTCTTTCAACAATTCATTTCTCCTTGCATGCTATAAGTATATCTGCTAATATAACGAATTTGTTATCAATAGTCATTATGTACAAACATGGTTCATTGTCACAACTTTTTCAAACCAATTGTCTTTAGAAATGAATCAAGTTTTGCATTTTACTCTCGACCGGATTGCTTAAGGCCGTATAAAGATTTTCGTAAACGTAGTACCTTGCTTGGATACTTCTTATTCACAAACATCTTTGTTTGTTGCATGTAAACCTCTTCGTTGAGATCACCGTGTAAATATGTACTAACTATATCAATATGGTGCAAATACATACCCTTGTTAACAGCTATGGAAAAAAAACCCTTATATTTGAGTACTGCAGCCCTTCGCCACAAGTCTTGCTTTACATCGCTCAATAGATCCATCATTTTTAGTTTTAATGGCGAATACCCACCTGCAACCGATAGCCTTTTTTCCAGCTCGCAAGTCAACCAAATCCCACGTTTTGTTAATCTTTAGCGTATTAAATTCAATCTGCATAACATTTTTCCACTCCGTAGACTTGTTGCTACAAATTGCCTCTTCTGGACTTTGCGGAACGAAATCTACTTTCGTCAATAAGCCATTTATCATGTTATATTGTTTCTTTGGCCTACCAGGCCTACCATCTCGAAATATTTTGGGACGGCCTCTTCCTCTTCTTGGTTGTTCTTGATTAATACTTACAGCATTAAAATACTCCCTTTAAAAATTATCATTTTTTTCTATTCTGTTTTTATTAGATTCTTCATTTTAACTTGATTTGCCTTCGTTTGCAGTACCAAAATCTTCTTCCTCTTCTTCAATCAGCTCTTCATCAACTGAAGCTTTTCTGACCTTTATTATTGAGAAGTACGAAGAAATCGTCAGCTTTATTGTCTACATTATTTTCACTCTCACTGTTGTCGAATACATTTGCATCCACTCTTACATCACGTCTTTCGATAACCTTTTGGGTTCTCTTGTCATACAACCTATAGGCTTTTGCAACTTGAGAATAACCGACCATGACATACATTTTCCCTTTTGCATCAAATTTTGACTTCTGATTTTTGTTTAGAGCTACTGCATGCGATCCAAAATTTTTAAATGTCCTACTTTTGGTTTATACCCATACCAAGCTTCGTGCGGAGTTTTGTTTGCCAAAGCTTTAGCAGGCGGACAGTTTCTCAAATACACAGCTGTAGCAATGGCTTTGGCCACTTGGACTAACATTGAACGGGATATCTCGACTAATGTGCGATTGGCACGTTCGGCTACACCATTTTGTTGAGGTGTATAAGCTACCGTTACCTGACGCAAGATGCCATGTTCTTGTAGATATAAATCAAAAGCTTTATTTATATACTTACGTCCGTTGTCGCTTCTAAAAATTTTTATTTTTTTCCTGTTTGACGTTCAACTTGCTGTTTAAAATTTTTAAATTTATCAAATACTTCGCTTTATGCTTTCATGAAATATACGAATACTCTTCTTTTTTTGTCATCAATAAAAGTGACAAAATATTTAGAACCACCTACTGACGGGACGTTAATAGGACCACACACACATCGGAATTTATTAAGTTCAGAATATTTTCAGCGTGATGTTCAGTTGCTTTCGAAAATGGCACAACATGAATCTTGCTTAGCATACATGTCTTGCAGTTACGCTCTTTTATATGTTGTGAAACCTTCATACCATTTACAATTCTATTTCTACTGATTTGAGCTAAATCATTAAAGTTTAAATACCCATATGGAAAGTGCCAAAGCATATCGTTGTTAAATGCTGAAAAACAGGATGACTTGGTTTTTCAAGCAAGACAAATAAATTGTGGTTCTTGCATATATATATATATATATATATATATATATATATATATATATATATATATATATATGTGGTAAGACTGAATTAACTGGGTATGCCAATGCGGATTTGGGTGGTAAGGGCATTGATAGAAAATCTTATTCAGGATTTATGTTTTATTACGGAAGCTCTTTAATTTCATGGGAATCAAAGAAACAAAGTGTTGTCGCACGGAAGTGGAGTATATCTCGATGTCTCGAAGAGTAGTGTTCTGTCATTTGTCTTGTCCGCACGCGTATTTGTTTCGTCGTTCTTTTAATTTATGTTGTGCTTTTAAATATAAGTAGTGTTAATTGTAAATTAAATGTGCCATAAATAAATAACAAATAACAACAGAAACTTAATAATAATAATAATTAAAAATCAATTACATAAAACCAAAAATATCAACATATAAGCAAACAAACAAAAATAAATTCATATAACAGTTACAAAAAAGAACCAAAACAAAAAAGAAAAAAAACAACCAAAACAATATTTACAACAACAATACATAAAAAATCTACAGAGAAAAACCCACATCAACAGAAGACAAAAAAAATAATAATAACAGTGATGGCACGACGGGTCGCATGTGACCAGCTCAGGGCTTTTATGGCTCTTTACGATGCAAATTGTACCACAAATAGTACCTTTCCTTTTTCCTATTTTTTTTTCTTTTTTATAGTAATTGCAATTTTATTTTACTTGTACCTTTGTGTTAACTGTTGTTTGACTAATTAGTAGCGAGGGTATAACACTGCTCATTAAATAGTCATAAAAGCATCAGTTTTTACAGGGGTGTTAGTATTATAAAATAGGCAAAAGGTTTGAATCCTTGCTATTTGAAATGACAGGAAGATTTATAATCGATTTCTGCAACATACGAAACTTTGTTTCTGGACAATAAACTCGATGCCATGGCGGAAATGGTTGTGAACATTATTTTGATTGGAGTGAAAACTTTCATTCCATCTAAGCAAATCCGTGTTAATCCGTGCAATGTAACAAAATCGCCGTAACGGATTTGCTACGCAAACAGGCGAGATCTTCGTGTGCCAAAGTACTTAGCGCGAAAAAGCTTTTTACGAGCAGCGCCTTCATGCTAAAGTTCTTACTACTCCCCGGCCATTCGCTAAAAGAGTGAAGGATAATGCTAGTTCCTCAATTCTGCCTCTTTTAAAGAATGATCAAATAATTTACTACCCGGTTGATAAAGCTAACCTCTTGGCCGAAATTTTTGCAAGTAACTCTTACTTGCTGGAAAGCAATCAACCACTGCCCGCACTGGATGATTATTATTATTATTATTATTATTATTATTATTATTATTATTATTATTATTATTATTATTATTATTACTACTATTATTATTATTATTATTATTATTATTATTATTATTATTATTATTATTATTATTATTATTATTGTTATTGTTATTGTTATTATTAATACAGTGAAAGCTCCCGTGGGCGGGCACCGACCGTCAGAGCAGATTTGTCCGTTGTGGAGAGGTGTCCGTCTACGGGATAGTTGATTAGAAATGGTCGGCATTCACTGCTATTAAATATTCTATTATGTATTGATATGTAAATGAAACAAATTTGAATGCATTGCATCTTTAGAAAATAGACACCTATGTAAGTTTATTTGTTTCCAAGATTCTTTCAAGTTTTAAGATTGATGAATACACATCTACATACATAAGTATGTATGTTAACACAAAAATTAAAAATAAAATAAACTTCATTCGTAAAAAAAACAAACTAACTTTAAAATTATGTGCTTGGGAAAAAGAACTGACGAGTTGTAGCCTGCTTAGAGTTCGCTTGTCTCAATTTTTTGTGCATTTCTTCAAAATGGTTTTGCAAATTGCTTAATTTTTCATATGCAGCAAAATCATCTAAAGCGAAAGCTTTTAAACGCCCTATTTGTACAAGAGCTTCTTCAAAAGATTTAATTTTGTCGGTTTCTTGATCTACAACATCCTCTTCTGAATCACTTGATATTATTTCTGGAGACTTTTTATTTTCGTAATTTATTTGAATGCTATCATTTTCAGTGTGCGCAATGTAGCTAATGGCACCTCATCTTATGGCTCAAAATCGTTGATTATTTGGTTTTGATGCATAAATCCTGCTTTTCGAAAACAGTTAGCTATTGTAGTGGGTTCAACTTTTTTCCAAGCTGTTTTTATAAAACATATTGCATCCAACACATTTATATTCTTTGAAAGTTCTGACACTGAATTGGCTGAATTCATTTTTGATACTACGTACTTCAAAATCAAGCTTCTGTAGTTAACTTTAAAATTTTTAATTATTCCTTGATCCAGGGGTTGACAAACCGAAGTTGTATTTGCTGGCAAAAACATTACATTAATATTAGTCAGAGATAAGTCCCTAGGATGAGATGCGGCGTTGTCTAAAAATAAAATAATTTTTCTGTTGCGAGACCGCATTTTATTATCCATCTGATGCAACCACTCGCTCATAATATCGCTAGTCATCCAGGCCTTTTTATTGGATTTCCAATCAACTGGTAATTGGCCAATAGACATATTTTTAAATGCGCGTGGACGAGCAGCTTTACCAATAACTAATAACGTTTCCTTCTCCCCAACCATGTTGACACAAAATAAAATTGTTAGTCTTTCTTTCGACAATTTACCTCCGGTGCAGGTTTCTGATTTAAAGGCCAATGTTTTTGTAGGAAGTGCTCGAAAAAAAAGACCACTCTCGTCTGCATTGTAGATCTCTTCTGGCTTGTACTGAGCAATTATTGAAGAAAGTGTTGTCCTAAATTGAGTAACGTCTTCAGAGGAAACGTCCGCTGCCTCTCCTGATATGCTCTTAAAAGTTACGTTATCTCGCTTGCGCCATTTTTGTAGCCACCCATTTGATGCAGAAAACCCATGATAACCTATTTTCTGAGCTATTTCTTTTGCCTTTGCTATTACAATTGGTCCGGAAATAGGTAAATTCTTACTTCTGGCTATAGCAAACCAATCAAAACAAATCTTATCAAGTTCTGCACCTTTTGTAGAAAGTCAATTCTTTTTTTAATTAATATTAATTCCAGACTGCCAACTGGCTTTCAAATCTTCCTTGTTTTTTAATATGCTTGCAGATTGGGTTTTACCAATATTAAATCTAAAAAACTTACACTAATAAAAAACTTTTTTCAAAATGTTTTATTTCGTTACCTTTTTGCAATTTCACGCACTGAAAGTTTTTCTTGTTCTTGAGCGTTTATAATTTTAATTTTTTCTTTAAGAGAAAGAGAATTTCTCCCGGCCATTATTAGAATATAAAATTGTAGATAAATTGGTTAAACACCTTACTCAAACAACACTTGTACTTAAATGAATACGATTAAAAATAATCAAGGACTATTATGTAACGAACTGTCAATGGTTTAAAAAAAGGGGAATCACACAATTTAATATGTTCAAGCCAGTATGATACTTACTGTTTTGCATTTTTTAATTTGAAATTTATAGAACGAAAGAACAAATGTTAGAAAGAATAAAAGCATTAATATGTTTTGTTTTTGTTTTTCGTTTGTAAAAAACTCTACTTTTAAAACAATAATATCGTTAAATCGCTTAATTTGAGTAAAAAGCTAAAAATTTGGCTTCATTGTTTTACTTTAAGCTGGATTATTGTTAATATAGCTCAGCTCTTTACTCTTGGTGGAATTTTCTTTTACAATATAAAAAATAAGTGTCATATGGGCTTTAGTGTTGCTGTGATTTATTTTTGTAAACATTAATGTGTTTCTTGTACTTTTCTCCAAGCATTTTTTATGTTTTGTTGAAATATTTGTCCGTCTGCGGGAGGTGTTTTACAGAAAAAAGTGTCCGCGTCCGGCCATGGGAGTGTCCGTCTAGCAGAGTGTAATTTGTTCAAAAAATACTCGGAAATAGAAGGGACTGAAGAAATTGTCCGCTCAGTAGATGTGTCCGCAAGTAGAGTTTTCACTGTATTATATTTATTATTATTATAATTATTGTTATTATTATTATTATTATTATTATTATTATTATTATTATTATTATTATTATTAGTATTGTTATTATTATTAATATTATTATTATTATTATTATTATTATTATTATTATTATTATTATTATTATTATTATTATTATTGTTGTTATTATTATTGTTATTATTAATATTATATTTATTATTAATATAATTATTACTATTATTATTATTCTTATTATTATTATTATTATTATTATTATTATTATTATTATTATTATTATTATTATTATTATTAATATTGTTATTATTATTAATATTATTATTATTATTATTATTATTATTATTATTATTATTATTATTATTATTATTATTATCATTATTATTGTTATTATTAATTTTATATTTATTATTAATATAATTATTATTATTATTCTTATTATTATTATTATTATTATTATTATTATTATTATTATTATTATTATTATTAGTATTATTATTATCACCATTATTATTATAATTATTATTATTATTATTATTATTATTATTATTATTATTATTATTATTATTATTATTAGTATTATTTGGTTATAATTTATATGTGCTAGTTTTATTAGGGAGATATCCGCGACAGTGTCTACTAGAGTTGTTATTATTTTAACTTTTATAAAATAACTTAAGTTGAGATTTAGGTTATAATAGTGTTTCGTGTTGATCCTACGGGAGCTCATTAGTTTTCCGGAGTATCATCATGTGCATGTGTTGCCCTGATGTTTTGACCATTTTGTCTGTGACTGTTATGTCTATTAGAACTTCTATAGTTGTTTCTATTGTTATTGTTAAAATTATTATTACCTTGGAAAGAGCTCTTTTGAAAAGAATTCCTTTGGAAATAATTTCTTAGGAACGTATTTCTTTGCAAGGAATTTCCTCTTTGAAATTGACCATCGGAATTTCTAAAACTATTAAAATTTCTTTTTTGGGCATAATAGAGTATGGCGTTTTGTTAGCTAGTTGCCTCGGTACAGCTATTAACAAACTTCCTAACAGCATCTTTCATTGTGCTGAAATGACCTGCTTCCATAACAAGTTTTACCATATCAATTGCGCAGTTTTTAGTAGGAGCTTTTAGAGCGGTTGGCGTCGAATACTTTGTGGCTAATTCAAATAGGAGGCCGTCCGAAATATAGGCACTCTCCAATGATTTTGCTAGATATTCAATCTCGCTGCGGTAGGTGTTAGCGATTTTATTATTTTACTTAATATTCATTATCTTTGCTGATAGAACCTGTACTGATTCTCCTTTGACACTACTATTGAGTTTTGTTGTTTTGTTCCCAATTAAATTTCTTGCAGTGACCTTTAGTTTATTTTTAATAAGGGTTATGGCTATTTGCTCATGGAAGTCCTTTATCGAATCTAATAATTTAAGGGAGTTTATTAAGGACCGAAGGGTTCAGCTTTTCCATCAAAATCACATACTAATTTTGAAGCTGTTGCCATAAGTTCTATCGCAGTTCGAGACACTTTTAAAGAAATATGTTATAAGTTAGCACTAGTGTTCTTGCTGTAGGAAATTGATTCATGTAGTGAGCTTGGCAAAGTTAATTCTTTTCTTTTTCTAGACGCGAATCTTATTAACTTGTCCCTAATGTCAAAGAAAAATGAGTCCGCTGCTTCTTTATGTGCTGATGTTAATCTGTTATAATTTACATTTAGTACAACTCCTTATTCTTCAAAACTTCTCAAAGAATCTCTATATGTATGTTTAATGTTTCTTATTTGATTGGTCTATCTATATTTAAACTTTTGTAAAGTTTATCAAAATCTTCTTTGATGAACCTAATTTTTGTAAAATTTGTTGTCATTCCATTGGCCTTTTGTAATATACCAAATTTTTTTTTTAGATTTTGTCCAGAGCGTTTGCTCTACTCAAATATACTTTTTTCAATCTTCTACTATGAATTGCGTAAATTCTCAAAGTAAAGTTGAGGCCTAATAATATAGTTATTATTATTAAACAAATTTCAATAGTTAGTAAATTTTGTTTTTTCTGTACTACCTCCATATGAATGACCACAATGGCATTTGGGTTTTCTATTTTTGATTTTTCTTTTCCCATTTTTCTAACCATTTTTTCTTCTATTAGTGGTTTTTCTATTACGTCGGTTGCCGTAGGTGTTTCTGTAATACCAATTAACGTCCATAGCTCTGTTAGCCATTCAATTTTCGTTTCTAATTGTTGAGAGGCACCCTCGTATTTCTAAGCTTTCTAATGTACTAATAAAATATGACTCTGTTTTGGCAAGTCAACACTTTATTTATTTAATTTATTTATTTTTAAGAAATGCTGATTCTGTTTAATCAGCATTTTTTGTGTTAAGAATTTAGTATAAAAAGTGATTCAGAATTGTTAAGAATTTGAGTTTTAAATTAGAAGTTGAAGCAAATAGTTATAACCTGAAATTCCTGCGGAACCCTGCTGGTTATAAATAAATTTAATTAACATTGATCATAACCTGAAATTCCTACGGGACCCTGCAGGTTATATAAATAAATAAAATTCATAAAATAAATAATAAATAAATCTAACAGTGTACTTCTTGTTTACACAACAACTCTAACATTTGGCGCAGCCGGCAATAAAATAATAAATATCCGGCGATTCCCATGGGACCTACCAGGAATAAAATTTGCTAATACAATTTTGGTTGATTTTAAATCCTTTCCGAATGTGGCAAATGATTTTATAGCAACGAAAGTTAGGAAACCAAATAAGCACGGAAGAGAAGCATTAGGGGTCATTAAGAAGTGTGAATTGGTGGAATTATTAGTAAACTGCTAATTACTTTGGCCACATTGGGAGATGTTTTGATTCGATTTGTTTTGCTTGTAAACAAAATCGGTAAAGTCGGTGGCAAAGAAAAATTTAAAGAATCCACTAAGTATAGAGGTGAAGTCCTAGCATCTGTATACCAGTACGCCTTTGGGATCTTCGCCAAATTATAAAGTGGTGGAATTGAAAAGTAATTGCCACAGGCCTAAGCCACATTAAGCAGAGCAAATATCAAGTTTGTAAGGAGTAAACGTCGCGATTTACTCGTAGTTAGTACATTGTGCGTCGTTATAAAAATTTAACTTTTGAAGGGAATAGCGGAATTGTTGTTGGTGCTGGTAAGTACGCTTTTGAAATTTTTAGGCGTGTAAGTGGACGAAATCAAGGACAGATGAATTACAATCTAAGCTCAATAAGTACAACTACTCGGTTGACAGTCTACAAGTTCTCGCATGGACAGAATTGAATAGTTTGAAACAAGGCAAGGAATTTACAGAAAGACATAGGGATAATATAAGGCACCAGAAACTAAAAAAAAAAATAGATAAAGTTGGTTATGTGCTACAATTGATAGGAGACCTGAATAAGAACTAGTCGGCAGATTGCAGTAAAAGGATAGAAGACTTGGAGGTCACAAAGGGTCTTTTAGAAAAACAGAATCGCAAATTACGGGAACAGAATAGTAATATGGTAAGTTTATTGGAGCAGGCAGTAGAAGAAAACGCATCGTTGGTTAAAAAATTGAGACAAAAGGGGTTAAGTGAGAATGAATTTAAGAAACAACTGAAACAACAACAGCAAAGACGACACGGTATAAAGATTACAAATAGCCTTAGAAAATGCAAATCCTGAACTCCACATTATACAGAAGACTAGGTCACCCACTCCATCAATAAGTGAAGAATTGACGGAAGAGGATTCCATAGTTTCTAAAATAATAATAGAACACACAGATGGCAGCTCTACGGTTATTGACGAGCAGGCAGAGGAGATTTATAATAAGGATATGCATATAGAGGAGAAAGCAGCGGCTCTTGACCTGATATCCAAAACTCGGAGCATCATAATAGACACAAAAAAGGCAGGGAGCAGAGGCTATACAACAGAGACAACATCTAAAAAATTTAGCGAACTAGCACACTACAATGAAAGTTTCGACGATTTGAAGAGGACAGAAAGGATAGATAGCACATTAATTGGAGAATTTGATACATTGGTAGCATCTCACAGGAAATTTTGAAGAGGCGGTCACCATCGCCGAAAGAAATACAAATTGCAGACAGAATAAGTGAAGAAATTTCAACCAACAATATGACGTGTTTTACGGAACTTTTGAAAAATGTATCACACATGGTGCCAATTTTCTACGGTGCAGATGGCCCAGAGCTTACGACAGTAGCAAATAAATTCATTGAAGGCTGTATGATTGCGAAAAATAAACTCTTTGAAGCAGGCGGTGTATTCGACCTGCTGAATTGTATAAAAACAAGACTTTTGGGAACGCCTACTCATATTTGCACAACAAGGATTTCGGAACAATAGCAGCCCTATGTTTGGCTGTCAGAGAAAAATTTATAAAGGCCAAAACCCTTAATGAAATGCAAGAGTTAATATTTAGCAGTAAGCAAGCATCGACGAAAAGCGCGTATGAATTTGGCGAAAGATTAGAAGGGCTTCTTATATACGCAACAAAATTAATTGCTGCGCAATGGCAGGTCGCATCGTATAGGAAACCTATGATGGGCCACTGCAATCAGTTAACGGTAAGATGTTATTTAAGGGGCTTACGTTACCCGAAATTGCTATCCAGGTTCATTGGGCATGAAAATGAAAAACTATCTGAATTGTTGAAGATCACAAAAGATGCACAAAACCTGTTAGGCGCCAACATGCGGTTGTCAAATCTTATGGCAGTTCAAGCCCAGGAACCGTTGTACGAAACAGTCCAACAATTAGTGAATGAAGTAAGACTACTCTCACTACGACAACAAAAGGTTAACAATTTAATGCCTGTGGATTACACACAAAGGAACTCTGTGGGTTCCGCAAAATTCTGCCATTTTTGCCATAAATAGGGACAGTTGTTAAACAAATGTTTAAGGCGGCAAAACAACATTTACTTTAATCAGGAAAGACGCCAAGAACAATCCAACAATAATTTTAATTGAAGTCTTCAGCCCCCTGACCAGAGACGCAGAGCTCAAAACTCATTGCAATCATCAAATCAAAGCCAGGGCAATAATCGTTTCGGTGACATGAATAGAAGAGGGCAACGGTGCTACAATTGTGATGGACTTGGACATTTTGCGTCAAGGTGCCCGAAAAATTACTATCATGATAATATGTTTAATAGAAGTGCAGGAAGAAGAAACATCAGCAATAGGGGCAATAGGAATAACAACGTACGAGAAGTGGCCAACAACCGAAATAATTCGGAAAACTCAAGGCGGCCCAGCCAAAACTAAGAGGCTGGGATGCCGGAAATTCTTGCTTATTTTCGAAGACATTAGCATCTAAAACATCAGAAGATACAGAAAGGAGCGGCCACGAAAACAAATTGCTTTTGCGGTCTATATCAAAGGTCATGCTAGGTGAGGAGAAATGTAGACGGAGCACCACAATTAAAAATAACAAAAAAGTACACAAATTTCAAATCAGAGTCACAAAAAGAGCAAAAATCTCGTACAGAATAAAAGAACGATGCATTCATAAATTTTCCTTGCAGGGAAGCAGTGGATAGACGTCTTTCTTTGCTGGCAGATACAGGAGCAGACACTACATTAGTGAGGGCAGAAGCTTTGGCACCACGCGTTAAAATAGATGAAAGCAATCAAAAACGTTTATTAGGAGCCTTCGTAGAAAATATAAAATCAAAAGGAACGATAATTGCTCAGCTCGAGGGCCTGGAAAAATTTTCACTAAAAATGCACGTCGTGCCCGAAGGAACCAAACTTCCAGCAGTTGGTTTGCTACGAAGAGATATGATGTGAGACAGATCAGTGACAGACACAATTAATAAAAACTTAAGATTTTTTAAAAACGGACAAGAAGTAGTTTTACTACCACTTGTCCCAGAAAGCAAATCATCACAAATATACTTAGCTGAAAATTTTTCTATCAAAGAGCGTTCACAAACAATTGCATCAGTTGTAGTAAGCTCTATAATGGTGAGCTACGAAAGCTACAGGGACTATAAGATGAACCATTAGCAACCCAGAAGAGAGGTTTTCAATCGAGAATATTTTGAAGACATACGAAGATATTTTCCAACTGCCTGGTGACAGTCTTACCTGCACTACTATATTGAAACATGAAATACCCACGGAAGCAAGTCAACCCCCAATAAACATTAAACAATACAGACTACCAGAAGTCCACAGAACTGAAATTAACAGACAGGTAGACCAAATGCTCAAGGATAATGTAATAAAACCCAGCAATTCTTCATGGAACTCCCCGGTTCTTTTGGTACCCAAAAAACAGGCCAACACGGCGAAAAAAAGTGGCGGTTGGTTATAGATTTTAGAAAACTGAACAAATCGACAGTAAAACAGGTTTTCCCAATACCCAGAATTGATGAGATCTTAGACCAATTAGGGTACAGCAGGTATTCCTCTAGTCTCGATTTAGCAAGTGGGTACCATCAAGTATTAATGGATCCTAATGACAAACAAAAAACCGCCTTAAGTACCAATTTGGGGCACTATGAATTTAACGGTATGCCTTTCGGATTGACGGGTGCACCAGCTACTTTTCAAAGAATAATGAATTCAATACTAACCGGGCTACAAGGAATTCACTGTTTCGTTTATTTGGACGATATTGTTATACATGGCAGAAACTTAGTGGACCATAATTCACGTTTAACGAAAAATTTGGAGGTCTTGAGAAAATATAACCTAAAATTATACCCCGAAAAATGTCATTTCCTGCAGAAAGAAACTATCTATCTTGGACACCAGTGCTCAGAAAAAGGGGTTCTGCCAGACCCAAATAAGACTAGGGCAGTGAAAAATATACCACCCCCTAAATATATCAAGGAGCTTCAAGCATTTTTAGGGCTGATGAATTACTACAGAAAACTCTTTCCAAACTCGGCACGAATTTCATTACCTCTTAACAAAATGTTGAGAACGGATACAAACTTAGAGTGGACACAAGAGTGCCAGGAAGCAATGAATAAGTTGAAGGATACTGTGACAAACCCTCCTCTCCTCCAATATCCTGATTTTAGCAAGTCTTTCATTTTGACAACAGACGCCAGTAATGGAGCTCTAGGAGCAATTCTCCCTCAAGGAAAGCTAGGAAGTGACCTACCAGTTTATTTCGCTAGCAGAGTATTAAGCGATACAGAAAAACGATACTCCACAATAGAGAGGGAGTTGCTGGCCATTGTATGGGCCACAAAAACTTTTCGATCATATCTGCTTGGCAGATATTTTACGGTATTTACTGACCACAAACCCTTGAAAGGTATAGCTAACCTAAGGGATCAGGAAGGTAGATTGGGTCGTTTAAGACTGAAATTATTAGAATACGATTTTGAGATTCGCTACAAACCAGGCAAGACGAATCAAAATGCAGACACTCTCAGCCGCCTTCCAACTGAAAAAGTAAACATAGGTGTAATAACGAGAGCACAATCAAAAGGTGTGGAAACCCCGAATAGGAAAAGTGCAGTGGACGCGAATAAAAATTATGAATAAGAAGATAGTACCACATATTTAACAGATGCAGAAGATATAAAGAAGGTAATTACAACGTTCCATGATACGCCATTGGGAATCCACCAAGGTGTGCTAAAAACTTATTTTTGTATTAGGGCACAATACAAATGGGCTGGAATGCAAAGTCAAATTAAAAAGTATGTAGCCTCCTGCAAAATTTGCCATAAAAATAAAAGCTCAAGGATAGACAGGATGCCAATGACCCTGAAAGAATTTTCATGGATATTGTTGGGCCTTTACCCGAATCCTCAAGTGGCAACAAATATATAGTAACCTTTTTGGACGATTTTTCAAAATACCTACCCTGCGCAGCTATCCCAGACATGGAAGCGGCAACGGTAGCAAGGCAGTTCTTCAGAGATATAATCGCCCGATTTTTCATTCCCAAAGTTTTCGTGACAGATAATGGAAGCAACTTTAATTCGAAATTGTTCAAGGAAGTTTCCAAATTGCTTGGAGTAAAAAACATATATAGAACTCCATATCATCCTCAATCCAATGGATCCCTGGAAAGGACCCATAGACCTCCTGCAGAGTATTTAAGAAGTTTTGTGAAACTTGATGGAACTAGTTGGGATGATTGGCTGCATCATGCCATGCATGTACATAATAACACAAGACATTCGTCTACTAAGCAAACACCCAACAAGGTACTGTACAGATTCGAATTTGAAATACCTGTCAGGTTAAAAAAGCAGCCAGCGCCTCTCTATAACATATATGACTTTAAAAAATCCTTAAATACCAAATTTAACGAAGTTACGAAGTGGTGAGACAGAACCAGGTTAGGGCAAGAGGAAAATCAAAAAATTATGATGACAAGGGCAAAAAGACTAGACAGTTTAAGATCGGACAAATGGTGTCGCTAAAAAACCAGGCGCAAAATAATAAATTTTAAACTATATGGTTGGGTTCCTATGAAGTCACGGGAGTACCCACACCTGTCAATATAAGAATACGACAAAGGAACTCCGACAAGGTTTATCATAATAATTTGATAAAACCAGTAAAATAAAGAATTTATAAAAGGTGGCAGGGCACAAGGGTTAGATTGCAAATAATTAAAAAAGGTAATTTTTTGTAAAGAATTTTTTTTACTTCTGCTTAGTTTAAAGAGTATCAGTTACTCCGTTTTTTTCCTGGTTATTTTGGCTCCAAACTAAAGCTACAAAGGACCTAAGCGGAAGTGCAAGTAAGTTACTCATAAAACACTGATTTAGTTACTTTACTACACTGCCATCGGTAATTTGCCTTAAACATTGAACTTAGTTCGAAAATTCGATACGATTTCAACTGACGGCAAGTGCCATGGGATACGCGAAGAAACATTTTGAGGTAAAATATGAAAGGGATGAATATGAGATATGAAATAGATGATAATAGATATGAGATAAAAGAGAAAAATTGTCATTTAGTTGAAAAAAAAAACGTATAATACGCTACGAAGTTTATCAGCTACCTAATTTCTGATCCTAGCTACTTTGGCTCGAAACCAAAGCTACAGGACGAAAGTAGGATATGAGGGCGATAAAGGATGAAGTATATAAGTAAATAGAAAGGAGGAAAAAGACGAAAGGGTCATATACGGGAAGTAATGGAAAAATATTCACGAACATAAGAAAAAATGAATAGTATGAAAATATATAGTTAGAAAGTGGAAAAAACCAAGGAATTTTAAAATGGAAAAAAAAGTAAAGACACATAAAGGAAAATGAGTAAAAATAACGGTAGGAGAATATGTGAAAAAAAGGGGAGAAACCAGAAGGGTTATAAGATTAAAGTATAAGAAAAATCAAAATTTTAATTAAATAAAGGGTCTCATAAGGAAGGTAAAAATTTTAAATTGAAGTCTAAATACGCACCCTGCACTAAAGTTTTTCAAAAGGAGGAGTTCCTGACTAAGGAAAACTTACATCGAAAAGTTATTTATTAGCACAGAACTGTTACAAATGTCGTAAAATATTTATTTGCCTATAATCGATGAAGTTAGTTCTAACATAGATGCAATTTCAGCTAAAGGTAAATATTGTAAAAAAAAAAACAAAGAAAAAGGCAGCAAAAGATAATAATAACAAACTGAATTAAAATGAAAAAAGGCCACAGATGGTTTTTTCATGAAGGAAAAGTAAAACGCTTTACACCAAATATACAACAAACGTTATCTGAAGGAACTGATAATAAGAATTTAATAAATAGGTGTTCAAAATATCAGAAAAAAAATAAAAGGCTAAGAAAGAAATTTAAAATAATTTTTAAAATAGAATTTCTCACCCACTGGGTAAAGGTTGGCAATTCCGATGACAAGAAAAAAAAATTCTATGTCTATCCAACTATCAGAACTTTGGAGAACTCTAAAATGATGTAGGAAAATAAAATTAAAACCCTACTTAACACCAAATAAATTCGAAATATACATGACTGGTCCGGCTGATTATCTGATTAACCTCTTTTTTCAGCCAGTATATGCCGAATTGCTGATACTGCTCAGCAGCCCTGGAATTCGCCCTGAACTTTATATGAAAAACTTGAATCATGAAATGGTTTCACGGAAATTCATATAGGCACAGTCCAGCTTGTAAAAAAAGGATGACTATATCATCCACGTGATTGATCTGGAGGACAACCGTATTGTGATTTAATTTATGAAATTAAAGGACATAATTTCTTTGTTTTTTAAAGGAATCTTAAGCACAAAGTTTTAAGGCTTAAAACTTTGGATTTTTTTGTTTAACATTTAATTCGCACTAGTACATATAAAACTAAAAAAAACACATTTTTACAAAATCTCACTTGGAATATTTCAAATTAACAAACAAATTTTAACGTTTTAGCACATTTTGTGCTTTACTTTTGATTTTTTGGTTTAATATTTCATTAATAAAAAACACTGTTTTTTTAATTGCAAATGTTTTAAAGTACTTATTTTCTAAACAGCGTGAAGTTTGTTTAAAAACAATTTTCTTTGTTTAACATTTTTAAACACTGATTTATTTTAAGCAGCAAATGTTTTGTTTATTTGAAATCTGAGTAAATATGTATTTTTTTTAAATTTTTGTGTCTAATTTCTTGTGCATTTTTTTTTATTTTCTTATTCTTGCTATTGTTTTTGTTTTTTAATTATTCACAAAATTTTAATGCGCAACATTCTTTTTTCTTTCCAATACTTTAAATTCCACAAACAAAAGAATTCATATTTTCAAAAGTGCTACTTTCAGCAATAAATGTGAACATTGGAGCATGTATAGTATATACAATTATAACATTCTTTTGTGTTTGTTTTGGTTTTTTGTGTTTTCACCCAATAAACATTTAGTTAAAACTACTCTTAAAATAGATAAAATATAAATAAATAAATATATTTATGTATACACATATATATTTGTTAAATGTTTATATGTATGCACGTATATTTGTGTTTATATGTATACACATATATGGGCGTATAAAGATATATATTGGAAAACGCCTGATTCAGATGTTTGGATTATTGTTTTCAAAATCCAATATATATGAACAAGCTTAACAGGCATTACAATGCTTGCTTGGTAACAAAAAAAAAAAAAGAAAAAAAAAATTAAAATTAAAAAAAAAATAAAAATAAAATAAAAACGTAAAATAAAAAAGATTCATAAATACTTACAACAACATACAAAATATTTATGAGTTTTTTATGTTGTTTTAGAAGTAGAAAAAGAAAGGAAAAAAATTTTTCTATCAAAGTAGCAAACAATGGAAAAGTAATGTTTTTATGTTTAAATTATAGCAGTAAAATTCCAAAACCCTTATATATTATTGTAAATAATTAAATATAAATATAATTTTTGCAAACAATTTTATATTAAGAATTTTTTTGTTTTTGTTAACAATTTGGAAAGGATGGGTTTTTGAAATTTAAGTATTTTTTAGTTTTAAAATTTTAAAAATAAACTAGGATTACGTGTGGTGTTCTCCAACACAATAAGCGAAACCTTTACGTGTCAACTAACATCATGGACTCATCCTGTCCAGCTTCCAACGGAGTAGCAACACAAATGAACAAAAAAATACGGAAACATGGGACTAGAGGTGCAATAAAATAAACCAAAAAATATTTTAACTTAGAGCGCTTTATTGTCTCTAAGGTGGATGAATAACGTTCAAAAATCTCAATTATGATTTTGCTCACTTTATTTAATTAAATTTATCATTAGCAGATGCTGAACCTTATCCGAAGAGTACCTTTTGATCAAGAACAAAGTTTTTTTTATTGTGATCACGATCTACGGTTTTTTCCTGAAGTGTGGTAAAAACAAATGTGATTAAAGCTTTGCTTAACCACTGCAAAATGCAGTAGAGGTAACACAACCGCCACCTTTATCACAACACCTCCGAATACGCAGATGAAATATGAATATGAAGCAAGTTTGTGCATAAGAAAGCAGCCGGTGAAAAAATTTCGTTTCGATACAAGTCCGATATGCATAGTAAACATTGTTCTTTGAACAGCATTGACTATTAAAGAAATACTAAAACTTTCCCCGAAGTTGAATTGGTTGGCTATAAAGAACCGACCATAATAAGATGCAGTCTATTTCAGACCAACATTGATCGTCAACATTCGCATCAGTTGGTTGTACGAAAGATGATCATAATATAGGTGATCCACATGATTTGAAAATGTCACAAGATGTTGGCTTTTTTGCAGAATTTTAAAACATGGGTATTACACATACGAGCTAAAAAAGAATTATTGAAAAGAAGCGACAACGTTTAGGACGTGACTATTTAACAATTAAAGTAGATCAGAAGTTGATAAACCAAACAGAAAAATAAGCTAAGGATATTAATTCAATTCAAGAACAACTATGTTTTGAAGCTTTCCGAATTGCGAAAAACAAATCATACACACCTGTAGCCTCATCAATTTATACAAAGCCAGTTAGTTTTCCGGAAAGAAGGTGACATAACACAAAACAACGCACTTGTGATAAGCAGTAAAAGACGCATCCTTCATATACGAACGTTAGCTCTCCATCTGCAGCAACATCGACACCACACGCAGGGACGCAGTTTCTGATAAGGGGGGAGGGATGTTGAGAGGCACCCTCGTATTTTTAAACTCTAGTTATAAGTTAATCAAAATTGATAAATGTGTACTTATGACATATGACTCCTTTTGGCAAGTCAGGACTTTATTTAGTTATACTTTGTTTATAAGTAAATCAAAATTAATGTACTATTGAAATATAACTCTTTTTGGCAAGTCAGCTCTTTAATTATTTAAAATATTTATTTTTAAGAAATGCTGATTCTGTTTAATCAGCATTCGTAGCGTTAAGAATTTAGTATAAATAGTGGTTAAGAATTATTAAGTTTTGGAGTTGTAAACTAGAAGTTAAAACACGTAGTTATAACCTGAAATTCCTACGGGACCCTGCAGGTTATATAAATAAATAAAAATTAATAGAATAACGCAACAACTCCAACACTATTTCATATGCCTGTATTAATGATTTAAGTTGTGCTGCTACTACTGCTATTCTTATATTTCCTTGTAAACCTTCTTGGAATGTTTCGAGTGCTAATTTTTCGTTCATCATTCTGATTGTAGAACGTGCTACTTCGTTCGAACTATCTTTTAGGTCACTGAATTGTATTGCAGTTAATTCTAAGATCAGTGCGTTTAGTTTTTCTCTGAATTTTGATACATTGCCTCTTTGTTTAATATTTCTGGTTTCGGAATGAAGACTACCGGCTATCTATGTTGATTTGAAATATTTGGAAAGTGTTGCTTTTAGTTCATTAAATGTAGTTGGTATGTCTTGTGTCATTAAAATACTTCTTACCCTATCGTTTAGTTTCATAGCAGTAACATATTTTATTAATTTCTTTTTTTCCTGTTCGCTAAGTTCATCATGAATCATTTCTACCATTGATAGAAATATATCGAGGTGTGCATGTTTTCCGTCAAATATCGGGATTGTATCCGATGCTTTTTTGCTATCAAAATTCGACATGTTTGAACTGTTGATATTTGCGTGTTCTTTCAAAAGTTCGATTGCAGTTTTCTTTAATGTTCTAAATTCTTAAATTTTTTTCTGTTTAAGTGGATTTGATAAATTGCCTACAAGTCTTCCAAATTGCCTACCGTATTCATTAACTATATGATATTTTTCTTGTATTGTTTCTTTTGTATATTTTCTACCCTTTGATTTTTTGGCGTTTATTATTAACTTTTGGAGTTCTTTAATGATTTGGCCCATATATATATTTTTATCATATTTTTTAAAATTTTTTTTTTTTTTATATTTTTAATTTGCCACCACATCAGTAGTAACTTCCTTTTTTATATAGTTTTTTAATAATTTCCAAAGTGTTATCATTAATACTATTTGTTATATATGTAAAACTGATATTGACAACACTTTATTTTAAAATGCCTGATGACAACTTTTATTAACTCCGTTTTTATCTTCTGGAATATTTATATATAAAACGTACAGCGGAGTGTTAAACACATGAATAAAAGGAATATATAGAAAAAACTTTGAGTATTTAATAGTGGTGTCAGAAGTGGGCACAATGAACGAGGAACAATTAAGTGCAGTTTTTAATTCTTTGGCTTATGCAATAGGTACGGCGGTGACAGAGGCTGTACATACATCGCGTTCGCAATCTATTGCAACGGAAGACGCAAATACACGAAAACCACCCTCCTTTGCGATAGGTGAGTATAAGAGCATTGGGCATAGAGACTAAGCAAAATTGCACAGGAAGACTAATATAATTATGCGCATGTGCACATGGGTGGCGAATTAAAATTCTTATCAGTCCCAAGAAGCCAGAAGAACTGAGCTACGAAGAAATCAAGTCAACACTAATAAATCACTATGACGGAAGGAAAAATATCTATGCAGAAAGTTTTAAATTTCGGCAAATACGCCAGGACGTGGGAGAGCCGCTGGCAACATTTTCATTACGGCTGAAGCAAGCTGCTGCATCATGTGATTATGGAGCCTTTCTAGATCGGATGCCTAAGGCCTTCAGAGAAGCATACGAAATCGCTTCCTCCAAAGAGTTAACGCAAGTATCAACGAGTATGGTAAATACAGGCGATAGTGGTGCAATAGAGCCAACATGCAAACTGGGCTTCATACCCGTGAAGACGAAGGATAATGTAAAACAAAAGTCGAATTCAACAGCTGAAATTAATTGCTATGGGTGCGGTTGTCGGCGTGCACGCAAAGACTGCAGATTTAAAAACGCAAAGTGTTTTGCATGTGGCAAAGCAGGACACAAAAGTAAAGTGTGTAGATCCAATACAAGACAAATATCAGATTCAGTGGATGCAGGCGAAAATGAGAAGATAAATACGTATCAGGTAGCGGCTGTTAAAACAAATGGGCCTTTTAAACGAAAAATGATAACAATGAAAGTAGACGGCCAAGAAGTAGAGATGGAGTTGGATACGGGTGCCCCATGTAGTATTATTAGCTTGAAGAAGCTACGTAAAATAAAGAAGACACCGTCATTGAAAAAGTCTGACAGGCGATTCTCAAGCTATACTGGGCACAATATTACGTGCATAGGACGGACAGTAGTAAATGTGTCTTGTGGACAAATAACCCGTACGCTAAACTTATACGTAGTGGATGGGGATTTGGATACTTTATGCGGCCGTGAGTGGGTAGCGCATTTTGCCCGGGAGATAAACTTCACTGAACTGTTTCAGCCCCCAACAGATGCAACAATGGGGATGGATCTGTCATCAGCTGCAAGAGCGACTATAGCTGCCGTGTCCATGGAAAGACCTAACCTCTCTAATCAGCAACAACACCAGTTAAAACAACTTCTATCGAAACACGAGGATATATTCAGTAATGTAGCAGGTACGTTCAGGGGACCGCCGGTAAAAGTGCACCTAAAAGCAGACGCCACACCAAAATTTGCAAGACCTCGAGAGATTCCATTCGCTTTACGGGATGCGTATGCCAAGGAGATTGACGCCAAAATCACAGCGGGATTTTACAAGAGAGTAGAATATTCTGAATGGGCTTCTACTACGCATGTGGTGACAAAAAAGAATGGGGGTATACGTATGACTGGGAATTATAAGCCAACCGTGAAACCGCAGATGGTGATAGACGAACACCCCATTCCAAAAACTGAAGACATCTTTAATAGAATGAAAGGCGCGACGGTCTTCGCTCATTTAGATATCACAGATGCTTATTCCCACTTGGTTCTCGACGACGAATTTGCCAATGTATTGACGATAAATACTCCAACGCACGGACTGATACGCCCAACACGTGCAGTTTATGGGGCAGCTAACATCCCGGCCATATGGCAAAGAACAATAGAAATGGCTATGCAAGGTATCCCTAATATACTCAACTTTTTCGACGAAATTCTGATTTTTGCGAAAAATGTGGATGAACTTTTTAGAGTTCTTGAGATTGCCTTGGAAAAGTTGAAAGAATTCGGTTTTAATTCAAACAAAGCAAAGTGCGTATTTGTTGCATCCTCCATAGAATTTCTAGGCCACAAAATTGATGCTAAAGGGATTCATAAATCCAATAAACACATTGAGGCAATAATACATGCGGCAAAATCGAACACAATAGAAGAGTTGCAATTATTCTTGGGGAAGGCTTCGTACTACTCAAACTTCATACCGAACCTGTCTACACTTGAGAGGCCTTTTCGCGACATTCTGAAAAAAAGGGTTTTTTACTGGAACAAAGGAGCCTTTATTGCTTAAGCCAAAATAAAGGAAATCTTAATATCGCCCCAAGTATTACCCAGCATTACATCTTCTTCTTGCAACTGACGCTAGCAAAACAGGACTAGGAGCTGTGCTGTCACATCGTCTACCTAATGGGCAGGAACGGCCGATTGCCTATGCAAGTCATACCATGAATACCACAGAACAACGGTATTCGCAAATTGATAAAGAGGCGTTGGCTATAGTGTGGGGGGTCCAAAAATTTTTCAAGTACCTATATGCGCGTCATTGGATCTTGATTACGGACCACAAGCCACTGGTGCAAATTCTATAACCATGTAAGTCGCTACCTGCTTTATGTATCTCACAAATGGCAAACTACGCTGATTTCCTTTCTAATTTCGATTTTGATGTGGTTCACAAAACGTCAAAAGAGAACGTTAATGCAGATTATTTATCTCGAACAACATCCGCTACAAAAATGAACAAGATCGGTTTTGCACAGGCCACACTTAACGACCTTGACGGGTTCGACAATTTCATGATCCGACAGATCAATCAATTACCCTTAACGGCTGAACGCATTGCTCAGGAAACTAGAAAGGACCCACATCTCGGTAAGATTCTGCAGTTACTGGAAAGTGGTTGTTGTTTAGCGAAGGCAGGTTATAAGTCACCAGAAAAAAACTACAAATTGTCGGCTGGATGCATAAAATTCGAACACCGTATTGTAATTCCTTCTAGATTTCAAGCTGATGTAATAAAAGAATTACATGCTGCTTACTTTGGGGTGGTCAAGATGAAGGGAATCGCTCGATCTTTCATTTGCTGGCCCGGAATCGATCGAGATATTGAAAATGCTGCAAGGAGGTGTGACCGCTGTGCTCAATATGCTAACGTACCGCCAAAATACAAAGATCATCATTGGGAGTACTCCAGGGGCCCATGGGAGCGCGTGCACGTAGACTATGCGGGACCAATCGACGGAATGATGCTACTTGTTATTAGTGATGCCTTTTCTAAATGGTTGTAGGTAAAAGTTGCTAAGTCCATTACGGCAGCTGCAACGATTACATTGTTGGATGAAGTGTTTGCGGCCTACGCTGTACCACTAATGATTGTCTCCGATAATGGAACGAATTTCTCTTCATCCGAGTTCAACAATTATTTAGGAAGAGTTGGCGTTAAGTATCACAAGTATATTGCCCCCTACCACCCAGCAACGAACGGCCAAGCAGAACGAAATGTCCAGACAGTAAAAAACGCATTGAAGGTTATGTGCACAACAAGAATAACCTTGAAGGAGAATTTAAACAAATTTCTAAGGCAGTACAGAAACGCACCGCATTCTACTACAGGACAGTCTCCCGCACAGCTATTTTTGGGCAGACAATTGCGCACACGCCTAGATCTGATGCGACCAAAAGAAACTTAATGTAAAGTAACAGCCAGGCAGTACATAAGAAATAACTGTAACTACAGAGAGCTAGCTAGTAACCAAATTGTGTACTTCCTGTCCGGAAACCCACGTATAAGTAAATGGCTTAAGGGCAAGGTGACCAGGCGTTTCGGAGATGTGCACTATGAAATTCTGTCCCAGGGGAAGTGTTATAAGAGACACATTGATCAAATTCGTGGAGTCGATCAACACAATAAAGACACATACAGTGACAGAACACCAATCACCGGTGAAGAAAATATTGCAAGTCAACCAAATACCAACATAGATCAACCGGCCAATACGAATGTAGAACAACGGGAAGCAGTAATCGAACAACGAGAGAATGATGTGAAGATAAACGAAAGAGAGAATGAGCAAGAGCAGAGCGAATATTTTTCAACACCATCCGTATCTACACGTATAGGGGATGACGTTACAATGTCTTCAACATCGTCACCAATTGAGTGGTTTGCTGAATCATCACCTTAAGTGACCACCACAAATAGCGAGCAGCGGGAACATGGGGTACGACGCTCAACAAAAACTTGTAGACCTAGGATCTTATTCTCCCTGTAGGAGGGAAAGATGTTATATATGTAAAACTGACATTGACAACACTTTTATTATAAAATGCCTGATGGCAACTTTTATTAACTCCATTTTTAGCTTCTAGAATATTTATATATAAAACGTACAGCGGAGTGTTAAACACATGAATAAAAGGAATATATAGAAAAAACTAATAACTTTGAGTATTTAATACTATTATTACTAAAGTTATTACTATGTCTGAACTTAAGAATACCCTATTATCGTTTACTGCATAGGTGTTTGATGTCTGCTCAAGTTTAGTGTCTGCTATACACATTTTTATGTTCTCTATTATTTGTTTTTTTCTATCTTCTTCCGTGATTTCAAAGGTTTCTAACATTTTTTTTTCAACCTTGTAGTTTTAAGTTTTTTAGCTCTTCTATTAGTTTTTTTCTTTTTTTTGCCCTGGCTATTATTAACGACTCTTTGCAATTCGGCACAAGCTTTTTCAAATTTTCGTTTTTTGCCGCCTCTCTTTTTTGGTATGTGGACCACTTGCTTTTGTTCAAAATTCTTTAATCCCCGTCGCCTCTTATATTCCTCAATTGTGATGGGTTTTGGACCCGCTTCTTTGGGAGTTGGTGTGTAATGTGGAGGTTGTTCCGTTTCTTCTGTTATTGGCTGTGGAATATATTCTTCCCACTTTCTAAATATTTCGTCTATTTCTTCCTTGGTTGTCATTTAAAATTTTGTTTAGATTCTAAGCAGGATTAGGATTTTAAATCTAGTATTTTATTTAAGGAATTGTAATTAATTAGGCAGGATAACAAGAGAAATAATTTTGGCAGGGTCAAATTAGGTTTGCAGGACCTCTTTTAAAAATGTGGTAGTTAAGATAAATTTGCAGGACTTTTTATTTTTTTTTTAATTCGGCAGGATCGCCATGTAATGTGTATTCTTTTAAATGTTTAAAAGAATTGGTTCCCTAAAGTTTCAGTATTTTCTTAGCACTGCTGCCGCATTATCCAAGCATTAAAATGCCCTTTTTGAGAATCAAAACAGAAGTGATTTATTCAGTTTTTAAATTAATTTTGATTTTATTGGACAAAAATAGCTGCTTTTATAGTACAATTTTCTTGTGGTCAGCATTTTCATAAAATTAAAAGAATTGATACAATATTGCTGAAAAATTATTTATAAACAAAAATGATATTTGGTTACAATCCAAATTCTCATGATCAAAAAAATATTCTTAAACATTGAACTTGCATTTTCTGCTGACAACACATAAATTTATTTTACTTAACTTTTATTGAACAATTTGTATTTTTGGTTTTATGTTACATACAGTCTTGCTCATATGTACACGATCATATACTTACTATAACAGTATTGCGCATAAGTGCACATACACTACACCATATATCCTTGGTGCGGTAGCTGCAGAACATAACAGCTTTCTTTTTTGCCAATTGTCAATAATTCTATTTTTATAAAGGTCTGATACGATATTTTTGTTAATTTTTTGTAGTTTCGCAGTCGGGTCAGTTCTTATTAATCTATATGTATTCTTATCTTCTAAAATTGTCTCCATCTTTTGATCATAGTCATTTTTATACATTGTCACAGTTTTATTTCCTTTGTCAGCTTGTACAATTACTACGTCATTGTGTTTTTTAAAAAATTCTTTTGTTACGTTAAAAGATTTAAGAATTAACCTTTCCTTTGTGGTGTTGATGATTTAGTTTTGTGTTGTTTTGTCCTTGCTTTATCCTTAGCTTTATTGTCCTTATCATCAATTGCTTGTATGCATTTTTCAACGTCTGCAATAATATCTACTGGGGAGAATTTCCGTCTGTCAGTAGGTAATGCAAATTTTTCCCTAGAGAGAGCATCCATTTGCATTCAATTGGTATTTCGTATGCGGTTTTGTTTTCAAACCAATGGTCATTGTAAATAAATCCAAATTTCTTAAAAATTTTTTCTTTCAGTGTGTTAAGTTTTTTAGTTTGTGTTTCTTCTATTTTCTTCCTTATTTGTTTTGTCCGTGTTTTTTGTTTGTTTGTAAAGGAATTATAATCTGCAGTTGTTAACATATCCCTAATTATATTAGTCAATTGAAAAATTCTTTGGGCAGTTAGCTTGATATCAGTGTTGATCTGCGATATTTCCAAGTTGAGGACTTTTTTATGGAAATTATGTTCTATTTTTTCCAACTGTCTATGAATATCACGACATTTAAAATTATGATGTGTTACCCGTTTTGTTGAATTTTTTGTATGGTTAGGAATCAAACCATAACTCCTGCATGACAATAAAAACACCAGTCTTTGCTTTATAATATATTATAATATATTAAATAAAAATAGTTTTCCTAATTACCTCATAAGAAAGATAATAAATACAGTAAAGCACCAAATTAAAAACAAAACATCAAATAAAACAATAGATAATGATAAGAGAAGTTGTACTTTTCACAGTGTAAAATACATTCCTGGCTTAACAGACAACAGAAATATACGTACAAAAAACAACAACATTTGTTTTGCCTATAAACCTAACAACACAATAAATTACAATATTTGCGAAAATAAAGGCGCCAATTAAGAAGCAACAACAAAATAACATTGCTTACGAAATACCATGTAAGGGCAATGGGACAAAAAATGCAATTTAATATACATAGGAACAACAAAGAGAACTTTGTCGATGAGAATAGCTGAGCATCAAGCTGACATTACTAAAAGAAAGGAGACAACTGCATTGGCTCAACATATACAAAAAACAGGTCACACAGCTGACTTTGACAAAGTTAAAATATTGGATAAAGAGAAAGTGGAGAGAAAGAAATACATTAAAGAAAGCTTGCACATTCAAAAGAAGATAGAAAATACAATGAATTTGAAAGAGGGCACCGGCAACATCAATGCAAGCTATTAAGTCGCTATTAGCTGATCTTCGACATAAACTTATGTGTTTCTTGTTTTTTGAAGTCCATTGTAAATTTCCTTTCTGTTTCTGTTTTGTTATTGAAAAATTTAATTTAAATTAATAACGTTTTTAAAATTGTAAGTTAAAAAATAATGATTTAAATATGTATTTATGTTATAATATTCTAATATTTTTATATTTCGTAATTTTAATTTAATAAATTATAGACAACAACCCTTGAAAAAGTCGACAAACAATCGACGAAACGTCGGGTGAAATTTTTAATTAAAAATTGTTTTAATTACCCTAAATTTGTAGGCCCAATTAGCTTGAGCACAAAGCATATTTTTTACGAAATTTTACATCATTTGTTACATTTCACAAATAACTTTTATAATCATATAGTGATTAGTTCCAAAACAAAACTTTTCAATTTCACTTGATGATTATTATCTACACAAGATAAAATATAAAAAATCATAATGCGGTTGTGATTGAATAATCCGATCCATCTGTTTTAACTTTAGTTTTTTCAACTTTACTCCCTGATCGTTTTTACAATATAAAGTTTTGCGAAGGTAAAAAAAATCTAAAAAGTTTATATTTTATCGCTAATGCTTCTTTAAACGAAAATTTACGTCTCTTTAAAATCAAAGCTACAAGAAGATCAAAAAAAAATTTGTTTATTGGAGCTTAACTTTAAGTTTTAGCTTATTTGTTTCTATTCCAAGTCATTTCCACACAAATCTTAACTACAAAAGGTATTCTGTTATCACGCGTACGTTCGCATAAAGAACTTACTACGATAAAATTAAATTACAAAGGAAATTTATTGAGAGTTTCATCGTTGCGAGTCCTATATTTGGTTCACAATTTTAAATAGTCACTTTTAAAATGTCTTCTCTCAGTAATCGGTTTTCATTCGATACGAACAATCTAATATCACTTTGTAGGAAAAGAATTGAACCAGATTCTATGAGCCAGTCGGAAGCCCTTTTAGCCATAAAAATGAGAGATATTAGCTCTCTTTGGCAAAAGGCAGAAAAGTCCTTTGAAGAGCTCATGTTATCACACGAAAGCGGAGAAGTAAAAACCAAGGCTCAAGAACAATATGATTTATGTGTCGATACTATAATACCATCTCCAAAATTCTAGACATAATAAAGGTAGGCAAAGATAGCGTAGAGCTTCAAATTATTCCTCCGAATCTTCCTACTGATTCGATAAATTACGGGCTTAAACTCCCTCCATGTAAGTCGCAAACATTCTCCGGAAGTTACGAAGAGCGGCCATCATTTCGTGATATGTTCACGGCCGTCTACGTCAATCACCCAAGATTAACTCCCGCAGAAAAGCTTTACCACATCCGAAATAAGACCACCGATGCAGCTGGTGCAATTGTAAAAAGATTTCCACCTACGGATGAAAATTTTCAGATCACTTGGCAGGCACTTAAGTCAACACTCGTGTTTTGGTTGACAACCAAATCCGAAACCTTTTTAATATCCCCGCTTCGAAAATAGAAGATGGTGAATCCTTGCAACATATTCACAGTTCAGTCACTGATTGATTAGCGAAGTTGCAAACACTAGGGGTATACTACGAAGGATGGGATCCATATTGGTCAACTTAGTTTACTAAAAACATCCAAACGAAATATTGGCACAATAAGAACATTCTCTCAATGCCAGTGGAGAGTTGCCAAAATGGTCACAACTTAGAAGTTTTCTTATTAAAAGATGTGAAGTAGTAGAAAGAGTTTCCACAATAAATACATCAAAATTTTTTTTCTAAAACAAAATAAGTCTCAATCTTAAATCTAAGAAAAACTTTATATTAACTGTAAAATCTGCGAAGAAGCACATAGCTTACGAGCTTGCGCTAAATTTAAAAGATTTACAGTGCAAGAAAGAGTAGACTTTGTCTTTAAAAACCAATACTACAGTAATTTTCTGCCTCCGTATCATACTAAAGTCAATTGCAAAAGTAAAAACACTTGTTTAAATTTTGGTAAAAATCATCATTCGTAGCTTCATATGAAAGCTCGAAACAATTCTCCGAAAAATAATGAAAATCAAGGTTATAGTAAAACTGAAAAAGTCATACAGAAGGAAACATATAATACAAATCACTCTGATTCTCAACTCTCTACATCAAGCACGGCAAAATCATTGCCATCCGTATCCGCCAAAGTCCTTTCAAATCACACTGCTACGAGGCTGCTATATATATTTCTGGCCTGGCAACAATGAGTGCTGCCAAGTGCAATCTGACATTTCCATTGGAAAGTTTGTCATTTTTAAGCATAATCGTACTCAAAACGTTCTGACGTACGACCACTATTTGTGTTGTTTACAGTGACTTGAAAAAAATAATATAGAAAAAAAATGGAATTAACTCGTGAACATTTTTGTGCCATCATTTTTTAGAACTTTCGACGTGGATTATCACGACAAGAGTGCATTGATGAACTTAAATCTTTGTATGGCGATGAAGCGCCATCCTATGGCACTGTGAAAAATTGTTATAATGTTTAATCGTGGCCGAAGCTCGCTCAAAGACGAATTCCGTGAAGGTCGTCCAAAAACGGCGTTGTGCCAGAGAACATTGATGCCGTGCGTGAACTCATATTGCAAGATCGACATGCGACATACCGCGAGATAGAGACATCCATGGACATTTCTTCCACCAGCATACATTCGATACTGCATGAACACCTGGCCGTCAAAAAGGTTTGTTTTCGTTGGATCCCGTACAATTTGAAAGTCGCTCAAAAAAGGCTCGTGTCGATTTGTGCAAAGAAATGTTGCAAAAATACGATTGCGGTGCTTCAAAAGACGTTTATAAGATCGTCGCAGGTGACGAATCATGGATCTATCCGTATGAGCCCGAAACGAAACAACAATTGACCGTGTGGGTCTTCAAAGACGAACAAAATCCAACGAAAGTTGTTCGTGGAAGAAGCACTTCGAAGCAAATGGTCGCCTGTTTCTTCGGCAAAACTGGTCATGTGGCGACTGTTCCGCTTAAGCAACATAGGACGGTCACTTCTGAGTGGTACACTACAATTTGTTTGCCTGAAGTCATCGAAGAAATTCGAAAAACCAACAAAAGAAGACGAATCATTGTTCACCATGGCAATGCGAGCTCTCACACATCGGCTCAAACCAGAGCGTTTTTGACCGGCCAACACGTCGAATTAATGGGTCATCCGCCGTACAGCCCTGACTTGGCACCTAATGACTTCTTCTTGTTTCCGCACATCAAGGAAAAAATGCGTGGTCAACGATTTTCGTCGCCAGAAGAAGCTGTTAAAGTGTTCAGAAACCATGTTTTAGAGGTGTCTCAATTGGAGTGGAAAAAGTGCTTCGATAACTGGTTTGAGCGCATGCAAAAGTGTATAAATCATGCTGGAGAATACTTTGAAAAACTATAAAACCATTTTTGATTATAAATATTCGCATTTTCGCTCATAGGCCAGAAATATATAGAGCAGATAGTACCAACATTCTACTGAGAACCGCACTGGTTCACATAGAGAGTAGAGGGGAAGTTTTCACTATTAGAGCTCTAATTCCTAAAAAAAATATTACTTCGAAATTGTCGGTGTTGGGGGGCAAAGTCAAACCTCCAACAAAGAATGTGATGTAGTTTTGGCATCTCCAAAAACTAGCTTCCGCCTTCCCATTACTGCAATGGTCCTACCTAAAGTAACAAACAAAACTCTAGCACAAGAAACCTATCCAATATTGATCTTGCCGATCCAAACTTTGACATATCATCTCCTATTGATTTAATTCTTGGCAACTACAATGAGAGATACGTTAATCTTAATGGCATTAAGCGAGATATCTGTGGATTTGCTTCTGCCTTCAAAACAATTTTTGGCTGGATATTAAGTGGTCCCGTCAAAACTCCGCCAATATACTCCTTTGCCACTACCGTTTCATCCAAAGATACTTCTAACCTAGAATTTTTACTTTACAAATTTTGGGAACAGGAAGAAACCCTTACAGCTCGTCCTATATCATCGAAAGATATTCACTGCGAAGGGTACTACATACGTACTATGCAACGCTTGCCGAACGGACGCTATATGGTAAGATTACCATTCCGAAATGATTTCTCAGAGTGTCGCTATCTTGGTTCGTCAAGATTCGTAGCGCTCAGTCAATACACTCGAATGGACCAAACGTTAGAAAAGAATAAGTCTTTAAAATCTCAGTATAATGACGTTCTCACAGAATATCTTACGTTAGATCACGTGGAAGAAACAACTTCCGAGAATACTTTTATGAAGATAAATGTAACTCCTTTTATCTTCCGCATCACGCCGTGATTCGCCCAGAAAGCAAGTCCACTCAATTTCAAGTGGTTTTTAATGCCTCAAGAAAAACTAGATCTGGGTTTTCTCTAAATGACATTTTACACACAGGCCCAACTTTACAAACTGATTTAATGACAATTATTCTAAACTGAAGGTTTTACAAATTCGTATGTAGCACTGACATTCAAAAAATGTATCGACAGATTTTAATAGATCCCCGTGATAGGCCCTACTAAAGAATACTATTTCAAAAGTCCACCCGGACTATAAAAGATTACCAATTGAAAACAGTCACCTTCGGTATAAAATGCACACCCTTTTTAGCCATTAGAACTCTATTGTAGTTAGCTGTTGATAATAAAGAGGAGTTCCCAAAAGCATCTACTATACTGCGTAAAGAGTCCAACGTTGATTACATTCGAAAACTCTCGGTATTCGCTGGAATGCACTGACAGATTCATTTACCTATGCTTTTGAACCGATACCGGTCACAAATGCGGTAACTAAACGACAAGTGCTTTCGTCCGTGCAAAATTGGACAGACAGGTCTGGACAGACATTGTAAACGATATGCCAAATATTGAACAAATCCAAATCCCTCGTGGGTTCAGTTCAATGCAGCGGAAAAAACCCAAATAAGTGGGTTCTGTGATGCCTCAAAGCTAGCCTATCGCGCAGCAGTTTACATTACTACTTCCCAAGTTGTATTTTCCAATATATTAGCTTCTAAAAGTAAGGTTGCACCATTAACTACCATACCACCACGTTGCCTAGATTAGAGCTTTCCGGCGCCTTGTTGCTAGCGAAATTAACACAATATGTAATATCTACACTTGAATTAAGTAATTGTCCAATACATTTCTGGTGTGACTCATCCATAGTACTCGTATGGTTAGCGAAACCACTAGCACAAATTACTTCCTACAGCAATGTGGCATCACGTACCTACACATTGTAATCCAGCAGATTTAGGTTCTAGAGGTTGCAAGCCTAAGGAATTAGTCAACAATTGTTTTTGGTGGAATGAACCAAACTGGCGCATCAAGTCTGACACTGAATGGCCAAGAAAAGATCGGGTAAGTTTGTCCAGAACCGAAACGAGTCAAACCTCCGAAATTCACTTTTCAGACATCGGATGCTTTACACCGAAAACTAGTGTCTCATCTACCATTGCATCTATAGAACTTTCAAAAAGGTTTTCTTCCTACACTAGAGCTTTACGGGTTCTTGCATACGTGTTTCGGACATAAGGTATTTAAATCGTTCTTTCGCAAATTCGCAACTTAGCCAAGAAGAAATCAACTCCGTCAAAGTAAAAGTCATAATCCTACACAAAGGCAACATTACAACACTACTAAAGCCGTGCATTTAGAAGCTTGCTCTTACCTGTTCACCCCCGCCTTTCGGGCAACTTTTTCCCAGTTTGTCGGAAGACGCAGTCTTCCTCAGCGAACTGTCTCGGATAATGGTCGCAATTTCGTTGGTACTAGTCGAGTCATGCGCAAAGATTTTCGCAATTTTATTGAGTCAGTTTCCACTGACATTGCCCAAAAATACCTTACTAACGGATTCGATTGGTCTTTTATACCACCCTATGCTAAGCGGCTGTAAAAAATTTTAAGTTCCTTTTAAAAAGAGTTGCTGATTTGCTATTCAGTGAAAAAAAGGTGTATCTAAAATCCCTCCATAAAAGATACAAATGGAAATTTTCTGCCCTAACCTTCAAATCAATGACTTGGTGATTATAATGGATGACCTTTTGCCCCCAAACGAATAGCAATTAGGGAGAATTGAAAGGGTGCATAACGGACCTGATCAACGTGTTCGTGTAGTAGATGTACGAATAGCAAGGGGAATCCTTACTCGACCAGTCACTAAGCTCTGCTATCTACCATATGATAATAGTTCTAACGCAATATATAGCGAATCGTGATTGCTGTAATAGGCTAGCTTTTCCCACTTAATTCATATTACAACATTTCCTACACTACACTATTTCATATTGTCTACCTCATCATATCGTCATATATCAATATTATTATTAATATTATTAAAACAAACTTACACACGCAAAACACCCACAGATGGTCATACTTACCTACCTGATAATAAACGACAGAAATATTAAAATTATATACCTTCAATAAAGATGACAGATATCAGGCAATCTACCTGCATAATACCATTTTTAAATAGACACCATCCTAACGGACAAAACTACCTGTACCCACCACTATCTATGCAACAAACACCTTACACTATCTAACCAGTACTAACCAAAACGCGGCTTGAAAATGATGTCTTTACATCGAAAGCGCTCGCCAATCGTATTAAATAAACAGCCAGTGACGACGGTCTTCACCGAAAGGTGTGACAACAGTATTTTATTTACTGGCGGAATAAGTCCAATTAACTTAATACCAAGAATTATAACGTTAACCTGGAAATATTAGAATAGCTTAATATTTTAGATTCTAAAAAAGATAACTGGTACAACGGAAAACGTAATTTTCCGTTATTAAACTAAATTCATTATTTTTTTATAAGAAAATAATAAGTTATAGCATTTATTGTAAGGAAGTTTTTATTGAACAGTTACTAAGTAATGCATTAAGTGGAGAATAAAGCTATAAAGAAGTTAGAAGTTCTTCTCATTGAAGGAAACAAAATTTGTAAAACAAAACTTTGTGTATCTGAACAACAAACAAAGTTTAAAAGGAAATTAACAAAACTTTGTCAAAGTAAAATTTGCCTGTATGAATGCACTCTTGTTGCTTTTTAAACGCAAACACGAAATGCAACAACAAGTGTAAATCATTTTAAACATAGACTTGAACAGATTTGTATTGAAGCAAAAAGTCTCGTTTAATAATGACATCAAAGAATCATAGCAGAAAGCACAAGTGTGTGGATGAAATGTAGAAATGTTTTATATAACATTAAACAAAACTCTGCCAGCCATTCCATCAAGGTATATTTTTTTTTAACTAGGTAGTAGCGGCTCTGCAGCAAATACAACATTGCAAAAACAACATGACATTTTTGGTTGCTTTAATCCGTAAAAATATCAAAAAAAAAAGTAAATAAATAAATAAAAAATAATTGATCTAAAAACAAACTCTTGCTTTGTTTTCCAATTGCTTTTTGTTGGTGTTTATTGAAATTCGTAAACAAACGTAGTGAAATATAAACAACATTTTACATAAACAACACTACCTAGTTAAATAAATATACCTTGCATTAGATCATATTGCTCGAGGCAAGCAACTTAGAAATGTCTCTTTGTAAGGAAATTTTGCTCGTCGAGATAGATTTAAGTAGTTAAAGTACTTTCTTAGACAAAATCAATAAAGTTAACTGCTCTATACTTGAAACATCCGAATATACATTCATAAGTATATAATGTATTAAAACTCGTTAACGTCGAAGGTGCTTTTTAAATACCTATGTCTTCGAAGGTAAAATAATCCGCATCCATTTAGGCTTAAAAGTGTTTAGTATTTTTTTTTTAACTTTGCAAAACCGTTTCTGCTAGACATTTTTAAAAAATACCTTTCTTTTATCCAGCTAATTCCTACATTTATCTGTGAAAACATATTTGGAATATCTTTCACTTAAATATAACTACTTTTTTTAAAACGGCACATATTTTGAGAAGGCTACCGATTTGAAAGTTTTCTTATTCATTTGAAAGTAAATACCACTAAACCTTGAGAGGCAAAAATTTAAAACTCTGTTCTAACTATAACATACTGAACAGGGTGATTTAAAATAAACTTTCCGAATATTTTGTTAAATGAAATTATTTTTAGTTAATCCGAATTTTCAAATTAATATAACTCTTTTGTTTTAAAAGATATCAAATCAAAATGCTTGTTTTGAATTGTGCAGTTTGTTAGTTGTCAGTGCTAACAAAATAAAATCGTTACGAGTTTTAGAAGTATTTAAATTTTTTGTTTTAAAAACGGTCAAAATTCTTCAAAAATCTAGAGCTCAATAGGGCATAAGTTCCTCCCGTCAAACCACGTCGAAAAGATATTTCTCTGTGTTATAGCCCAAAAACTTCCCTATATACTAATACCCCATTCTATGTGCGCCAGGTTGCGTCCATGTGCTCCAGAGCAATTTTTCTGACCAAAGGTCAGGAATTTTGTACAAAATTTATGAATATATGCGAAATTAAAAAAAAATATTTTCTACAGAGCTATTTTTGAATTAGTTTAACTTTTTAACAAAAAGGTAAAGCCAAATTGTTTTCAAATCTCCTTGAAAGATGGCGTTTATAACTTTTGCGATGGAATCTTGTAATATACAAATGCACTTTATTGTAAATATTCAATGAAATTTTGGTTACCCACTAGAGTTGGTAATGACAAATATATCATAAAACAGTAAGATCATAAAGAATTATGAATCCAGAATAATGAAATAATTAAAAAGGAAGTTTTAAATAAAATACGTAAATGAACAAATATCCCAAAGAATCATTATGGACTCGTTTTTGCATTAAATTCAACCAACGCAAAGTAAGAAAAATAAAATTGAAATAATTGAAAAAATAGTTCAAGCGACACCAAGGCGTACGAAGAGAATTTTAAAAAGCATTCCTACACCAACTGAAGAGAAAAAATTGCCTCCAGAAGAAGCATTTGCACTTTTTTTTTTGGATTTAAAATTAACTAGAAGACAGCATATGGAACTGCGCAAGAGAACTAATAAAAAGAATTGCGGAATTTTCCCTGACTATCGTGATTTAGTTTCTGTCAAGAAAGAATGTTTGCTTCCACAAACTTCTATTAGCCTTACTTCAAGTTCAGCAGAAATAAAATTGCAAGGTCTTTTTGAGCATACCGCAGAGATTGCTAAATACACTTGAAAGTGAACATTTTAAAAATATCGGAAATAGTAGTATTACTTTAATTTCTATGTGGGGATGTGATGGAGCGTCTGATCAAAAACAATATTAGCAATGTAATGCTGAAAATTTTTGAGATGCTTATTTATTTATGGTATCTTTCGTTCCGCTACAATTAATAGCTAGTAGAGCCACAGAAATTGATATATGGAAAAATGAAATTCGCTTATCAACATAGTATTGTAGGCCCATTAAATTTGCATACAAAAAGGAAATAAAAGATGTCACAACTAAAGAATTTCAAAAGATGTAAGGTCAAATTGAGGACCTTCAACGCGTAATATTTAAATTTAATGAGCAAGACATCGAAGTAAATTTTAAAATGTGTCTAACAATGACTGATGGAAAACTTGCGCAAGCTTTAACTGAAACAAAGTCGTCGTCAAACTGCATTATATGCCAAAAGACATCAAGCCAATTAAATTAACCTCCACCACAAGACGATAGCTTTAAGGAAGCTTACGAATTTGGATTATCGCCTCTTCATGCTAGGATTTTTTTTGTGGAGCATTCTATTAATTGGGTTATGATTTGGAATTTGGTCTTTCAGGCGAAAGAGAAACAGTAAAGAAAAAGCAGAAAAAAGGACAAATTCAAGAAAAATATCTTCAGCTAGGCCTTACAATCGACCAACCTAAACAAGAAGAAGGAAATTCGAATGATGGAAATACTGCAAAAAGATTTTTTTCCGATCTAAAGACAGCATCTATCACAAGTATAGATTATGAGTTAATAAGACAACTCAAAATCATACTGCAAGCCTAAGTATGCAGCAGATAGATAAATGCAAAAAAATGTAGAGATTACGCCAATAAAACAGCTGCACCTTACAATAAAAAATACTTTTGTATCATGGGGAACATAATATGCTACGAGTACCAATAGGAGATCTGATTGTAGAAGCGCAAGAAAAAAGGAACAAAGACTACAGATTCTTTCGCGAACATAGCACCAAAAAATGCTTAGATGTTGTTGAGTACTTTAGATCCATATATGTTTAACATTCAACAAAAATGGAAAACAACTCCAGTCGTATTAGAACAGGAGGTTAACCAAATATTAGAAGATGAAAATCAATGCTATTTAGAAGAAATTTTTACTAAAATTGCTTACTGTATAGTGGCTCCTTGATTTAAAAGTATACGTTTGTATGTAAATTAATCAATATTTTATAAATTGTTATAGAAATATTTAAAAATATAATAAAACTTTAACTAAAATTGGATTTTTTCATTAAAACTTTCCGTTATTAAGAAGATTTTAACTTTTTAAAAATTTTAATTCTTTTGTTCAAAAAGGCTGTTTAAGAAAACCAGCCCAGCATTTTCCCATTGCACACAAAATATTTAAGTAAATTTGTAAAAATAGAAATGATAAGAATTTAATATTTCCTCTCAATCCTTAGTTTTGTAAGTTACTCAAAATTCATGATTTCCTGTTATTTTACTAAAGTTCAGATATGGATTAATTGGTTAAGTATAGAAATAAGAGGTTGAGTGTTATTTGGAAAAATACTCAACCAAATAGTATATGAGAAGAACAATTTGTTACAATAGAATCAATTAAATAAACATCGCTTAGAAGCTCTAATCGCAAAGCACTAAGTAAATAAACAAAAAAAAAATAAAAACTTTGTGTTACTACGTGATTACTACATGACGATCCTGCCGCATCCTGAAGACTTCGAAAATCTAAGGAGAGGGTCCACCTAGTCAACAGGCACCCCATCGAAATATGACTATAATCTAACTTAAAAAGGCAATCCAGCCACATCCAGAAGACTTCGAAAATCGAAGGAGAGGGTTCACCTAGCCAAAAGGCACCCCTTTGAAATAGAATTAAAATCTATCTTTAAAAAAAGGTGTGCCATACTAAAACGCACTTTAAGGGTCTGTAAGCGTTAACTGCTCGAAGCAAAACAATTTTTTTTTTGAGTTCATCAATATAAAATATAATAAAGGGAGTTTTTGTTATCTAGCATATAGAATAGATACACACAAGAAACTTAAAATACAATATCCCACACGATAATTTAAAAAAATTGTCGTAACAATACATACACACTTTTCTACATTTAAAAATATAATTTAATTAGAAGTTATTAATATACACTTCAATATTTTTTGACGTTATTATCTTAAAGAAAAACCAAACAACTTTTTTGTGTGAAATTTTAATACTAATATTATAAAAAAAAGAGAGATATACTAATATTATATAAAAAGAAGAGAAAAGAGAATGTATAAATATGGTTCACAGCCGTTGACAATAGAAGAATATAGAAGTAGACAAAAGAAGATGGAATTTACTAATAAAACGGCAATTCAATGGGATCAAAACCCAAATGACAAGGGGGTTACACTAATAAATTAAAAAGTGAAATGGCTCTACTTCTGAGAGAGGCAAAATCAAATCCAAAATTTGGGAGCACATTAATTAATGAAATACACGCTTTAATAAAAGTATTTTTAAATAAAAAACACTAATTTTTCAAACATAAATATGCATAAATAATTTAAGTTATATATATATGTTTCAATAAATAAATAAAATGTTATAATACATAAAATGGTCAGGAGCAAAAGTCCAATTAATTGTATTTGTCGTTATTTATTTATTTATTTATTTACGTCGGTATTTGACGTAATAGAAAAACCAAGAATAGAAGAAGAAACGTTTAGAATGATTGTTTGGTCGGAGAAATGGGTAAGGAACAATCAAAAATAGAAAACCCAAATACCGATATGGTCAATCATGTGGAGGTAGTACAGGAAAAACTAAATTTACTAACTATTGAAATTTGTTTAATAATAATAACTATATTGTTAGGCCACCACTTTACTTTGAGAATTTACGCAATACAAAGAGAAGATTGAAAAAACGATATTTGAGTATAGCAAACGGTCTTGACAAAATGTAAAAAAAAATTGGTATATTTTTACAAAAGTTTAAATATATAGATAGACCAATCAAAGAAGAAACATTAAACCAACACATAGTGATTCTTTTGAACAGTCTTGAAGAAATAAGAGTTGTACTTAATATCAATTATAACAGATTAATATCAGCACATAAAGTAGCAGCGGACGCATTTTTCTTGGACATTAGGGACAAGTTAATAGGAATTATGTCTAGAAAAGGAAAGAGTTAATTTTGCTAATTTCACTACATGAATCAATTTCATATAGCAAGAACACTAGTGCTAACTCAAAACATATTTCTTTAAAAATGCCTCAAACGGCGATAGAATTTTTGGCAACAGCCTAAAAATTAGTATATGACTTTGACGGAAAAGCTGAAAACCTTCGATCCATTATGGACTCATTTCAATTATTAGATTCGATTAAGGACTCCCATGAGCAAATAGCCATAACCATTATTAAAACTAAACTAAAGGGCACTGCAAGAAATTTAATTGGGGACGAAACAACAATAACATAAATTATAACAAAACTCAATAGTAGTAGCTAATGAAATTCTAGCAAAATAATAAGACCGCTAACTTCTACTGCAACAAGATTGAGAATCTAGCAAAATCATTGGAGAGTGCCTACATTTCGGACGGCCTCCCATTTAAATTAGCCACAAAGTATTCGACGTAAACAGCAGTAAAAGCTCTTACTAAAAACTGCACAATCGATAAGGTAAAACTTGTTATGGAAGCAGGTAATTTCAGCACAATGAAAGATGCTGTTAGTAAGTTTGTTAAAAGTTGTACCGAGGCAACTAGCCAACAGAACGCCATACTCTATTATGGCCAAAAAAGAAATTTTAATAGTTTTAGAAATTCTTATGGTCAATTTCAGAGAGGAAATTCTTTGCAAAGAAATACGTTCCAAAGAAATTATTTCCAAAAGAATCCTTTTCAAAAGAACTCTTTCCGAGAAAATAATAATTTTAACAACAACAATAGAAACAACTATAGATGTTCCAATAGACATAACAGTCACAAACAAAACGTACAAAATATCAGGACAACACATGATGAGACACCGGAAAACTAATAAGCTCCCCTTGGATCAATCCGAAACACTATTTATATAACATAAACCTCAACTGGCGCGGATATCTCCCTAATAAACCTAACACATTTAAATTATAACCAAATTATTACTAAGAGAACAACACCACTAAGTGGAATAGGACAGCGTAAAATCAAAACAATTGGTAATGCACTTTTGAATATTGCATTGAAACATAATTTAATTCCCCATAAGTTTCAGGTAGAACACAATAATTTTCCAATACGTTGTGAAGAAATCATTGGCAAGAATTTTATAAAAAAACACAATTGCATTTTGAATTTTTATCACGAACATGATTACCTTATCCTAAGGCCATTCAATTTAAACTCTATAAAAATACTAATCACGAATAACTGTCTGATATAATTTTGCAACCAAGATCTGAAGTTAAGGAATTTATAATTCCTAATAAAGAAATAGAAAATGGTGTTTTTATTGCAAACACGTTGGTAAAAACAAACAGAGCATTTGTTGGTATTTTAAACATTAATGACACAATTACTATAGTTAAACAAAACAAAATCAAAACCGAAAACATTTCTGATACCCACATATTTAAATACAACACTAAAAAGAATAATAATAATTGAAAAATTAAAATAATAAGCATTTTACGTAAAAATTTTCCAGCCCAACTTGACAATACATTAACTAATTTATGTTCAAATTACACAGATGTTTTTTTCTAAGAAAAATAAGCAATCACAACTAATAATTTCTATCAACAAAAGTTGAGAGTCAGGGATAAAGACTCTGTATACATTAAAAATTATAGAATACCACATACACATAAGAAAGAAATAGGTCGGCAAGTTATTAAGATGATAAACGATGGGATAATTGAACCATCGCATTCAAAATATAATAGTCCAATCCTATTAGTACCAAAAAAGTCTTTCCCAAATACGAAAAGATAGTCGTGTTGCAGACGCATTATCAAGAAAAACAATCGAAGACTTAAAAGACATTAATTAAACTATTTACACTTTACTAAAAGTGACAATCAAATCTACAACACATAGGCGTGATAAATAAGTAATGCAAAATGAATCTGCATGTAAATGTAAATGAAAGATTTGAAGCAACGTAACTCTAGTACGTGAAAAACTATAATGGCAAATATAAAAATAAATGATCTGTTTACTAATGGGAACTTTGATTTATCACCATTTTTCCTAAGGCTCCAAGAAGTGGCCAGTAAACATAATCTTGAAAATTTACAAGTGGCACCTTTTGAGAAAATTTTCAAATTTATCTCAATAAATGATTTTAAGAAGATGGACAACGAAAAATTAAATGAAATTGAAGAAGCGCATCTAAATGAGGTGACCCAAATTAATAATAAGAATACCAAGGTAATTCTTGATATAATGCTGAAGTACCATAATGATCCCATAGAAGGAGTACGTTGTAGAGTATATAGAACAATTTAGAAAATAAAAGTGTATTACTATTGAAAAATAACGTTAAATCGTGTCAAAACTGCAAAAAGTCAAAAATCTACAAACATAACAAAATTTCAATGGATATCACGCCTACACCATACAAATCATTTGACAAAGTATACGTAGACACAATTGGACCATATCCGATGTCTTTCACTGAAAACGAATATGCAATTACAATTATATGTGACTTAATTAAGTATTTGGTCACAATACCAATTAAGGAAAAAGCGCTAAGGCAGTCGCTAAATCGATTTTGAGAATTTTATCCTACCTATGGCCCAATGAAGACATTTTTTTCGGTCATGGGAACAGGATACAAAAATTTAATATTGGAGGAGTTGTGTATTGGCATCAAACTTGAAAAAATTACTTCAACGGCCTACCATCATCAAGCCCAAGGAACAAAAAAAGAAGTCACAGCACTTTTAATGAATATGTACATACATACATATCAGTGGACAACACTGACTGGGATGAATGGGTGAAATATTTCACGAAGAGGGATTATACGAAGAATCAATTAAATAAACATCACTTAGTAGCTCTAATTGCGGAGCACTAAGTAAATAAACAAAGAAAATAAAAATTTTATTTTACTACGTGGTTACTGTAATAGCAATATGAAGTCTTGATCGATCCACAATATGAACGCAGTATTAGAAATTCTTTTTCTAAAGTCAGACTCTAATAACTACTAAATAAAAAGAAATTTTCAAAGTTTTTCCTAGATTCTCTTAAAACATTTTTAAAATTTTCAGTATTTCCCAAAAGATGTTTTGAAAAGCCTTCAAATGACACTCATATTGACCTGACATCTATACATATAATAAAACAGGTAATTTCTGTACATGAATTTTTTTTTTTAAATATTGATTTTGTTTTAGATAGTAGTCGATATGGAATACAGGAATTTTTGCCTGTCTGTGTATGTTCGCTTCACGTAAAAACTGAATAAAATTTTGTAAGGAGGTGCGTTAGAGCTTTAGTTCAAATATAGAATACTTTTTTTTTTGTAAAAATAGGTTATTTCGTAGAGAACCGGTAAAACAATAGTAGAACAGCTGCCACCACAGTTTATTTTAGTAGATAGAAAATTTTGAACAGTGTTTACAGAACTTTACAACAAATGTTAAAAAAACGCAATATTCTAAATTTGAATTTTAAGAAAATTAGAAATGATACGCAAAAAATTGACTTTAAACATATGTATTTCAGCTATCTGTCTTTAATGGTTCAAAAGTCTGGTACCGCATATAAATTTCATTAGCAATTGGTAAACCCTTAAATTTGCAAATCCAATTTCATACCATGCTTTTATAGCGGACTTGGCAATACGAAAGCTTGGCCACATACATCAAATTACATTCGCTAGTGGGTCACCCTTTAATTCGCTGTTGTAGAGGCCTTAGCGATGCAGATTTTTTTCTAAATTTAAATCATCTGAACAGTTCAAAAGTTTGGCAACATACATAAAATTAAATCAATCAATCATAATTGGACACCCTTTAATTTCCAAATCATTATTGTATACTTGTTGTCATAGCGGACACTTTCTTTGTACAAAATATACATCGAATTAACTAAACTTTTAGAAAACCATAGTAATCGACATTCTATTCAATTATTTAGTGTTTGCTAAAACGGTCAAGAAGATAGGCACATATAGGTCAATTTACGTCTCTTATGATTACACCTTTTAAATGTTAGATTTATATTTGTGTTACTTTGTACTATTAGTAGCTTTTGTAATACACAGTTTTTATTTTTTTTTTATTTTTATAGTTGCGGTTAATAATAAACGTAAAAAACATGTAAAGTGTATTGGGACACCTTGCAATTTTGAAAGTTTCGAACTGTTTTTAAAACCGGACCAATCTGTAATGATGATCTTTTAAATAAAGAAAAAAATATTTTGAAATCGATTCAGAAATGGCTGAGTTACGTAGGCGCACACACATAAAAAACCCTGCAAAAAATTTGACATTACCTTAAAAAGAACTTGCCATATAATGACTTACAAATTTTGTTACTCGCTTACAAAACACATTACATTAGTTCGCAAATAATGGAAGTAGAAATTGAATTAGTTCTTTAAGTTAAAAAGGAATACGTTAAAATGCATACTAATGTTTATTACTATTTCCTGCAATAGTCAATGTAATAAATTCTTAGTAATTAATTATAAAAGTCTCATGCCTTGTTAAAATCATTAATCCAGTTGGGAGATCCTTCCGCCAAAAATGCTTAACTCTACACTCGATTACCCTTTTGAAATTTTTTGCTGGAAAGCAACATTCAGACGAATTGATAACCGCCTTCTTTTTTCAACGTCGATTAAAAATCAAATGGTAGGCGTTTACATAAGACAATGCTGTTATGACAATTACAATGCATACACAGTTTTTCACTAGTGTATGAACACCTTTTTAATAGCCTGAATTACTGTCTTGAATATTTTGAAGTCAGTAAGTAAGATAGTAATTTGACGTATGCCGACATTTTATTATAATTTTTGTAAGTAAATGATATTTAAATAATATTATCATTTTATTTACTACAATTTTCTCTGCATATAAGAATATAAATAAAAAGAAAGCAGGAAGAAATGCTAAAAAAATTTTTTCCGACAGCGATAGGTTTTTTACTCAAAATGATTTGTCATAATTATTGTCTGGACGTCTACACTGCAGAAGCAATTGTCAGCATTTTTGACAACTAATACGTATTATTTGATTGTCATAAACAAGAATTTAAGATAGACAATACAAGATTTGTTTGAAAAAAAAGTAAATAAATAACCAGGTTGATAAGCTAGTTAAAGACTATATTATTGAAACATTCATTTCAAACCTCAATGATCCCATACCGTTAGTTGCAAAGAAAATTTTACCTGGCACCAACCAAAGGAGATGGAGACTGGTAGTAGACTACAAGACAGTCAATAAAAAATTGGTAGCTAATAAATTTCCGTTGCCTCACATAAACGACAATCTGGATCAATAAGGCAGAGCTAAATCCTTCTCTTGCCTTAAACCTATGACAGGTTTTCACCAAATAGAGCTTGAAGAGGAATCTAGAGATAACATATGCTTTTCAACAGATAAAAGATGTTTCATATTTAAAAGATTAATTTATGGTTTAAAAACAGCCCTTAATTCTAGTGATAGGTTGTTCAAAAAACATACGTTACGAAATTTAAAAAACGTATTTAATTGTGCAGGTTTTATAGTCTGCAATTAGATCCAAGCTAGACTTGTGCCATATAGTTTAATTTAGTAATCGCTCTTCTTAGTTCAAAGTTGAAGATCAACTAGTTGATATGGCACATGTAATCCATATTTAGTTTTCATCATTTTTTCACTACTCACGAACTCAATTTGGAAAAAGTATTTGTATGGGGCAATAGTATTGGCCTTAGTGAACACGTTTGTAAAGTGGTATTGAATGCCATCTCTCCATTTGGCCAAGCAGGCTAAAATCCTTTACAGAAATCACACATATGGCCCATATTTAGTTTTCATCATTCTTTGACTGTTCACAAACTCAAGTTGGAAAAAGTGTTTATATGGGGTAATAGTATTGGCCTTAGTGAACGATCTCTATAAGGTGGTATTGCATGCCACCTCTTCATTTAGCCACACTGGCCAAAGTTCTCACAGAAATCACGCATATGGCCCATATTTTGTTTTCATCATTTTTTTACTATTCACAAACTCAATTTGGAAAAAATGTTTAAATAAGGCAATAGTATTTGCCTAAGTGAACACTCTCTATATGGTGGTATTGCATGCCACCTCTCCCTTTGGCAAATTTGGTCAAAATACCTTAGAGACAAATACTTGTTGAACTGATTTTCCATAAAAATAATTTTAATTTATGTAGATATACTTCAGAAGGTTTTGAAATCTCTTATTTCTTTTTCTTTGTATGTCGTTACGTCAAACATGTTTAACTTCACACTTATATATGTTTTACGTAAGTCGTTATGTCAAAAACTCGACAAATATATTGTAACGACAAAAGTCGCCTCTTCGTTTTTGTCAACACCTGAATATTTTTTTTTATATACAATTGCATTATTGCTGTAATGTAAATATTTTTTCTTATTGTTAACTTTAGAATTAAGCCTTTATAGAATGAATTATACTTAGATTATGATAAGTTTTCTACCTGATTATATTTTGAATTAACGGTCGGGTGACACATTACGCCCTCTTGAAGATAATACCTGCAGAATAAACAGCCAACTGTAACAATCAACAATGTCACGAACTAAACTACAACGCTCGGCTGTGTTTGCCGAGTTAACACAACCGAATAAGAATATGTGTGTGAATGAATGTGTGTGCCCACGCACAAGTATAAAAGGGCGAACATTGAGTTGAAAAGATCAGTTTGTAAGCAGCTGGCCTGCAGGTAAGAAGTTGCTTGGTGAGGAATTTATAATTCCCCAAATTATTTCTTATCTTCAGTAAGACTGCAGTCCCCAGGTTTAGTCTTGCGCTACCTAGCTCTCCCATAGTGGTTGCCATTCATCGCGGCTGTGCGACAGTTTCTACGCTTGTTGGTAAAACAACGCCACAGAAGTTACACTTCTACCGGCGTTGGTTCGGTCTTGTCGCTTACCTTGGCGAGGAATTATACAATTCCCCAGGGTTAGGCTGCGCGGTCGAGCACTACCACAAGACGCTGCCAAGAGCACGTCCGGCATAAAATCCGGGTGTTGCCGCTAAATGTCGCTACAGCCCGAGACTAGCGTCTAGTACTTCGCGCACGCAGAGAGTCGACTAACCGGCTACAGCACCCACTGTCTGGTGTCCGGTTGACCTACCGGCGCTGCCCTTGAGTGTTCCAGCGTGCAGCGACCACCACGCTACAGCCAAGTGTCCGGCCTAAGTATCGACGCTGCCGCTGAATGTTGTCACCGCTGCCCGCCTAGCACAGCCACTGCCGTCGTTTGCCACCGGCTGCATAGCCTGTTGTCCGGACTTTGTCTTGACACTGCCGCTGACTGTTGTCACCGCAGCTCGTCCAGGACAGCCGCTGCCACCGGTCTCACAGCCTGTCTGCTGTCCGGCCTACGTATCGACGCTGCCGCTGACGGTTGTAACCGCTGCCCGCCTAGCACAGTCACTGCCGCCGTTTGCCACCGGCTGCATAGCTTGTTGTCCGGCCTTCGTCTTGACACTGCCGCTGACTGTTGTCACCGCAGTTCGTCCAGAACAGCCACCGCCACCGGTCTCACAGCCTGTCTGCTGTCCGGCCTACGTATCGACGCTGCCGCTGACGGTTGTAACCGCTGCCCGCCTAGCACAGTCACTGCCGCCGTTTGCCACCGGCTGCATAGCTTGTTGTCCAGCCTTCGTCTTGACACTGCCGCTGACTGTTGTCACCGCAGTTCGTCCAGAACAGCCACCGCCACCGGTCTCACAGCCTATCTGCTGTCCGGCCTACGTGTCGACGCTGCCAATTACTGTTGTCACCGCAGCCGCCTAGCACAACTACTGTCGCCGTGTGCCGCCGGCCTCATAGAGTGTGTGTGTTCGGCCTACGTCACGACGCTGCCGCTGATTACTGTCACCGCAGCCCATCTATTACGATATCAGCTGCCGATTGCCGCCGGCAGTTTCGTCTACTTTTGGCTTGGCCTACACAAACGCTGCCACCATTGGCCTCCGCCACTACAGCAAAGCTAAGCATCCAGTATACGTCGCTGCCTTTAACTACCACAACAAACGGAAGCGCATCGTCCTTAACGCTGACGCTGATCAACCGCGCTGTCAACTCCGACTACGTCATCCGACCACCATCCGTTAGCAATCCGTCGTTGTAACATTTATTTTTAGGAAAATAAAACTTGGATTTAAGTTTTATAACGTTTTTAAAACAAAAATTGTTTTATTCCCCGTCCGTCGTGAGACAACATCAACGACCTTGGACTCCGCTGTAGCTATCCCAGCAACCAGCGTAAAACGTGGCGTTACATTGGCGCCCGAGCAGGGACACTAATAGTGTTCAATTAGTTAAAAAAAAAGGCCAGAACTTGCTGTGATATAACCAAGGCTACCACGATGCTACGAACCTCCTGGGTGTATTCCTTGAAGAAGGAGGAGCTAGTAAAGTACCTTGGCCAATATGACCAAGACCACACTGGAAATGTGGAAGAGTTACGAAAACGTTTTGCCAAATTTCTTGCAATCGAAAAAAAACTAGTGCTGAATGTACGAAGTCCCCCGAGAAGCGATCAGAATCATCCGTCCAACCTAACCTAGTGATCTTACCATCATTCCACGTTACGTCACTCCACGAAGATCGCCCTATTGGAATCATCGAGATCGTCAGGAAATGGGGCTTGAAGTATACCGGGGGCAGAGAGCCATTAGAGTTCATAGAACGAATGGAAGAGCTTGCCGAAATAAACCATGTAGACATGAACCAGCTGCCGCGAATAATGCCAGAAGTACTACGGGAACGAGCCTTGGTTTGGTTGCGGAACAACAATCGTCACTAGAAGTTGTGGGGTCAATTTAAGGAGGATTTTTAACGGTTTTTCCTTCCTCCACGCTATTTACAAAAGCGTACTCAACGTACCAAGGAGGCTTTTAAAGACTATTTACTAGCACTACAAAACTTGATGCGGCCCACTAACATGACTGAACAACAAAAGCTGGAAAGAACTTTCCGAAACTACCAACCAGACTATCAATGGTACATCCGACGCAAAGATTTTTTAATGTATTCCGACGACCTCACATCACCGCATGATACGAGGTAGAGGATATAGGTGCTACCAAAAGCTTTATCTCACCGGTTCAACTCAACTGGCTGTCGACATCCCTCAAGCGGATTACGGTAAATACTGAAGTATTTTTAGCAGATGGGTCAAAGAAACTCATCACCGAGGCGGTGCGGCTCCAGGTTGCTCTCGGCAATAGGACCATGCCGTGTGAATGCTTGGTAATGCAGAAGGCAATGGAAGACCTCATTCTGGGGCTGGACTCACTGTGTTTATTTAAGGCCACGTTCAGTTGTGCGGGTCTAGTAGCAAGAGGCCGCCCAAAATCCTCGAGACGTCCGGCCTACAATAGGCACAGCCCAAACAAAGCCAAGGTAAGCACCATGACTAACTCTTTATGTACCTCAACAGGCAGCCCTAAAATCGGGCAGAGTAAAAACCAGATCCCACAAGAGCAGGAAACAATTCCAAGGTTTTTGGAAAAAGAACTCGCGATGTTCCAACAAATCAAGGGAGTGTCGAATATTGCCCAACACAAGATTGCCATGAGGGACGAGTGACCCATCAAGCTGAGCCATCATCGACAATGAAATTAATAAATTAATTGCCCGTGGGTGTTTAGAACCCTCGCGAAGTCCATACAGCTTTCCGATCACATTAGTGAAAAAGAAAAACGGAACATGGCGAACATGCATGGACTTCCGTCAACTTAATGCTCGATCGGTTCCCGATGCATACCCACTGCCCCGCATTGATACCATCTTGGACAGGCTACGTAATGCTAAATATATAAGTAGTTTGGACCTGAAAGATGGCTATTGGCAGATCCCTCTTGAAGCAAGCAGTAAAAAATATACAGCGTTTGCTGTCACCGGACGAGGATTATACCAGTGGCGGGTGATGCCGTTTGGGTTACACTCCGCCCCCGCGTTAGATAGTGTAATTGGACCAGAGATGAAACCACACGCCTTCGTATATTTGGATGTCATCATCGTAATTGGGGCCTCGTTTGAAGAACACCTATCTAATTTAAGGGGGGTTTTCAGGAGACTGCAGGCAGCTAAACTAAAAATCAACGCCGAAAAATGCCAATTTTTTAGACGGGAAACAAAATACTTAGGTCACGTGATCAATCAAGATGGGATCCAAACTGACCCGGACAAGATTGCCGCCATCACTGATATGCCCCCGCCAGGTAATGTTAAAGAGATCCGACGTTTTCTGGGCGTCACATCGTGGTACCGACGTTTTGTACCCGATTTTGCCACCATCTCTAAGCCATTGACACAATTACTGAAAAAAGGAAAACATTAGAAATGGGGACCGGAGCAACAAGACGCCTTCACTACCTTAAAAACCAGGCTGACCAAGGCTCCAGTACTTGCCTGTCCAAATTTTTCCAACACGTTTGTTCTACAAACTGATGCCAGTGAGCATGGATTGGGTGCAGTCTTAACCCAAACAATCGACGGGGCAGAGCGTGTAATCGCTTATGAAAGTCGTCATCTAACGGGGGCAGAAAGAAATTACTCGGCCCCAGAGAAGGAGTGCCTGGCGATCATTTGGGGAATCCGTAAAATGAGACTATTTTGTGGTCATAACCGACCATCTGTCCCTGAAGTGGCTAAACAGCATCGACAACCCCACAGGCAGATTGGCACGCTGGGCGTTAGAGCTTCAACAATACCAATTCACAATACAATATAGAAAGGGTAAGCAAAATGTCGTAGAGGATGCCCTGTCACGCCAACCGGTAGAAAAACTCAACCTCGTACTAACACTTTCCCTTGGTTAAAGCGGCGAATGGCTGAGGTCCGGCAGAACCCGGAAAAATTTCCTAATTTTGTAATTGTAAATAATCAACTGTATAAGCACACGACGAGAAGTGTGAATGACAAGGACTGCACGCCATGGAAGTTGTGCGTCCCCGAGCCCTTACGCAATCAGGTCGTCCGTGAAAACCATGATTGTATCACAGGCGGGCACCTCGGTACCCGGAAAACTGTGAATAAAGTCGCAAATCGGTACTTCTGGCCCGGATTGGCTAAACAGGTTAGTCGTTACGTGCGCCGGTGCGATTCCTGCCAAAGGTATAAGATCGAACACCAAATGCCAGCTGGAAAAATGCTGACCCAAATTCCCGAAGAACCGTGGGCTACCGTCTGTGCGGATTTTATAGGTCCCTTGCCTCGGACCAAGCATGGCAACAACGTATTGCTGGTATTGTTCGATAGATTTTCGAAATGGTGCGAATTGGTGCCTCAACGGAAAGCCACTGCCGAGGGCGTAGTGAAGGCCTTCCGAGAGCGAATATTAGCCAGATACGGGGTTCCCAAGAAAATAATTACCGACAACGGCACACAATTTACGTCACGCATATTCCGGAAATGGGTGGAAGACGTTGGCACACAGCAGGAGTTGACTGCACCCTATACACCCCAAGAAAATCCGACAGAGCGAGCTAACCGTACGATCAAAACGATCATCGCATAGTTATCGGGCCGGAACCATAATTCGTGGGACGATTTTTTACCAGAAATAATGTTAGCCATCAACAGCAGTATCGCGGAATCAACCGGTTACTTCCCGGCATATCTCACCCAAGGGCGAGAACCACGTCTGCCGAAGGCACTCTATCATGAAGTTACGGTCGGAACCGGGGCACGTAACCCGACTTCTACTGAGCGTGCGAGCGAATTATAGGAAGTCTTCACCATTGTAAAAAGGAACCTAGAAGCGGCATCCCAAAAGCAACAACGCCACTATAACTTGAGGCGTCGTCCTTGGACGTGGGTCCTAGCCAGGCAACATCCACTCTCAAAAGCAAGTGAGAATTTTGCGGCGAAAATCACGCCAAAATATGGCGGGCCGTATATTGTCAAGGAGTTTATATCCCCGGTAATCGTGAAAATTAGGGACCAGGCAAATAACGATGAACGCACGGCACACATTAGCGAACTAAAGGCCTACCATCATTAAAATTCTAATTACACTACGACCTGTCTCTATTTCCAGATTCCTTTTCATCTACGCAAGATCCGCATCCTACGGGCACAGTAAGTGGAGCACTGGGCCTTGCCGGAGAGGGGCAGTGTAACGACAAAAGTCGCCTCCTCGTTTTTGTCAACACCTGAATATTTTTTTTATATATAATTGCATTATTGCTGTAATGCAATATTTTATATTATCATTACCTTTCTAATTAAGCCTTAATATAATGAATTATATTTTCTTTCATTATGATAAGTTTTCTACCTGATTATATTTTGAATTAACGGTCGGGTGACACATTACGCCCTCTTAAAGATAATACCTGCAGAATAAACAGCCAGCTGTAACAATCAACAATGTCCCAACTGTCACGAACTAAACTACAACGCTCGGCTGTGTTTGCCGAGTAAACACAACCGAATAAGAATATGTGTGTGAATGAATGTGTGTGCCCACGCACAAGTATAAAAAGGCGAACATTGAGTTGAAAAGATCAGTTTGTAAGCAGTTGGCCTGCAGGTAAGAAGCTGCTTGGTGAGGAATTTACAATTCCCCAAATTATTTCTTATCATCAGTAAGACTGCATTTGTGGGTGATTCGACTAGCGAAGATAGTCTTGGCGAGGAATTATACAATTCCCCAGGTTTAGTCTTGCGCTGCCTAGCTCTCCCATAGTGGTTGCCATTCATCGCGGCTGTGCGACAGTTGCTACGCTTGTTGGTAAAACAACGCCACAGAAGTTACACTTCTACCGGTGTTGGTCCGGTCTTGTCGCTTACCTTGGCGAGGAATTATACAATTCCCCAGGGTTAGGCTGCGCGGTCGAGCACTACCACTAGGCGCTGCCAAGAGCACGTCCGGCATAAAACCCGGGTGTTGCCGCTAAATGTCGCTACAGCCCTAGACTAGCGTCTAGTACTTCGCGCACGCACCGACTCCGGTGCAGAGAGTCGACTAACCGGCTACAGCACCCACTGTCTGGTGTCCGGTTGACCTACCGGCGCTGCCCTTGAGTGTTCCAGCGTACAGCGACCACCACGCTACAGCCAAGTGTCCGGCCTAAGTATCGACGCTGCCGCTGAATGTTGTCACCGCTGCCCGCCTAGCACAGCCACTGCCGCCGTTTGCCACCGGCTGCATAGCCTATTGTCCGGCCTTTGTCTTGACACCGCAGCTCGTCCAGAACAGCCGCCGCCACCGGTCTCACAGCCTGTCTGCGTTCCGGCCTACGTGTCGACGCTGCCAATTACTGTTGTCACCGCAGCCGCCTAGCACAACTACTGCCGCCGTGTGCCGCCGGCCTCATAGAGTGTGTGTGTCCGGCCTACGTCACGACGCTGCCGCTGATTACTGTCACCGCAGCCCATCTATTACGATATCAGCTGCCGATTGCCGCCGGCAGCTTCGTCTACTTTTGGCCTGGCCTACACAAACGCTGCCACCATTGGCCTCCGCCACTACAGCAAAGCTAAGCATCCAGTATACGTCGCTGCCTTTAACTACCACAACAAACGGAAGCGCATCGTCCTTAACGCTGACGCTGATCAACCGCGCTGTCAACTCCGACTACGTCATCCGACCACCATCCGTTAGCAATCCGTCGTTGTAACATTTATTTTTAGGAAAATAAAACTTGGATTTAAGTTTTATAACGTTTTTAAAACAAAAATTGTTTTATTCCCCGTCCGTCGTGAGACAACATCAACGACCTTGGACTCCGCTGTAGCTATCCCAGCAACCAGCGTAAAACGTGGCGTTACATTGGCGCCCGAGCAGGGACACTAATAGTGTTCAATTAGTTAAAAAAAAAAGGCCAGAACTTGCTGTGATATAACCAAGGCTACCACGATGCTACGAACCTCCTGGGTGTATTCCTTGAAGAAGGAGGAGCTAGTAAAGTACCTTGGCCAATATGACCAAGACCACACTGGAAATGTGGAAGAGTTACGAAAACGTTTTGCCAAATTTCTTGCAATCGAAAAAAAACTAGTGCTGAATGTACGAAGTCCCCCGAGAAGCGATCAGAATCATCCGTCCAACCTAACCTAGTGATCTTACCATCATTCCACGTTACGTCACTCCACGAAGATCGCCCTATTGGAATCATCGAGATCGTCAGGAAATGGGGCTTGAAGTATACCGGGGGCAGAGAGCCATTAGAGTTCATAGAACGAATGGAAGAGCTTGCCGAAATAAACCATGTAGACATGAACCAGCTGCCGCGAATAATGCCAGAAGTACTACGGGAACGAGCCTTGGTTTGGTTGCGGAACAACAATCGTCACTAGAAGTTGTGGGGTCAATTTAAGGAGGATTTTTAACGGTTTTTCCTTCCTCCACGCTATTTACAAAAGCGTACTCAACGTACCAAGGAGGCTTTTAAAGACTATTTACTAGCACTACAAAACTTGATGCGGCCCACTAACATGACTGAACAACAAAAGCTGGAAAGAACTTTCCGAAACTACCAACCAGACTATCAATGGTACATCCGACGCAAAGATTTTTTAATGTATTCCGACGACCTCACATCACCGCATGATACGAGGTAGAGGATATAGGTGCTACCAAAAGCTTTATCTCACCGGTTCAACTCAACTGGCTGTCGACATCCCTCAAGCGGATTACGGTAAATACTGAAGTATTTTTAGCAGATGGGTCAAAGAAACTCATCACCGAGGCGGTGCGGCTCCAGGTTGCTCTCGGCAATAGGACCATGCCGTGTGAATGCTTGGTAATGCAGAAGGCAATGGAAGACCTCATTCTGGGGCTGGACTCACTGTGTTTATTTAAGGCCACGTTCAGTTGTGCGGGTCTAGTAGCAAGAGGCCGCCCAAAATCCTCGAGACGTCCGGCCTACAATAGGCACAGCCCAAACAAAGCCAAGGTAAGCACCATGACTAACTCTTTATGTACCTCAACAGGCAGCCCTAAAATCGGGCAGAGTAAAAACCAGATCCCACAAGAGCAGGAAACAATTCCAAGGTTTTTGGAAAAAGAACTCGCGATGTTCCAACAAATCAAGGGAGTGTCGAATATTGCCCAACACAAGATTGCCATGAGGGACGAGCGACCCATCAAGCTGAGCCATCATCGACAATGAAATTAATAAATTAATTGCCCGTGGGTGTTTAGAACCCTCGCGAAGTCCATACAGCTTTCCGATCACATTAGTGAAAAAGAAAAACGGAACATGGCGAACATGCATGGACTTCCGTCAACTTAATGCTCGATCGGTTCCCGATGCATACCCACTGCCCCGCATTGATACCATCTTGGACAGGCTACGTAATGCTAAATATATAAGTAGTTTGGACCTGAAAGATGGCTATTGGCAGATCCCTCTTGAAGCAAGCAGTAAAAAATATACAGCGTTTGCTGTCACCGGACGAGGATTATACCAGTGGCGGGTGATGCCGTTTGGGTTACACTCCGCCCCCGCGTTAGATAGTGTAATTGGACCAGAGATGAAACCACACGCCTTCGTATATTTGGATGTCATCATCGTAATTGGGGCCTCGTTTGAAGAACACCTATCTAATTTAAGGGGGGTTTTCAGGAGACTGCAGGCAGCTAAACTAAAAATCAACGCCGAAAAATGCCAATTTTTTAGACGGGAAACAAAATACTTAGGTCACGTGATCAATCAAGATGGGATCCAAACTGACCCGGACAAGATTGCCGCCATCACTGATATGCCCCCGCCAGGTAATGTTAAAGAGATCCGACGTTTTCTGGGCGTCACATCGTGGTACCGACGTTTTGTACCCGATTTTGCCACCATCTCTAAGCCATTGACACAATTACTGAAAAAAGGAAAACATTAGAAATGGGGACCGGAGCAACAAGACGCCTTCACTACCTTAAAAACCAGGCTGACCAAGGCTCCAGTACTTGCCTGTCCAAATTTTTCCAACACGTTTGTTCTACAAACTGATGCCAGTGAGCATGGATTGGGTGCAGTCTTAACCCAAACAATCGACGGGGCAGAGCGTGTAATCGCTTATGAAAGTCGTCATCTAACGGGGGCAGAAAGAAATTACTCGGCCCCAGAGAAGGAGTGCCTGGCGATCATTTGGGGAATCCGTAAAATGAGACTATTTTGTGGTCATAACCGACCATCTGTCCCTGAAGTGGCTAAACAGCATCGACAACCCCACAGGCAGATTGGCACGCTGGGCGTTAGAGCTTCAACAATACCAATTCACAATACAATATAGAAAGGGTAAGCAAAATGTCGTAGAGGATGCCCTGTCACGCCAACCGGTAGAAAAACTCAACCTCGTACTAACACTTTCCCTTGGTTAAAGCGGCGAATGGCTGAGGTCCGGCAGAACCCGGAAAAATTTCCTAATTTTGTAATTGTAAATAATCAACTGTATAAGCACACGACGAGAAGTGTGAATGACAAGGACTGCACGCCATGGAAGTTGTGCGTCCCCGAGCCCTTACGCAATCAGGTCGTCCGTGAAAACCATGATTGTATCACAGGCGGGCACCTCGGTACCCGGAAAACTGTGAATAAAGTCGCAAATCGGTACTTCTGGCCCGGATTGGCTAAACAGGTTAGTCGTTACGTGCGCCGGTGCGATTCCTGCCAAAGGTATAAGATCGAACACCAAATGCCAGCTGGAAAAATGCTGACCCAAATTCCCGAAGAACCGTGGGCTACCGTCTGTGCGGATTTTATAGGTCCCTTGCCTCGGACCAAGCATGGCAACAACGTATTGCTGGTATTGTTCGATAGATTTTCGAAATGGTGCGAATTGGTGCCTCAACGGAAAGCCACTGCCGAGGGCGTAGTGAAGGCCTTCCGAGAGCGAATATTAGCCAGATACGGGGTTCCCAAGAAAATAATTACCGACAACGGCACACAATTTACGTCACGCATATTCCGGAAATGGGTGGAAGACGTTGGCACACAGCAGGAGTTGACTGCACCCTATACACCCCAAGAAAATCCGACAGAGCGAGCTAACCGTACGATCAAAACGATCATCGCATAGTTATCGGGCCGGAACCATAATTCGTGGGACGATTTTTTACCAGAAATAATGTTAGCCATCAACAGCAGTATCGCGGAATCAACCGGTTACTTCCCGGCATATCTCACCCAAGGGCGAGAACCACGTCTGCCGAAGGCATGAAGTTACGGTCGGAACCGGGGCACGTAACCCGACTTCTACTGAGCGTGCGAGCGAATTATAGGAAGTCTTCACCATTGTAAAAAGGAACCTAGAAGCGGCATCCCAAAAGCAACAACGCCACTATAACTTGAGGCGACGTCCTTGGACGTGGGTCCTAGCCAGGCAACATCCACTCTCAAAAGCAAGTGAGAATTTTGCGGCGAAAATCACGCCAAAATATGGCGGGCCGTATATTGTCAAGGAGTTTATATCCCCGGTAATCGTGAAAATTAGGGACCAGGCAAATAACGATGAACGCACGGCACACATTAGCGAACTAAAGGCCTACCATCATTAAAATTCTAATTACACTACGACCTGTCTCTATTTCCAGATTCCTTTTCATCTACGCAAGATCCGCATCCTACGGGCACAGTAAGTGGAGCACTGGGCCTTGCCGGAGAGGGGCAGTGTAACGACAAAAGTCGCCTCCTCGTTTTTGTCAACACCTGAATATTTTTTTTATATATAATTGCATTATTGCTGTAATGCAATATTTTATATTATCATTACCTTTCTAATTAAGCCTTAATATAATGAATTATATTTTCTTTCATTATGATAAGTTTTCTACCTGATTATATTTTGAATTAACGGTCGGGTGACACATTACGCCCTCTTAAAGATAATACCTGCAGAATAAACAGCCAGCTGTAACAATCAACAATGTCCCAACTGTCACGAACTAAACTACAACGCTCGGCTGTGTTTGCCGAGTAAACACAACCGAATAAGAATATGTGTGTGAATGAATGTGTGTGCCCACGCACAAGTATAAAAAGGCGAACATTGAGTTGAAAAGATCAGTTTGTAAGCAGTTGGCCTGCAGGTAAGAAGCTGCTTGGTGAGGAATTTACAATTCCCCAAATTATTTCTTATCATCAGTAAGACTGCATTTGTGGGTGATTCGACTAGCGAAGATAGTCTTGGCGAGGAATTATACAATTCCCCAGGTTTAGTCTTGCGCTGCCTAGCTCTCCCATAGTGGTTGCCATTCATCGCGGCTGTGCGACAGTTGCTACGCTTGTTGGTAAAACAACGCCACAGAAGTTACACTTCTACCGGTGTTGGTCCGGTCTTGTCGCTTACCTTGGCGAGGAATTATACAATTCCCCAGGGTTAGGCTGCGCGGTCGAGCACTACCACTAGGCGCTGCCAAGAGCACGTCCGGCATAAAACCCGGGTGTTGCCGCTAAATGTCGCTACAGCCCGAGACTAGCGTCTAGTACTTCGCGCACGCACCGACTCCGGTGCAGAGAGTCGACTAACCGGCTACAGCACCCACTGTCTGGTGTCCGGTTGACCTACCGGCGCTGCCCTTGAGTGTTCCAGCGTACAGCGACCACCACGCTACAGCCAAGTGTCCGGCCTAAGTATCGACGCTGCCGCTGAATGTTGTCACCGCTGCCCGCCTAGCACAGCCACTGCCGCCGTTTGCCACCGGCTGCATAGCCTATTGTCCGGCCTTTGTCTTGACACCGCAGCTCGTCCAGAACAGCCGCCGCCACCGGTCTCACAGCCTGTCTGCGTTCCGGCCTACGTGTCGACGCTGCCAATTACTGTTGTCACCGCAGCCGCCTAGCACAACTACTGCCGCCGTGTGCCGCCGGCCTCATAGAGTGTGTGTGTCCGGCCTACGTCACGACGCTGCCGCTGATTACTGTCACCGCAGCCCATCTATTACGATATCAGCTGCCGATTGCCGCCGGCAGCTTCGTCTACTTTTGGCCTGGCCTACACAAACGCTGCCACCATTGGCCTCCGCCACTACAGCAAAGCTAAGCATCCAGTATACGTCGCTGCCTTTAACTACCACAACAAACGGAAGCGCATCGTCCTTAACGCTGACGCTGATCAACCGCGCTGTCAACTCCGACTACGTCATCCGACCACCATCCGTTAGCAATCCGTCGTTGTAACATTTATTTTTAGGAAAATAAAACTTGGATTTAAGTTTTATAACGTTTTTAAAACAAAAATTGTTTTATTCCCCGTCCGTCGTGAGACAACATCAACGACCTTGGACTCCGCTGTAGCTATCCCAGCAACCAGCGTAAAACGTGGCGTTACATTGGCGCCCGAGCAGGGACACTAATAGTGTTCAATTAGTTAAAAAAAAAAGGCCAGAACTTGCTGTGATATAACCAAGGCTACCACGATGCTACGAACCTCCTGGGTGTATTCCTTGAAGAAGGAGGAGCTAGTAAAGTACCTTGGCCAATATGACCAAGACCACACTGGAAATGTGGAAGAGTTACGAAAACGTTTTGCCAAATTTCTTGCAATCGAACACCTGGAAACTCAAATGAGGGAGCTCCTGGCCTTGCAAGGTAAACATGAAGCTACCCTCAAGATTCCAGCAACCACTGAAAGCGGATATAGCCGACCAGCCTCCCCGCTCAAACTAGAATGCCAAAAAACTAGTGCTGAATGTACGAAGGCCCCCGAGAAGCGATCAGAATCATCCGTCCAACCTAACCTAGTGATCTTACCATCATTCCACGTTACGTCACTCCACGAAGATCGCCCTATTGGAGTCATCGAGATCGTCAGGAAATGGGGCTTGAAGTATACCGGGGGCAGAGAGCCATTAGAGTTCATAGAACGAATGGAAGAGCTTGCCGAAATAAACCATGTAGACATGAACCAGCCGTCATGAGACGATAGACACAACATCAACGACCCTGGACTCCGCTGTAGCTATCCCAGCACCCAGCGTAAAACGTGTCGTTACAATATCTTCACACACATAACGCTTCATAGCCTTTTGTAATTATTGCCGTTTTATTACAAACTTTGCTGAATTATTTCGTCATATTTCTAGATTGCGAAGAATCTTTCCAATACCACAAAAACCAATTACTAATTTCTAAAAATTTTTTCTAAAGATTTTTTTTACAACAGACACAACCAACACTATTGTGGTGCTTTCCTTAGCCAAAGCTAAAGCTGGTTTCACTCATTTTGTCCGAAAAAAATTTTTTTGAGAGTTTTCTGCAGTACGATTCACCCATTTCGAAAAATTTTCCGGAACAAACAAAGCTGTCATATGAATACATAAGTAAACATGTCAAAATAATTTTACCACGTGGCAACATAGCAGCAAGTCATTGAAATAAATTGGCAGCAATTGGCATTCGCTTCCTTCAATAAATATAACACAATTTCATGAATACGGCTCCAACCCGTCAGTAATATTTACTTTCTTTTAATTCCAATGGCGTTAGCTATTGTCGTCCAAATGCCTTGCTTTTTATGATTATTTTTATATGAGCTATTGCACATGTCGTATATGCATTCTCCTCCGGGCTTTTTCATTTCCATTATAAGCTTGAGGGCAACTGCTTTATTAAGCTGCATTTTGAAAAAAAAAAATATTTTATTGAAAAATTATAAAATTATAAAAATTATATTTTATTGATACTCAACACAACCAAACCAAATGCCACAATTTGATACTATGCAAACACTATATGATGCGGCAACTCAATTTAGCTTTTTTTCTGATTTTTTTTTTCAGTGGCAACACAGTTCAATTTTGTCCGGACAAAAATTAAAATTAAACCAAATCAAGCTGAGAGTTGTCTGAACGAAATCAATTCTCTTACACTTATCTCACTCTCTGAGGGAAATGTCAAAACATATAAAAAAAATGTTTTCGGAACAAAAATTTTGTCTAGACAAAATGGATCAATCCAGCTTAAGGATAAGGTAACAAATCTACAATAGCTAACTGCAATAGATTGTAGCCACATCGTTGGTTGGTAAAAAAGCAAAAACAAATGTACAAAGATGAGCTCCGAAGAGAAGAACAAAAAAAAAATGCTTTTGAACTTCGTCCAACAAAATTAATATGGACTAGTTGGTAAAATGGATGATGTTTATAATGTACACAGGATAAGGCAGATAGATGCGAAGAATGCTGATGAAGCGATCCAGAAAATGCAGCATTCCATCTGCTGGCGTATAATGTTTCTCGTTTTCTTTGAAAAACGTCCACATACATTTGTAAATAATTTTTCTATCTAAAAATTTTTAGAAATGTAATTAATAAATGAACCTTAGGTCGAAGAAGTAAATTTTGATTCATTTGGAATATTGTAATTTAATGTATGATCCAATGAAGACAATAGTTACGGACATAGTAAATGAAGACCTAAATCAAGTACTCAAGGAACTATACGAGCTAATTAAAATATGGAAGTTATACTCTACTCCTAACCATTAGAAGCACACGATACTGTTGAGAGATATCACAGAACGAGTACTTAAAAAGTTTTGTTTTATAAGACAAATCAGATTGGGATAATTGGTTAAAATTCTTTGTATATTGCCCTTAACACCAGCTTGTGTTTCTTCTATTATTATTATAAGTTAACGTTTTAACTTTATGTTTTTCGTTAACACATTTAATTGTGTTGAAATATTTTATCAGATCTGTTTCGTGCTTTGTTTAATTGTTTTTATTTCATTAAATGTTCTTATTAATTTGCTTCCTGTTTTTATTTAAAATTATATTCAATTCTTATTTAAATATTTTCTTTATTTATTGGGTACACACGACAAGAAAGAACCCCTTTACAAAGTTGACACTGACGAAAAGAAAGTTGAATTTTAGGTACAAGTAGCTGAACGTAGAGCTGCTTGCCTCACTGTAAATGATAAACTTCTTATACAGAAAATTTTCAACAAAATTTTAATCCTATTACACTCTTTGTTAATGACTCTGTTCTAGTCCACAAAGAATCAGCCCACAAGCAGTATGCAGTCTACACAGATTCGTTTACAGTCAAAGAAGCTGATAGTTCAAACAATGTCACATTAATAGACACTAATAGACACTAATAGCAAACTTTTTACTGTCCATAAGAACAAAATTCAAAAACTGCCTAAATTGTGTGCGGTAATTGTGTTGTTATTGGGATTGATTAAAATATATGTGGTGCAACGGCCTAACCTCTAAACAAAAGTACTCAATAAATCCTTAATACATCAATCTCGTATACAAATTTATATGTATGATCTAAATAAGTTCGTTATTTTGATTCTATCTAATAACTTGATTGTGTCATAACAGAATTAGTTCTGAAATAATTTTCCCTAATAATTAGGTTATCTAGTTTTAGAGCTCATATATGCTATAAGCGTCATTTCTCAAATTCTACTGTCTTTGATAACGACTTCTTTAAAAAGTGTTTCTTTCTTATTTTCTTTTTTATTTCTATAACTTTAGTTTAAAAAAATATTTACTTAAAACTTATAAAAATAATTTAATATATTTATTTTATTGACTAATGCTATTTGAGCAGTTTTATTGACTAATGTTATTTTAAAAATTAAAAATTAATTGTGCAAAATTAATGATATTTTTTTTCTATTCTCATTTTTTAAAAAGAGGGAAATGCTAGCGAATGAAACTAGGCAATACAGTCCCTATCATGAACAGAAAGAAGGGAAGGAAATTTTTTAAATTTTCTTTACGTTTATATAATATAAGAGAATAATCAATCTAGTATTAATTATTATTACTATTTTTTTTTCTATTTTTCAATCTAGTATTGTTTATTGTTTTCCGGAAAGGGGAGGTGTAGTGTGTTCAACAAGTCATAGACACTATATCTTCTGTATGTACTATGAGCTTTACTCTTTGTTAAAGCAATACTGTACACACGCTGGGAATGTGCTAATTAGTTCATTCCCATCCTAAATAAATTATATTAAAATACTAGGTAGTGTTAGTAGATCAGGTGATATTTTTTATTTATATTTTCAGATGTCATATTTTGTTTACAGTTTTTATTTTCCTAGAATTTGTTTTTGTAATATCATGTGTCGTGGAAATATATTTAAAACTACAATAGAACAGAAAAAGGTGTAAACATTTATTATGGAGCTTGATTTTATCCCTTTACCGCTCCTTATCCGCGTAATCTATACGTATTTTTCTTCATCACATGTAAGTTTTGTGAAATGATTAAAAATAATAATAATAATCATGTTTTTTTCTAAAGCGCACATTGGGACAAATAATCAAATTACGACGACAAAAATATAATTTTGTTAAATGTAACCAATATTGCACTTAATATGTTCTATATGGAGTGCACAATCAACCTATAAATATTTTTTTTAACGCATTACATTAGTATGCACGTGCGTGCAAAGTTATATTATCTGTTACACGCGCTAGTTAAGTTATTTAGAATCATCATCATACATGGGATAAATATTACTATAAAAATATATATCTACCAAAACAAAAGGTTATGACTAGTGTTAGTTTGACTCGTTTGTCAACCTTGGATTAACAACAACAGCACCTTGACTGAGTTGCTACAATATTAAATTTGTTGGTCAATTTCAGCACTTAAACTGAATTGACTGGTATATTTTACTTTGTTGTTCAATTTCAGCACATAAACTGAATTGAATGGTATATTTTTCTTAGTTGTTCAATTTCAGCACTTAAACTGAATTGAATGAAAATAAAAGACTGTAGGTGATTTATTCTTAAGATCAAAACAAAGAATGATATTTATTATTTTAATTTTCAAGCTTATATACTAAATTTTAAAAGTGTTGAGTTTACAAAATCATAAATTCCACGACAAGTTCTCACGCAAATAATAAAATTAAATGTTATAAAAGTGTAGTGTTGACAAAAATACTTAAATTAAATGTAACAAAAGTAATCTGTTGACAAAACCATAAATTCCACGACAAGTTCTCAAGCAAATAATTATACAGGTATCAAGTACTATTGTAATTAAATACTCCCGTGGGAGCAGTCAAAATAATTGCGGACACAAAAAAGGCAGACAGCCAAGAATGTGCTGCCGTTTGATAATGCAAATTTAAAAAGACACAAATTAATAACAATACATTCTATGTATATGTACTTTTGTAGACAGTAATAAAAAATAAAAATAACAAAATAATAAATAAAGGAATATTAATATATGCATGTAATTATGTATTAACATGCTCCCCCCGTTGAGCACAGCTCAAAAGCCTGTGTTTTGGAGCAATGGGGGTGTGGTTGGGATTGCTTCTAGTATTAAATGTGAGGAGCCTGCAATTTGGTTGCATGATCCGATGCATTTTTGAATGTGTACTAAGTTTTGTTGATTTGCTATACATGTATGGTAAAATCTGATGATGATGATGTGCCTGGATGATTACGCGGTGCTGGTATTGGGATGGTGATCTTGTTTGGAAGCTGAGGGATTTCTTGTGTAGCTAATGAGGTCTGTAGGGCTGTCAGATTTTGTATTTGCGTCATGTACTTGGTTGAATGAATTTCATTCAACAATGGTTTTAAACGTTCTGAATGTTGCTGTTCCGTAATTTCCCAAAGCCTGGTGTATGAAGTCTTAGCAGAGCTGGATCTTATATGTTGTCCATGGACTGACATGAATTTGTTTTTAAAGACGCATTCAGGTCCCAGGCTGAGTAAACCTGACCCTTCGAGCGTCAATTGCCTTATTTCCTTATTGCACACAGCTGTTGCCTGAGATGGAGCTTGCATGGCATATATCCATTTGTTTTTATGTCGAAGAGAAGTCCACGTGGCAGTGTCTTTTACTTGTTGCATTGGACAGTCTGCTTGACTGTTGTTGTGAAATAAGTTCATTTCACAAGAGCATGTTGTCCCGCCTTGCTCATATTGAATTTGCACCTTAGAGCACAGGTAGATTTTTTCTTTAATTATTGCGCAAGAATCAATCTCGGTGTTACTTATTGTCACGTATTGATTATTAACAGGATTGATGGCCATGAGCAGAGAACATGGCCTTATTGCTACCAGTGTGTTGTTAACCCAGTGTGGTATTGCAATGAGACTAAATATTTCAAACTGATTTCGTTCAATCAATGGTAACGTGATGCAGAATATTACGGTGTTTTTTGTGAGTCCTCCCTTGACCTTCATTAGTTTGTACAGTTGTAAAGTATCTTCTTGTTTTACCGGCAGTTCGAGTGATTCAGGGAGATGGAATCTCAGTTTTTCTATTTCTTGTTGTAGTTGCTGTGGCGTCAGGAGCAAAGGATTTATAATGCCATGGTGGTTGTTTGTTAAAATGTCAAATATATTCGATTGCATGCGTTGTAAGTTTGCGGCTGTAATTGTTAATTGAATGCAGAGCGATGAAAAAATGCGGTAGAGTTTTTCTTCTTGTAGCTCGTTGCTATCACTACGTATCCTGTTGTAGATTTGTACTATTTGTTCGCCAATTCTGTCAAATTTTTCTTTAACTGTGTCTTGATCTGCCTTGAGGATGTTGATTGTAGAATCTATAATCGAGGTTTGATTTTTTAGAAGGTTTAATAGATGAGTCTCATTTTCTTTGACTTGTGAAATGGTTTGAGCCATTTGTTCAGCATATTCAGGATCCAATACTCCAAATAGTGAATGGGCGATATTTCCAACTATATGAATAGCCCCTCTTTTGTGTCTTCTTCCAAAAAGTATTGTACTGTCCATTATTAGCTTAGCTTCAGTATGTTGAAAAGAATTGGCAAGGTTTATGCAAATTGCCTTTTGTTTCATTTTTTCACATAAATGGCCTAGAGTTTCAGTTCCCTTTGAGAATATTTTTAACTCAGACCAAAATCCTTCTAGATTATAATACACTAAGAGCTGCCATTTTGTTGGAGACATTACCGCTGGCCCGATTCCTTCAAAATGTATGCCAAGTTTTCCAAATTGCTCATTTTGAATTTTTGCTCCTAGCGCAAGGTGTACTAACATGAGAGTTATGGCAATTGTGAGAATATTGTGGGTTATGGAAGACCGTCTCCTTTTTCTGGGAATTTCGGTCTTTTCGTTTTGGCATTTTTCCTTACAGTTATCTGGTTGTTGAGGTTCATCAGACTCCTCATTCATAACCGGTAATAGTGCTAGTCGAGCCACTGGTCTTTTGCAAACGCCTTTTGATGTTCTAACGTCCGCTACTCGAACCAGACCAACATCTCCTTTATGTATGTTTAAGATTCTACCCAGTGGCCACTCTAACGGTGCCGTGTTGTCTTCTTTTATTAGGACCATGTCTCCAGGCTTAACGTTCATTTGTTGTGTTTTTCATTTGAGCCGATACTGTAGCTCGCATAAATATTCTCGCGACCAACGTCTCCAAAACTCCCTTTTCAGGTGTGTTACCAGTTTCCATCTGTCTAGGAGGCTAAGCTTGGTTGGTAGAGAACGTAAATCCACTTGTGCATTGAGTGGTTCCCCTATTAAAAAATGACCAGGAGTTAATGCACTTAGGTCATTAGGGTTGTTTGACATTGGACTAATAGGCCTTGAATTTAGAATGCCCCCAATCTCTACTACCACGGTCTCAAGTTCTTCGTATGTTAATGATGCTGTCACAGTACTTTTGACTAGCAGGTGCTTAGCTGATTTTACTGCTGCTTCCCAAATGCCAGCGAAATGAGGTGCTCTAGGTGGTAAAAAATAGAACGTGATCTTTCTGGATGTACATTCTTTATTAATTGCTTCGTTGGCCGAACTGGTATAAATTGCCTCTGAGAGTTCCTGCAGTTGATTTTTCGCTCCAACGAAGTTAGATGCGTTGTCGCAATACAGGTTTTGACAGTGACCTCGTCTGCTTGTAAATCGCTTTATGGCACCTATGAAGGCTTCTGTGGTTAAATTGCTGACTAATTCAAGATGTACAGCCTTTGTAGCAAAACAGCAAAACACCGAAATGTAGGCCTTCTGAGGTTTCCTTCCTCTTACTTTGTAGTGAATCCAGAATTACCCGCAGAAATCAACGCCTGAATTGATGAATGGCCGGGCAGGGCTAACGCGTTCTTGTGGAAGATTGCCCATAATTTGTTCTAGTAATCTTGGCTTGGCCTTTGTGCATTGCACACAATGCTGTACAATTGATCGTGCTGCCGATTTCCCTTTAATTGGCCAATATTTTTGCCTTACATATGCCAATAACGCCTGAGGACCACAGTGTCGATTGTTCACATGTATCATTTGCATTAGTAACTTTGATATCGGATCGTTGTAGGGAAGTAGCATTGGGTGCTTGGCGTCGTACGGAAGCCTCGATGCCGTCAATCGTCCTCCCACTCTTATGATGCCGTCAGTATCCAGGAATGAAGAGAGATTGCTGTAATGGCTTCCCTTGCTGACAATCTTATATTTTCTTAAATGTTTTAAATTTTTTCAAAATCAGCTTGCTGGATCGTGGGAACGATCACCACAAGAGCCTGGTCCAATTCCTGGACAGTTAGGGCGATCTCAGATTGTTGGCTCAACTTTCTAGCGTTGTTGACAAATCTTAGCATGTAACCCACAACTCGTTGTAGTGTGAGAAATGATCCCTTGTGTTGGATTTTGTAAATCGTGCTTTCTAAACTGTCATTTGCTGTAGTGACTGTAACCGTCCTTTTTTGCTCCATGTAAATGTCATTCTCGAATATTGCTAGTTCTTTGGAGTATCTTGAAGGTCACATTTCTTCTTTTCCATGTAAAAAGATTGGCCCGTATAACCACAACGTACATGCTGCTAATTTTCGCGGGGCTAGACCACGTATCAAGACGTCAGCAGGATTTTCCTTTGATCTTACATGTCGCCATTGTTTAGGCATTGATATTTCTTGTATTGCCGCTATTCTATTGGTAACAAATGTGTGATATGAGGATGAGGGGGAATTGATCCAAGCCAAAACAATTTCTGAATCATTCCAGAAGTACGTGGGTGTGTTCTCGAGTTTTAGATCCCTTTTTACTCTAATTGTTAGCTGAGCACTCAACACAGCAGCCGCACTAGTACTTGCCCGTCCTTTATTATTGATCGAATATAAATGGCCGCTCCATATGCCTTCTCTGAGGCGTCAGCGAATGCATGAATCTGTAAACTTGAAGGTACATGTCCTTCAAAGACAATTCGTGAAAGTTTAAGATTGCTTACTTCTTCTAATTCATTGCGGAAGGTCATCCATCGCGTGTGAAGTTCAGCTGGTAGTGCCTCGTCCGACGCCAATTTTGCTTGCCACAGCTCTTGAATAAATATTTTCGCAGTGACGATGATTGGTGCTAATATCTCTAAAGGTTCGAATATTCTGGCTAAAACTGAGCAAATTGTTCGCTTGGTGATACGTTTCATCTCTCCAACACACACCTTTGTACAGAATTTGTCCTGCCCAGCGTTTTTACTGATTGACTATTTTTGAAGTCAATATCAACTTCCGATTCTTCTTTTTCTGCAACATTTTGAAGTAGTTGGGGATGGTTTGCGCTCCACTTCTGCAATTTGAGGCTATGTTTTTTCAAGATATAAATTAGTTCTCGTTGCATTGTCAGTGCTGTGTTTAGGCTGTCAGCTCCACCGATTCCGTCGTCTAGGTAAAAATTTTCCAGAAGAAAATGAGCTCCGTATGGATACAATGACATGTATTTTTTGCTTATTGTTTCCAAACATTTTGTAGCCAAATATGGTGCAGCTTCCATATGTAATTGTTTTTAATTGATAATATGTAGTTGGCTTGTCTGGACTCGTTCTCCCGATGATGATTTGAAATCTTCTATCTTCTGGATGCACAAGCATTTGACGATACATTTTCTCAACGTCTGCAGTGAAAACAAAACGAGGTAGTCTAAATCTAAGTAAAATAGAGAAAAGTTCGCCTTGCACTATGTGCCCAATGTGCATTAGGTCGTTTAATGATAAGCCAGATGACGTTTTAGAAGATGCATCAAACACCACTCGTAATTTAGTTGTTGAACTCTCTGGTTTTAATATACAGTGGTGAGGAATGAAGTAGTTCGGTTTAGATATTCTATTAATATCTATTGGAGTCATGTGTCCCAATGCCTCGTATTCTGCCAAAAAAGCGATGTATTGGCTTTTGATTTCTGGAGACTTTGACAATCGACGTTCTAATGCCAGAAATCGGTTAAAAGCTATACTGTGTGATTCACCAAGCGCATAAATTTTTTCGCAGAACGGAAGTCTTACTATGAATCTTCCATCATCATCCATGGTGTGTGTTTGTGTGAAATGGTCTTCGCATTGTCTTTCTGTAGAAGACAAACTTTTGTCTGTTGTGCTTATGTGGTCTAACTCCCAGAGTTGAGCGATAGCTTCCTCTAAGCTAGCCTCATTGTCGGTACATACTTCACAGGCTGCAGTAGATGAGTGATCTCCATCAACCCTGCCTGCGATGACCCAACCTAGCACGGTATTTTGTAAAGTAGGCAACTTATTGCCCAATTTGATCTGCTCAATTAACAATAATTGATAAAAAAATTCTGCTCCCAACAAAACATCAATTTTGTCAGGATGATAAAATTTGGGGTCTGCAAGCGTAATGTTTTTCGGTATGGGCCAATTGTCGATATTTATTGCTTGTGACGGTTGTGGTGAAATAATATGGGGTAGGACGGCTGCCTCAAGCTGCGTGGTGAAGTTGTTGATTCGTGAATGTAAAGCGACGTTTACTCGCTTTTTTATTTGAGTGTTGCTAGACGCAATTCCATTTATCAAGATTGAAGTTGCCTTAGGATGAATTCCCAAGCGTTTGATCAAACGCTCGCTGACCAAATTCAATTGTGATCCTGAATCTAGAATAGCTCTACAATTGACCTCTGTTCCATTTGCCTCCACGGTGACTATTGCAGTGCTCAGGAGGATGTAGCCATTGTCCCTACACTGTTTATATGCAGTGAGTGTTGCGGCCTTCTGGCTGTCTTGTGGTGTTTTTGGCACACCTGATTCTTCGTCTACTTTAATGCGGTTGATGTTGTTTTTATTCTGAGTTTCAAGTTGCAGATGTAGGAGTGTATTGTGTTTTTTATTACATTTTATGCAGCTTCTTGATGTGCAAGCTTTGGCACTGTGGCCGGGTCTTAAACAGTTGACACAGTATTTCTGTTTTTGGATGAACTGAAGACGTTCTACTGTTGATAACTGAAGAAACCTTTTACATACAAACAAAGGGTGTTTTCCATTTCTACACATGGTACATGATCCAATGCCTTTACTTTCAGATGTAACTAACGTGCACACCTTAGCCCTGAATTCAGGTGATTTTTTTATTGTATCCATTGACTGGAAATGCCTTTCCAAGAAGTCCAAAAAATCCTTAATTGTGAGAACCTCTCGTGGCTGTGAGAGTGATTGTTCATACCGTAGGCGGGTGGCTTGATCCAGCCGTTTCAGCAGTAGATGCAGCAAAAGCGGGTCCCAGGTTGAAGTGTCTATTTTTAAGTTTTTGAGTGCTAACAGACACTCCTGTGTTTTGTCATGCAATATCTTATAGTTGTCGTTTACTGTTCTAGCAGGTTCAACCCGCTCTTGAACCAACTTGTTAACCAATAGCCTTTTATTGTTATAGCGGTCTACTATCATCGCCCATGCAGCGTCGAAATTTTCTTCCGTGGCGGAAAAGTGCTTTATAAGCGTTGCAGCCTCTCCTACCAAATGTGTTTTAAGATACTATATTTTGTGTACCTTAGGAATTTGTTGGCATATAATCAGTGAAGAAAATAAATCGTAAAATTTTTGCCACTTCATATAGTTGCCATTAAATTTTGGTAATGTAATTTTAGGGATTGGAAACGATTCCGACTGAATGTGTGGTTGTAGCATTGCTGATTCGCTCTGGCAGCTTCTCACATCCCTGAGGAAATTACCTTCTAAGGTGATGAATCGTTCCACATTGTAACCCTGTTGCTCAGGGCAGTCACATACTTCCGATATTTGGAAGTGAAGCTCTTCAATGTTTTGCCATAATTTTGAAGCAATTTGCATTTCTTGGTTCGTGAGACCTTCTTTTAATAGTCTTTCCAACGAAACCATCATTGCAGTTTGCCTCCGCATTAATTTCACTAGTTCACCTGACTCTGCTGCTATTTTTGAGGTTTTTGTATCAAGGGATTTACCTGCTCCTGAAGCTGAAGGCCCCTTGGTTGAGGTTTGTGACACTTTAAGTATTGATGACTCAAATATGTCCCTGTATTGATGAACAAGATTTAATATAGCATTATAGTAGTCGTTGGTGAAATAATCATGGTCCAGTGGTGGATTTTCCAATAAACGTATTTGGTTGTCATTCGCTTCAAATGCCGACCATTCGTCGTCTAGGGTTCTGATCCTTTCCTGAAAATAGCTGATGTTTTGTTTCCTTACGATTGGATCCTTTTTGAAATTGCGGATAAGAATCTCAATTCTTCCGCCGACATCCTTTTGTTGGTTGACGAGTTCTTCGAAAGAGGCCATCGCTTGTCTTCAAAATCACGTCGGGGTCACCGAAAATGTTAGTTTAACTCGCTTGTCAACCTTGGATTAACAACAACAGCACCTTGACTGAGTTGCTACAATATTAAATGTTAGTTTGGCTCGTTATTCAACCTTGGATTAACAACAACAGCACCTTGACTGAGTTGCTACAATATTAAATTTGTTGGTCAATTTCAGCACTTAAACTGAATTGACTGGTATATTTTACTTTGTTGTTCAATTTCAGCACATAAACTGAATTGAGTGGTATATTTTTCTTAGTTGTTCAATTTCAGCACTTAAACTGAATTGAATGAAAATAAAAGAGTGCAGGTGATTTATTCTTAAGATCAAAACAAAGAATGATATTTATTATTTTAATTTTTAAGCTTATATACTAAATTTTAAAAGTGTTGTGTTTACAAAATCATAAATTCCACGACAAGTTCTCACGCAAATAATAAAATTAAATGTTATAAAATTGTAGTGTTGACAAAAATACTTAAATTAAATGTAACAAAAGTAATCTGTTGACAAAACCATAAATTCCACGACAAGTTCTCAAGCAAATAATTATACAGGTATCAAGTACTATTGTAATTAAATACTCCCGTGGGAGCAGTCAAAATAATTGCGGACACAAAAAAGGCAGACAGCCAAGAATGTGCTGACGTTTGATAATGCAAATTTAAAAAGACACAAATTAATAACAATCCATTCTATGTACATATATGTACTTTTGTAGACAGTAATAAAAATAACAAAATAATAAGTAAAAGAATATTAATATATGCATGTAATTATGTATTAACAACTAGTTTTAATCCCAAACATTATTTTAAGATAAGAAATATTTGCTTAGTCCTTATGATAAATAGTTTGTGACCATATTTTAAGATAAGAAATATTCTGGTAATAATGAATTTTATAATTTTACTAATAAACATGAACATTTTTGAGATAAAATTTGTGGAAGAATATTTTATAAAGGAAAGTACCATGAAAATAACAATAGTCATTAAGAAGATGCTCATGTAAAAACATACATATATAATACTAAGTGTACTATTAATACTCAAAAAAATAAAAATACTAAGATTATGTTTAAAGCATTATAAAGAAACATGTTTTTTTATTACAAAAAACAATTCTATTAATTCGCTTACTCAGCAGCATCTATACTTTGCATGTACAGACTAATATAAGTTAACTGTGTACTAGTATATAGAATATATTAAGTACAATATTGGTTACATTTAACAAAATTATATTTTTGTCGTCGTAATTCAATTATTTGTCCCAATGTGCGCTTTAGAAAAAAAATGAATATTATTATTATTTTTAATCATTTCAAAAAACTTACATGTGATGAAGAAAAATACGTATAGATTATATTTTTGTCATCGTAATTCAGTTATTTGTCCCTATGTGCAGGGTACGTTGATTTTGATATCCGAAAACATATTTTACAAAAACAAAATACATGCTGTTTTTTAATTGTCGTAGTTGTTTTAGAACTGCTTTTACCTGTTTAATTAATATGCCTTGGTTTTTATAATAGTCTCACCAAAGTATCATGTTTATGATAATATTTATCATATGCAAAGTTAGCAAAAAAAGTTGTACACTTAAAAAATCAAAATAAATATAACCGTAAAAATTTATCCATAACAAGAAATATGTGTTTATTAAAGTGAAATTTAAACCTGAGATCCATATTTTAGTTACATGTAGAAAACATGTAGAAAACATTTTTGTTACTAAAGAAAAAAACTACAAAAACAAAAATATGTTAATATTCTTAGGCAAGAAAAAGAAAACCAAAACTTATCTTATTGTAACTGTAGAAAATTAATAAAAATATTCCTTCTTAGTATTTTGTATGATGACTTTTTGCTTCTTTAACAGTTTGGAGTCTTTTTGGCATAGAATTAACTAGGCTTCTTGTAACCTCTACTGGTATAGATTCCCAGATGTCCATCAGAGCGTTTTTAAGGGTTTCTTTGTTGGTTATATGGTATTCATTTATTTTTCTTTCCATATAAGCCCACAAATGCTTTATGGGATTCATGTCTGGGCTTTGGGGAGGGTGAAGTAAAACCTTTTTTATATATTATAAAGCAGCCATTCTTTGACTACAACGGCAGAGTGCTTTGGGTCCTTGTCTTGAACAAGCAAAATGCTATCCGCAAAGCCCTTTTTTCAGCAGGTTGAATTAAATTATTTTTTTAAATATTTAAATCATCAATCTTGTTAATAGTCCCCTCTATAAAAACAAGGTTACCAACGCCGTTTGCAGCAATGGCACCCCAGACTATTACATTTCCACCTACATGCTTAGCAGCATGTGCAATGTTCCGTAATTTTAGGGCTTCGCCTTGCTGAGTTCCGACCATCACTGCCAACTATGTTAAATTTCGAATCGTCTGTTTAAATTACTGTGTTCCAGAAAGCATTGTCTTTGTGTATATATTCATTCGGATAAGCTAAGTGTTTTTCAATGCTTAATTTTGAAAGAAGAGGTTTCATAAGAACAGAGTATCCTTTTAAATCTTGCGAGTGGATAAAGTTTAAAATATTCTGTGGTCTGATATGAGCTATTTCGCCAATTTAAGTTCATTAGCTATTTTTACAGCGGAAATTTTTGGATCTTTTTTAACATATTTACAGATTTGTCGTTTAATTTGGACAGTATTTATTTTTTTGGACGACCATATCCACTAAGTCTTTCGCAAGATCCACTTTTTTGAAGAGTTTTAATGACATAATGGATTTTGCTACGAGTTTTATTTAGTATTTTTCCGATTTCACGCGTTGGTTTTTCTTTTTTCCACAGTCTTATAATTGTTTCCTTAAAATCTTTTGACATTTGCTTATTCGGCATATTTGCTTCTATTTCACAGTAATCGGTGCACAGGTTAAATAATTAGTTTTAAGTATTATTAACACAAATTTATTATTATTTGTAAAAACATTTTGTAATGGAACCTTCAGTGACACAAAACAAAAAGTGTACAAGTTTTTTTTTGCATTGCGGTGTTGTCAGCTTTTTTATTTTTATAGATTAAATTAGTACCGTTAGTTTTAAAGATAAAAATAAACATGCATTTAAAAATAAACAAAATATTCTATAGTTTACGTTTTTATACTTTAAAATTTATTAAACTTATCCCTAATTAAAAGCCAGTAGATTTTAAATAAAAGGGTGTACAATTTTTTTTTTTGCTAACTGTATGTTAACGCAAAAAACGTTGAACGCTCTTATTACAAGCTGTTTCACTATAATTAAAATGCTGACACAATTTCAGACAGCAAACTAATATTTAGTTTTAAGTTATCGTATGAACAAAGTTAATTTTATAAGTTCTGTTGTAATTTAAAGAGGAATAATAAAAGTTGTATTTTAAAAAGAGTGAATAAATAAAATTTGTTTTTTTTTCTTAAACAAATAACTCATAAAATCATAATTGAAGCTCAACGTCAAAGGATCTCCATCTAATACAGTCCATAGGCTGTAACAAGAAGGAGACTCAAAAAAACAAAAATATTCCACAGGCTGTTAAACTGGAAAAAAGCTTCATCTCAAAGACACCCTATAGGCTTTTTCAAAAATCAACACCCCACAGGCTGTAATAAATACAACCATCTGCCAAATAAAGATGTTTGGAGTGAGGAACTTGGAGTAGTGCGGTAACCCCAGTATACTTAAGAAAGGGATAAAATACCCTCTACCAGCTTCATAAGGATGATTGTAAGATTAGTCATGTAAGATATTATTATATAAAAGTGAAAGGTTTAGAGAAAATAAAATTGAAAGTTTTAAAAGTGAATTAAAACAATAAAACCTTATTATTATCAAATTAAACAAAAATTTAAATTTTAAAATAGTGAATTTTTTGAGGTTCTTAAAGAAATAAATATTAATTAATATTGAGAAAATCTAAACAAGTTAATCAAACTCATAACAAAAATTTAATTTTAAAAATGGCGAAGGTTCGAAAGCTTATAAAGATTATAAAGCAATTTTTCAAAATATTAATTAACTTATCGGAAAATCTTACAAAAAAAAATATTTTACTTAACTAAAGAGTGAACATTATTGATTAGAACTACTATTGCGATCCCCGGAGAACCAAGGTTAAAAAAGAGAAGAAATATATAAATTAAATTAAAAAAAATAGAAAATAAAAGAAACCTTTTTAGTAAAAGAAATTTTTTTAAAGAAAACCTTCAATAAAAACTAAGATTTACTTTTTAAAGAATCATGTCAAAACCAAGCAATTTGATCAGGCCCGCAGTCCTAAACATGGCAAACTTTCTAAATGCGGCACTCGCAGTTGAGGGAAATAGGGAAAATAAAAACGAAAGGATAGGTAGAATCTGCGCACATCAGTGTAAACTTGCATTCAGACGATTTTTAGTTCCAATTATGAACAAAGGTGGTGAAGACCAAGTGATTGAAGAAAGATTCAGGAACAATTTAACTGACGTGGACAAGATCGCTGACGTTTTCCGGAGCTTACAGGAATTCCCCGGAAATCCTTTAGCTCTCGGAAAAAGAGCTTAGGCAGGATATTTATGTTTACGAAAATTTGAAAGAAACACCGATATATCATGCCATTTTAACCAACATCAGAAATGAGATTGTGGGTAGCGCAGATGCTGCTCTGAAGTCTTATAACACGCCCTTAAACTGGGAAAGTATTACAAAATGTCTTGCATTACATTATGCAGACAAAAAAGGCCTTCCAACATTGGAGTACCAAAAAAAAATTACCAACAAGTATACTCTCACATTTCTTTATTGATGAATTAAATATCTTGCATAGATGTGAGAACGCAATTTGCGAACTCGCATAACCATACCAAGCCTACCAATAATAAGCACACATGCCACACCTAAGACCCTTTTATGTACCCGCTCCGATCTACCATAAGAACAATTTCAATCAAATGCGCCCCTAAGGTTACATAAATCTGAAATTTCCTTCACAAAGACCAATCGAACCTAAACCTCAAGCAAGACCCGAACTTATGGACATAGAGGGATTTTTATATTTTTTTGTCCTGCAGTAAGGGAATCCCGTGTAGGCCAATCTATATAATGATTTTTTCGGTCTCTGCTGTCCCACTCACAAATAAAACAACAGTACTTTATGTATCCTAGTTGTAATACTAATATTAGGGAAACTACCATCAAATCTCCACAAACTTTCCAGTTGTGTTTGTTATATTGGATCTTTTCCAAGACAAATTTAATAGATTCATAAGACTCTTTCACATTAGAAGCCTTCCCCAGTGGTATAGACGGAAGTTCATTTCCGATGTGTAAAAAAACAACCTTTCAACTTACTTTTGATCCATCTATAAATAAGCGCCATTCTTCTGCTTTAAATTCTATATCCAAAGCGATCATTAGGCCACAGCCATTATTGCAATAAACCTACTGATCATCTTGTGAAAAATAAACTTTTAGCGTTTGATCTCGATTGCAAAAGTAACATACTTTTGTTTTTGGTCGAATAAATTCCATCCCTTTAAACGAGAGCCCAAAAGTTCTGCCTGTTTTTTTGGAAAAATTTAAGTCACGTACCAAAACATTAAGGTCTCCTTGAGATAGTAGATGTGGCTCATTCGATGAGGAAGCTTCTTGGAAGTCAGGATCTAGAATTTCGGATTCGGTTGTTTCCGCTGTAGCGGGCAGATCGGAACTTTTAGGTGGTTCTAGTATGGGTAGTTCCTCACTGTGAGGGACTAGTCTTTTTTAGATGACAAGTTAGAATACTTAATTTTACTTTTTGTTTTAATTGTAATACCTTTTATATCAGTTAAACAGAAATAACAATCAGATGAGTGGTTTGTTGGTTCCGTCCAAATCATCGGAATTGCAAATGGCATAGATCGAGATCGTTTTGTCCATCCAGTAAGATGACCACACATGTAACACAATAGATATGTGGAACCCACGCTTTGTCTTGTTGTCCGATAGCAAAGCCAAAATATTGTTCATATAACTTGGTTACTAAAGGTGTCAAATTTCTTTGATAAGTTTTAAAAGTAATGTGTCCACATATATAACAAAACTTGTCAGGATCATTTATACACTTTCTTGACATTATATAAGAATCACTTAACGCAAAAAACAGTAAACATAACAACGCTCTTGAAATAGTAAATACTCCGTGTGAAAATAAAACAAAAGCATGCTTGATCTTAAATTTTTTAGGTAGTAGCTGTAACACAAAAACAAGACCTGTAGTGCGACTCACGACTCTTTTTTAACGACTATCGCTTGGTTTAATTAACTTAACAACAAAATTGACGATTTTGCTAATCAGTAATACCTTAAACGATGCTCATTGTTGCTTAAAACCATTTTTTATAGTTGGCGAGTTGCTCATAGTTAAAAAAGCGACTATAATTATTGCGTTGTTAAATTTGTCGACGAAACAAACAACCCACAACATTTGTATGTACATTTATACAAACATACGTATAAGCATAAACGCAGAAAATATATACATATTCGAATACAAAATAGATATGTAAATATGATAAATACAGTTTGCTTTCAATTAATTTAAATAACATTATCGTTTTATTAAGTTTAACTAAGAGCATTAAAAATCTATTTTAAAAATAAATTTCTTGCTAAAAAATTTACATATAAGCATATGTTTTGAATGTATTCAAAAGGAGGTAACCGCAACTCTTCAACCTAAACAATTATTATGCTTTTCTTAATGTCAAACTCCATACGTGCATACTGGATAACACGTACATGTGGCTTGGTTGAACTCACATGTTTTCATTCTTCTCTTTCGTGTTTTTCGTATATTTGCTGACGAAGATGCCACTCTATATTAATTTGTCTTATAAGAAAATTAATAATGTCTCATATCGTTAAAACGAAGTTAGTGAATCACATAATCGTTACTCCAAACAACAGAAAATGACGACTAATATAACAATTTTCGTATTGTTTAAAGTTAGAGAATTGCACTACTGATCGAATCCAAGTAAACATTGCTTTTATATCAGGGTAGGTAGGTAATTCAAAATTAGTAAGCCTCTTTCTTGTTACAAAATTGTGTTGACCCGTGTTATGTGAATAGGCCTGCTCAAAACTATAGATTTTTTGGAAAAAGACCAAATGCACAAGATCCTGAACAAAGAAGACTTCCTCCTAAAATCCAGAGAAATGTCCATATAGAAAAAAGGAAATGAACCAGAACCTTCAAATCAATTAGACTTTGTTGACATCCATTTTTTAGACTAACTAATTCTTCCTTGCCTTATATTGAATGCACAATTGACCAAAGAACAGAAAAACAAGTTACAAGAAATCATTTTAAGAAACAGTTCACTTTTCAGTGAACCAAATGAGAGCTTAACATATTCTTCGGCAGTAGTGGCCGAAATTCATAAAAAAAATGAACCGTTATACTCTCGTTATTATCCCTACCCTATGCATTTAAAAGAAGAGATAGAAAAACAAATACAGGAGCTTTTGCAACAAGGAATTATTCGACCTTCTAAATCGCCTTCAAATTCCCCGATTTGGATAGTTCAAAAGAAAGCTAATGCATCCGGACAAAAGAATTTTGGGATAGTAATTAATTACAGAAAATTAAATGAACAAACAACGCCGTACTTCCGCAACTCGGTCAAAAAAAGTTCTTCTCTGTCTTGGACCTTTAAAGTGGTTTCGACCAAATACCACTCAAAGAAGTAGATAGGCAAGAAACAGCGTTTTCAGTGAATAACGGAATGTACAAATTTATATGACTTCGTTTGCACTGAAAAACGCACCATCCATATTTCAACGTACCGTAGAGTATATTCTGAGGGAGCATATTGCAAAGATATGCTTTGTTTATATGGACGATATAATTATATTTGCAGAAAACGAAAAGAAACACTAGGAAAACTTAGATACTATATTTAAAACCTAAGAGCAAGTAAACATGAAAGTTCAATTGGATAAATGTGATTTTCTCTAAGAAGAAGTAAAATTTTTAAGCTTTATAATTTCAAGCAAAGGAATAAAAATTAACCCAAAAAAGTGGAAGCAATTTTAAACTTTCAAAGAACCAGAATACTTAAAGAGTTAAGATCGGTTGTAGGAATTTCATATTACTAAAGGTGCTTTATCAGGGACTAAGCAAAAATCGCTAAGCCCCTGAAAAGGAGGCAGGATGTTCGTCTAAGCACACCTCCAAAAAGAACTGGGTCAGGATGCTATAGATGCCCTTAATAAACTAAAAACAGTATTAGCTTCTGAAGATGTAATGCTGGCGTACCCACACTTCAATAAGGAGTTTTGTCTAACGTCAGGTGCCTCAAATTATACTCTCGGAGCCGTTCTATCTCAGGATAATAGTTTAATTGTATTTCTTTCTAGAACACTTAGCAGAGCAATGCTACCAATAAATAGAAACTGCTCGCAATCTTATGGTCGTTAAAGTCGCTGCGAAACTATTTAGATGGGTCTCCAAAATTTAAAATTTATACTGCTCACCTTCCACTCACATATTCCCTAAATTGTAAAAATTCAAATTTTAAGCGGAAAAAATGGAAGGCATTTCATAAAGATTATAACTATGAGATGCAGTATAAGCCAGGTAGTATCAATGTTGTCGCCGATGCTTTATCAACCCTTCTGCATGAAAATTCTTTAATAAATACACCTTCATCTCATACAATTTACAGACGCTCCGCTCTATGCCTTTGAAAATCAAATAATAATTTTCAATGAAGGAACAGTTTTGAAATCGTATGCCCCACTTTCTATAGGCATACCAATGAATGAATGAACCCAATATTATAGAAGATTTTCTTATTCAACTTTTAAAGAAATACTTGAATCCCTCCGTGACAAATTATATAAAAACTTCTGATGAAATCCTGGGAAAATTGCAAGAGATTAATAGAGATAATTTTACACAATATAGAATAAAATATACTCGAACCATGGTAACAGATCTAAAGAACGAAGAAGAACAGGAAAGTGAAATAACAAAAGAACACGATAGGGCACACAGAAATAGCAGAGAAAATAAAACACAAGTTATAACAAAATTTTATTTTCCCCAAATGCATTCTAAGATAAAAAAGAAGACTAGTTTATGTAAAGTATGTAAAGAAAATAAATACGATGGGCACACTAATAAAATCATACTCCAAACACCAATACTATCATATTCTGGCCAGATCAAACATATAGATATTTTCATTACAGAAAACAAGTAATAATCACTGCTAAAATTTTGCGCAAAAAAGATCCTTGAGGTCTCAAGCCATTGAAGATGTTAAAACCATCTAGGAGAACTCATACTTTTCTTTGGTATACCAGAAACAATTGTTATTGTCAACGCAAAATCCTTCAATTCTACAGCTATCGTTTTAATGCTAGAAAATGAATATAATATAAAAGTATTTAAGATTCTACCATATAGTAGTAGTGTAAATGGACAAATAGAAAGGTTCCATTCCACGATCGCTAAATTAATGCGTTGCTTAAAAACCGAAAACTCACACAAAACATTTCCAAAATTATTGCATAGAGCAATCTATGAATACAATAATTCCGTACATTCAACCATAAAGAAAAAGCCAATAGAAACATTTTTTGGGTAAAGTAAGTACTAATCAGATAGAAATAGAAAAGGTTATACTAGATACTACGAGTATCAAAATACTTCAAGAGAAGTAGTTAGAAGACATGAAACACCATAACAAGAGAAAAAAAGTACCCAAGACTTACGAACCTGGAGAAACCATTTATGTAAAAGAAAATAAAAGATTAGGAACGAAAATTAGCGAAACGTACAGAAAGGAAATAGTTAAAGAAAATAGAAACTCAACAGTCTTAGCTGAAGCAAGAAAAATAGTACATAAAAATAATATTAAGAACTAGAAAAAAGTTTTAATTTTCAGGTCATTTCTAACACTGGTTTCGGCCGGGGTAAACATTTTGGACTATTCTAACTCACAAACAGTAACATTGAACTCCGGACTAGTAAAATTACAGACCGGTACATTTAAATTAATCCACGCCATCGACACAAATATATATCAGAACCTAATAAATAAACTACAAGAAACATTAAACCATGATATTAGCTCTTCTCAGCTTCTATAACCCTTTCTAGATCATGAAGTTACAGAACTCTAATCATAACTGGAAAGATTAAAACCAAGGCCAGAAAGATCCCTAGATTTAATAGGCTTCGCCTGGAAGTGGATTGCAGCGAGCGCTGGTCATGAAGATTTCGAAATACTAGCACAAAAAACAAATAAAGTACTAAGAAATAAGCACAAACAATTCATTATTAATAAAGTTACACTAAAAAAATTAACGAACTTACTCATATAAAAAACAAGATACTTGAAACATTTAATCATAAGAATCATTATAATAAAAGTGAAAATGTAAAAGAAGAATTTATAACAATACTAAAATATAAACTATACAGTGTTACGGAAGAGTTGACTAACATTCAACATGTCTTGCATTGAGTATAGGTAGCTGTAGTAAATTCCTTCTTATTAACAGCTGAAGAAATTGATATCGTAAAACAAATAATAAACGAAAATTCCATACCTTTTATAAACCTAGAACAAGCATTTGAGTTTTCTGAAATAAAGAAAGCGTCTAATTACGATTTTATTATTTATGTATTTAGTTTACCCAGCACACATCTAACTTTTGTAATAAAATGTTATTAAGTTCGGAAAACATGTAAGCAAAATAAATGATCAAAACATTCTCATATGCGATAATGTAATGTATGGTATGAAAAATGAATGCAAAGCTTATAGTAACATTACAATATGCATTAGAAATAATTTTGATTATGTTAAAAGCGATAATGAAGAAAATATACCAGGAACAATTTTTCTGAACCAATTCAATGGACAATTTTTATCAATATTGAACCGCAGAATCTTACGGGAAAGTATGTGATACAGTCCTGCAATACCTCTGTGACAATAGCCAATAGAACTTACGATTTCTTTGAAACAACCCGATAACAACCTTTACCAGCTATCTTACAAAATAAGTATTTGGTTTCTTACCTTATCATTGGAAAAAGTGAAAGAAATACGAGCAAATAACACCGAAGTAATTGAAGTGCTGAAGCACAGAGACAAAAAAGTATTTGCAGCTAATCTTAGTCTCTCTCTAATGACGATAATATTCATGGTCATTCTGCAGGTTAAAATAACGATAGTAAAAAGTAAAACAGTCATTATTCTAACAACGCTAGAAGCAATCCCATCACACACAGAAACCAGAAAACCTGAGAAAAGCAGCATAACGAGAATCTCTAATGTTCCATATTTTTGATAGAACGAAATTAAAAGGGGAGGTGTTAACGTAAAAAAAGGTTGAATTCCCTTATTACAAACTGTTTCACAATAATTAAATTGTTGACACAATTTCGGACAGGTCAATAAAATACTAAGTAACCAATATTGCAAAAAAATAACAGCGCGTGTCATTTTGATTACCATGCAAATTAATATTTAGTTTTAAGTTATCGTTTGAAGAAAATTAACTTTATAACTTCAGTTGTAATTTGAATAGGAATAAATAAAGTGTTATTTTAAAAAGAGTGAATAAATAAAATTTGTTTTTTTTTCAAACAAATAACACAAAATCATAATTTGTATACGTGTTGCAGTAGTATTAGTGTGTTTCAAACTTTCTACCTCATAAAGACTTTTCCCGACCGGTTTTACTATACGACATTTCAGAAATTAACGTTCGAGTTTGGCGTTAAAACCGCTTTTAAAATCACTTTGCTGAAAATTGCGACAGTAAACTTCTTGTCCCGGGACAAATTAACAACTCAGCTCATTATGCAGGTACGCTTTGTTTTCCTAATCTACATTCTTATCAATGCCATTTTAACGACCTTTGGGAAACTATACTCCCTACCGTGGCCAAAATATGGGTAAGGATAATCAAAGTCTGCACTGAGGATCTAAGTAAAAGCACAATTTCGGACAAAAATTTGTCCTACTCAGACTGATCATCCTGTTGATATGAGTGTATTGCAGACAAAATCGATTGGTTCAGCCGCTGGTATGCTTTGGCCTGCGATGAATGTATGGCGAACTCTCTGCTGGCAAATTCCTCACCGTTGTCTGAGAAAACTGTTTCACGGGTTCACTGTGCCAGGTGATATTCAACAATAAAAACAAAGCAATTGCCGTTTTTAAATTAATCAACAAAGATTCATTGTTGCGGACGTTCACTAACCGATTCGGTTTCCATTGATGGTCTCAAAGTAACGTTCGACGGTTTGGTTTCTTTAAAAATTTCGTAGCAAGCGAGAAAATCACGCACTTGCTCGTTTTGGTTTGGGCAATAAAAATACTCTCATATGTTTAATTAACGACTCCGTGCGAAGTTTGTGGTGAGTTATGGTACTTTTCTATGATAGTTTTGGCCAGTTCATAAGGAAACAATGTCCTCCATGAGAAATTCTCATTTATAATCACACCATCATAGGGCCGTACTCTCTCGTAGATAAGGCCATTGAAAGCTTTTAAGCCAGAAAACTGCTCAGAATTTGCTTCTAAGGACAAATTAAGTTCTAAGTAAATGCTAGACTTAAAAATTATACTGTCTAAATTGAACGACAAATCTGTAAATATGTTTAAAGAAATCTGAAAATTTCCCCTGTAAAAATAGCTATGAACTTAAAATTGGCGAAATAGTTCATGTAATACCACAGACTATTAGGAACTTTCACCACTCGCAAAATTAAAAAGGACACTCTATTCGTATTAAGCCTCTTCTTTCAAAATCAAACGTTAAAAAACGCTTAGCTGATGCGAATGAATATATACACAAAGACAATGCTTTCTGGAACACATTAATTTTCACAGATAAGTCGAAATTAACCATGTTTGGCAATGATGGTGGGAATTCAGTGTGGAGGAAGCAAGGCGAAGCCCTGAAATCACAGAATATTGCACATGCTGTTAGGCATGGAGGTGGAAGTGTAATGGTCTGCGGTGCCATTGCTGCAAACGGCGTAGGAAACCTTGTTTTCATAGAGGAAACTATGAACAAGATTAATTATTTAAATATTAAAAAAATTATTTAATTCAACCTGCTGAAAAATGGGTTTGGCGGATAGCAGTTTGCTTGTTCAAGACAATAACGCAAAGCACTCTGCCGTTGTAGTCAAAGAATGGCTGCTTTACAATACAAAAAAGGTTTTACCTCATCCTCCCCAAGTCCCAGACTTGAATCCCATAGAGCATTTGTGGGCTTATATATATAACCAAAAAAGAACCCCTTAAAAACGGTTTATGGGATATCTGGGAAGCCTAGTTAATACTATGCAAAGAAGACTTAAAACTGTTAAAGAAGCAAAAAGTCATCGTACAAAATACTAAGAAGGAATATTTTAAATAATTTTCTACAGTTACCATAAGATAATAAGTTTTGTTTTTTCCATGTACAAGTTTTCGTTTTGCCTAAGAATGTTAACGTATTTTTGGCTTTGTGTTTTTTTTTCTTTATACAAAATAGTGACAAAAATGTTTTCTACATGTAACTAAAATATGGATCTCAGGTTTAAATTGCACTTTATTAAACATACATATATTTCTTCTTATGGATAAATTTTTACGCTTATATTAATTTTTTTATAGTGTCCAATTTGTTTTTTTTTTTTTTGGGCAACTGTATGTGCAGGATTTAGGTTTGGCCCTGCTGCTGCAGGCCGATTATACATTCAAGAGACTTTCTGTTAAAGGATAAACCGCTTTTTCTCGATTTGCTTTCGAATATTTATTATTGAAAAATCTGTAGCTTCGCTGTTGTCAGGCATATTGCCAACTCTTGGAAGAGCTTGCTCTTCAGCTGATGAGCGTTTCTACCAGTCAAAATGCTGTATTCTGGTGAGGGGATGGTACTATCCGTTTATTAATTATTTCCTTCCTGATCCATAGAAAGAAACTGCTGAACTGACGGCACCATGGAGCACGATGCCGCAGAAATAGTAGCGGCTCAAGTCGTAGATACGTTTTGCATGATAGAAGCCAAATTAAACTCTAAGCCTTCAGCGGAAGCGTGTCTGCTCGAAGAGCGCGTCAATACGATTAATATGATATTGGACTACCAAAAGTCTTTGTCCACTCGCGACTCCATAAAATGAAAAACTAACGAAAATCCAAGAAAAAACTAATGACTGAATGAAGTATTATCCCTGATTATATTGCAACAACTAATGGGAAGCAATGAATAAATTGCTAAAAAAAAAACGCAAAAAACAAAACAAACAAAAATATAACAAAAAAAATTCTAAATTAAAGAAATATTAAAAAAAATGGTTCCTAATATTTACCTGTTAAAAAAAATATATAAACTTCATAAATTCAGGCAACGCCCAAATACATTAAAGTCCTAATTCCTATCAAAACAAAAATAACCAAAAATTTATTCTACATAAAAATAAGAAATAAATATAGGCGCAGAAATAAAGTATTGCGTTGATATTAGATTTAATCAGATTTTAATTTTATTTTTAGATTTTAATCTTGCTTGATTATCCGATTAAGTGTTTTAAATTATTCGAATAATTCAAATTAATTGTACAATTTAAAAAAATTTAATTTCATGTCCAACAAGAAATGACAACCATAAAAAATCATGTTGGATACATTTTATTAATAATAAAACTATTCTTTTTTGTCATTTCTGTTTAAATAATCTTTTAAAAATAAAGTTAAATTAAGATATTGCGCTTTTAACCGATTTTTGTGATTTGTTTTTATGAGTCCCGACGATTAAAAAACTCTTTCACATAAAGTGATGATCTGCTTGAACATTATAAAGACACTTAAAAATTACCCAGTAGATAAAAACATTTAAAAAATTTTATGTAATATTTTTTTGTTTAATTACTTACAATATTATGTTCAATTTTTGCTTGTGGTTGACATTGGCTTGTTGGTCTATTGTTTATTTATACCGTCCAATTTTTAGGTCTTACATATTGTCCAAAGTATTTGGACATAAATGTTAAACAACAAACGATTTAAGAACACGAAACAAGAATTTATGTACATATAATCTAAAGGCAACTCTTATATTAAAATAAAAAGAGAGTGCCAAAAGGCTGAATTTAAAATGTCATAGAATATCATTTTTTTGTCCCAATAATAAAAGCTTAAAAACCGAGTCGAATAAGATGTAATTTAAAAAAACTTAAAGAATTAAAACAAAAACGGCAAGTGAAATTTTGTGCATAGAAAATATTAAAAATTACAGAAAAAGTTTAAAAAAAAAACTAAAAAATCCATAAAAGTAACAATTAATAATATACAGATGTATGTACCCATGTTCATCTCACAACATAACAATATTTACATAATTTCTGAAAAAAATAATTTCTGAAAAAATAAAAAAAGTAAATGCAAAAAGTGTATGTACACATGTATGCATGTTGAAAACAAAAAACAAGAAAAAATCGTATTCTGTGTCTGCAAAAAAATTTAAGAAAATACCGCTAATCGCCGTTAGCAACCAATTGCATACATATACATATCTATGTACAAATATACTGATATACGTATGTACACATTCCGTTAACGATCAAAAACACAAAATAAAATACCAACAAATACAGTGAAACTTTAAGAGTTTGTGTTACAATTCAACAACCAAAAATTATATTCTTTGATGTTTTATGGCCTTCATCAAAACGTTAGTTAAAGCGTTGCTCTTTTAATCTCATGATGAGAATCATAATATCAAATAATGGTCTTAATTTTATTTACTCAAGTTCCATTTAATATTGTTTCATTTCAAAAAAAAAGAACAAAAGCTTTTAAATTAAGTTTCCCATTCATACATATAACAAATAACAAACAGAGAATATTGTATACAGTCCGCTACAAATAGAAAAGTAAACTTGAACAATCAGGCAGAGTACAAGTGCTTTATAAAGTTGAAAATTTCTTCTTGAAACAAATTAATTTGTTTCATAGTTAAAAAAAAATACAACAACTTCTAAATTTTTAATCACTGGTGAGTTTTAATACAGAAATATTGTTTAATTGTTTTTATTTCTTCAATATTTTACCAACAAACAAAAATAAGTTTTTTTCAAATGCTAAAATAAATTAAAATGGAAAAATTTCTGTCAAACTAATTCAGAAAGTTCAAACATTTTTACATAAAACATTCTCATAAATTTCCAATACTCAAAAAAAAAAAACTCAAATTATTTAAATTTCAAAACATTCATATAATAAAAAATATTCTTGTAAAAAAAAATTAATACTTTGATATAATCATTTATATACTAGAAAAATCAATTAAAAAAAAAACAAAAAACAATACATACACATTATATTAATAAATTGAAATGCTCAAACATTGATATTTTACAAAACATTTTACAGAACACATAAATTGTCTTTTCTCCTTCAACAAGTTTAAAGAAAAGTACCTACTTTTAATATAAATATTACAATCCCTTAACTCTGCATGCATGTTTGAGAAAGCAAGAGCTTTTGAAGTTCAACCACCGAACTTTTTCGTGCTCTCTTAATATACAAGCAAGAAATTTAATTAAATTTCTCTTAGATTTTCAAACAAAAATCTTGTTCATTTAAAATTGAATACACAGATTAATTACTCTTTAAAACTCTTTTTTTATAAAAAACAGAGAGTATATTAATATGTTTAGACAAGATAAGTTCTCTTATTATCTTGTACATGAACACATTAAATCAGCGATGCCCACAAAGAGAAACAGCTTCAAAATGTGTGTGTAGTGGTGAGTGCACTGGGAGAAATGAACTGAAGTATGAATGAAAAATTAAAAAAATCAAATAATATATCCATGAAAAAGATTAAGTTTAAATAAAAAACAAATTCACTACCTAACGATTTTTTACGTATTGTAAATTTCCTTGTCGAGAAATTTCAATTTTTAATAAAAATATGAATTCAAATATGATTGAACATTAAAAAAATAAAATATGTACATATGCGTACATAACATACTTATATTAGTTTGAATTTGCACACATAATAATAAGTTTATGCATATAAAATAATAATAATAAAATAAATTATTTATTAGAATTAACAAAATCAATAAGTTCGTCTATGCTTATATCTTCTTCATAACATTTTATTTTTAACAAAGTTTCTAAATGACAATCTGTTAATTTGTTTCTATATTTGTTTTTTATATACGTCATTGCCGAAAAAGTTTGCTCGCATATGTATGTAGTAGAAAACATTGAAAAAACTTTTAATATTAAATCTCTAGTAACACCATATTTGTTTGGGCAAATATTTTTCCAGAAATTAATACCGGTTTCCATTGGAATTGTTAAGTCAGTACGCATTAGCCGTAGCTCTTGTTTTATGTTTTCAGCAACGTTGTCCATTGAACACGAAAGAGGATTTTGGTAAATATTGATCGCATATTCAATTTCTGCTATATCATGAAATCTTTTACTAAAGCTTTCTAACAGTTTCCTTAGCTCTTCGCTATATATATTTAATTTTTCTGGGTTTGAAAACTTCTGAAATATTTCACTTGTGTTTGGAAAATTTCGCAAATCCCGTTTTTCAAGCTGTTTTATCAAAATTTCTAACTTACTAGAAAACTCTTTTACGCCATAGAATAGATCATATATATTTTTGTTTTTGCCTTGCAATACTAAATTTAAATTATTAACTTGAAGCGTAATATCGGAAAGAAATGCCAGGTCAAACAAAAAATCGGTAGATGTTATTGAATTTAACAAATCGATGTCTTTAGGCAAGGCCAAATCTTTAAGGAATAATGCAATTTCCTCTCTTAGGCAAAATAGGCGCTCAAGACATTTTCCACGACTTAGCCATCGTACCTCAGTAAACATTAATACGTCATCATAACACGCATCTACCTCTTTCAAGAACGCCACCAGTTTCCTGTGGGTTAGTGCGTTATGCCCTCCTTTTAAACGATTTATAATTTTAATTGCGATTTCCATAGTTTCATTAAGGCTAATTGTTTTTGCAAATAAAGCTTGCTGATGAATTATTCCAGCTTTAATTAATTTTCCAACAAAACCATTCGTTCGACCAAGCATAACTGCGGCACCATCGGTGCAAACGGCAGAAAGCTTGCTTTTATCAATTAATGACAGCACATTTTTATTAAATGAATTGAAAATAATTTCACCTGTTACGTTTCCATAAAAGGACTCAAGTTTTAAAATTTGTTCAAATGAGTTAAATGCGTTGTCCACAGTTCTGATGCAAATTATCATTTGACTAGTGTCACTATTGTCTACACTTTCATCAAAACAAACGGAAATATAGTTTGCATTAATAATTCGGTCATTTGTTTTTTTTTTATTTAGAAAAAGCCCTATGTCCTCAGTTCTTCTAGTTATTGTAGTGCGAGATAAAGACAACTCACTTACCATAGCTTCAACCTGTTGTCCTGCTTCACCAAATAAAGGCAGAATCGACAAGCACATTTCCTTAAAAAATACACCATCTTCAAATGGCCGGCCCTTTTTTGCTAAACCTAAGGCAATTAGGTATGCAGCCTTCATTTGGTTACATGTTGCGGTACTTGTATTGATTTTACAATCATACAAAGCTTTGTTATTTTTCAATTTCAAATCCTTTTTTAATTTCCTTATGAGCCTATCTCTGTCCTCCCCTGACAAACTACACCATTCTGAATGACGACTTTCGTAATGACGTTTAAAATTGTATGCACATTTTCTTTTTAATTTTTGATTGCATAGAAGGCACTCAGCTTCATTAAATATGTTTAGTGAAAATAAAAATTGTTTTTCATAACATACCTTCCACATTTCAAAATAATAAAAAAATGGTTAATATTCAAACATAAAATTATTCCAAGTGTGTTGAAATGCTGAAAAAAATATCATAAAAATACTTAGTTGAGCTTCTCTTTTTCTCTATCTTGTAATCTCAACTGTGTATTTTGTTTTTATATCATAACAAAATATGCGACATCAACCTGCTTGCTTAAAAGTTGGCATACAACTGAATAAAATTATAACTTTTGTACTCTTTGTGGTGCGCTTCGTCAACATTCGCTTTGTGTATGTGTAAATCGCGAAAAGTGTTCGGCCCCCAGGGGCATTGGGTGCGCATCACTGCATTAAATGAATAAAAATTAACCCTTTAATTGCACTCAAATAAAACAAAACGCCTATTGATTCAAATAAATTAAATTATCGACAAAAAAAAATTATACATCCAACTAAAAAAAAAAAAAATAAAGGTAGCCCCTATTCAGACTGTTTGCTTGCCACGTCTGGAACAATGTGGAGCGGTTTTGTTAGCAAAACTTGTTAAAAACGTTACTTTATCTCTGAACCTCATTTCTACTGAAATACATTTATGGACAGACTCCTCTATAGTGCTAGGTTGGCCCTCGAAACCACCTTCATCGTGGGAAACCTATGTCGCAAACCGGATTGCCCAAATCCACATGCTGGTACCAAGTGCAACATGGCGACATGTCTCAACACATGAAAACCCAGCAGATCTTGGAACTCGAGGTTGCAATCCTCAAGATCTAGTAAATAACACCCTCTGGTGGCATGGGGCACCATGGCTAAGCAAACCATCATCCGACTGGCCCATGAGAAATCCACGAAAAATCTAAGAAAGAAGTTTACGCTTTACACTCAACCGCTGAAGAAGATGTTCTCAATAGATTTTCATCATATGGTAAAGCTTTACGTGTTTTAACTTACGCTTTCAGGTTTTTCCACAAATGCACGAAAAAAAATTCACAAGGCACTCAGAACAGTACTCAAAGTGGATTAACGCAGGAAGAAGTAAAAAGCGTAAAAACCCGACTTCTTCTTTTAGCTCAACAATACATTTCTTGATTTCCACTCTATTTTACGAGTGAATGGTAGATTATCCCAATCATCTCTCCCTTATAATGAAAGATATCCAATTATTTTACGCGAAAACTCTAGATTTTGTCACCTTTACCTCAAACACTTGCATCAAATTCTATATCATGCCGAATATAACCAAATGAGCAGATTAGTTCAGTGCGAATTCTATATATTTAGACTTAAACCGCGAATCAAAAAGATAATTCGTCAATGCAAAACGTGTATTATTTACAAAAAGAGGCCATGTACCCAAATAATGGCTCGCCTACCACCGGAGAGGTGTAATTTGTCCCTTCCATTTCAGGTCTCAGGAATAGACTTTGCGGGCTCATTTAAATTAAAGGCATCAAATTTACGAAAATCCACTCTAATAAAAGGTTATGCCACTGTGTTTGTATGTTTCAGTACCAAGGCTATCCACTTAGAGCCGAGCTCTGATCTGTCGTCAATAGCATTTCAAGCAGCGTTTTCCCGATTCGTTGGGAGGCGGGGGCTCCCCCAAAGGGTAGTTACCGACAACGGAAGAAATTTTCTCGGTGCCAGTAAAGTGCTTGAAGGAGAATTCAACTAATTTTTAGAAAATACTGCTCAAGACATATCACAAAAATATCTAGCACATGGGTTTGAGTGGAAATTCATTCCCCCGCACGCTCCTCTAAGGGGTGGCCTATGGGAGGCTGCTTTAAAATGTTTTAAATTCCATTTTAAAAGGATTGCGGGTGCCCAGAAGCTTACATTTGAAGAATTCTCAACCATTTTGGCTAGAATCAAGGGGGTGCCTAACTCGCGACCAATATCCGCACTATCAGACTGCATTAACTCCTGGCCATTTTCTAAGAGGTGCTCCCCTAATGGCTTTTCCAGAGCAAAACTGCCAGAATATGTCCCTAATAAATAGATGGGAAAAGACGAAAGTACTACGTCATCAATTTTCTTTACGATGTAAAAGGGACAATCTTAGATCCCTACACCAGCGGTACAAATGGAGGAACGCTGGTCCAAACATTCAGGTAGGCGACCTCGTGGTTGTAATGGACGACTTACAGCCTCCATGCGAATGGCGTTTAGAAAGGGTAGAAAAACATATCCTGGCTCAGACGAGAATGTGCGTACTGCTGAAGTGCGAATAGCATCCGGGGTCATAACTCGACCAATAGTTAAGTTGTGCTACCTCCCCTTTTTAAAAGATAAAGGTTTTGAAACAACATAAATTAAACCTTATATATATATATATATATATATATATATATATATATATATTTTCATTTATTCTTGTAATAAAAAATGTTCATAAAAATGTATAATCTCATTTCATAATCTCCTCAACAATTACTTTTATACCTCTAGAACTAAATCGTAATCAAGCTACCTTTTAAACATTAATTTTTAATTCATTCTTTTTTATAAGGATCAACCGCAGATTGAAAAACTACCGTCCTGCTATTAGTAGTAGCAGCAGTCACCATAGTCGCCTGAAGGGACGTAACCGCGACGTGGATATATGTGTGTTGTGCAAAAGGTTCCATGCGCTACGGTTTTGCAACAAGTTCTTAAATATGTTAACGGAGAAAAGGTCGGAAGTAGTCGAAGATAACGGTTACTGTACCAACTGCTTAGCAAGGAGCCATGATTTGCGAGCTTGCGTCTCTGCGGATACCTGTAGGAAATGCAACCAATACCACCACACCCTGTTGCATCCAAATCCGAAACATCCTAACGAGTTAAGAAGAACCAAATCCAAAACCATGAAAGCACGCCACATGAGAAATAAGCAGCATGACCAACAAGCAAAACGCCAACAGCAACAAGCCAAACCGCAAATATTGACAGCAAAACCAGATATCAAAATCATAGTGGAAGCGATTAAGTCATTGGCACAAGTTTTGAGCACCAGTGAAGACCAATCATCTGTTGCCTAACGGCAAGGGCGGCGCCATATCCAAAGTATTTGGACATAAATACTAAATAACAAACGATTTAAGAACACGAAACAAGAATTTGTGTACATATAATCTAATTTAATGGCAACTCTTATATTAAAATAAAAAGAGAGTGCTAAAAGGCTGAATTTTAAATGTCATAGAATATTGGTTTTTTTGTTCCAATAATAAAAGCTTAAAAACCGAGTCGAATAAGATGTAATTTAAAAAAAGAAGAAAAATCTTACTTCACTTACCTTTTAACTTTCAAGAATATAGCACCATAAAATCCTAAGAAGATACTTATATTGAATTATAAATTATACAACACTTAATAATTGGAAGAAATTTAACCTGAAAAGGAATTATATAATACTTAACCCTAAGTTACAATACTTACCCTGAATTATATAATACTTAGCCTAAGTTATAATACTTACCCTAAATCATACATTATTTAAGCTAATTATATGATACTTACCCTACGTACATATACTAAATCCAGTGGAGAAATAACTCTATAATTGTAAATAAACTTAGAAAAAAAGGAATTCAACGAGGTTTGTTGATTGCGGAAACACATATAAGGAAAGGTGAGCATTTAAATTTCTAAACCTTAAAAACAACCCTTATTAATCTCTTCATCTCTTCATTTATTTATATTATGGTTCGCTTGCCAAACATAATTATGATCGCTTCGACGAGTACTTATATTTATGAAGAAAGCATGAAGTGACCATCCCAAACCTCTATTGCCTACATCTATTCCCACAGAAAAAGAGAAAAAGATTTATCAAATTATTCACATATTATTTCCAAAGACACAACAAGCTTTTATTTTTGGAAGAATAGTTTTGAAAATATCTGTTTTACTCTCTCGTTGCTAGTTTTTGCTAGTAAAATTAAAAGTACTACTTCTTCCTGATAATGCACTTATTTCGATTTCTGTAAAAACTGATAGTCCAAAATATGATAGCACATGATCTGCGCATTTCTGAATAATTCTTAAACGAACAAGCAAAAGGTTAAAAGTTGATCGTTATGTAAACTAATTTTAGTCGATTAACCGACATAATTTGTTCGAGTTATTTTTTATTCGAAATTTGCAATTTTCCTTACTCGAACAGTTAATCGACTTTAAATCCCCCGATTAATCGAGATATAGTTGCTCGAGTCGATATTCTAGTCGATATCTATAATCTTTGGCTCATTCTTCTCAAAACTAGTCAAAATTGCACACAAATAAGTTTTGTGCGGCATTTAGGGTAAACAGTTAGAAGGTAAAAAATATTAAATAGTGAATTATTGTATGTATATTAGTTACTAATTAATTTTTGTATCTTTGTTTCAGAAGATCTGCAAAAACACGAAAATCAAAACAGTTGACGGATGTAAGAAAAATATTTGTCTGTCGCCTCAATCACAAAAAAAAGCTGGGATGCAAATGGCAAATAAGCATTTGTGACCGTGCTTTCAGAACTAGGAAAAGAATATTGCCGGTGACGATGTTTCTGGAACTAGCGTAGATTCCGCGGAAAAGAATACGCAAGTATGTGCATTATATTTTGTAGACTATCTATATGTATACAATAGCCTTGTATTTGAGCGTGAAAGTAGGAAAAAGAAAGTAAGGTTAGTTCTGATGGTACTCGTAGCTACTTGTGAGGGACTCTTAGATTACCTAACAGGTAACTAGACGTTGAATAAGATAAGATAAGAGGGAGGATATTGGATCTTCAAAATCTGCTTCGGGCTCCACGTTTGGCCTTGAGATTAGGAAAACCTCACTGTGACATCATGACTACCTCAATGACAGTTTAAGGTGTCCCTTATACGTACCTTGTAGTCTGTTTTCCCTTTAAAAGAGTTTAATCCATCACATTAAAAAATATCAAATTTCATTTCAAATATGTATATATAACAGTACCTATCACTTTATTACTAAAAACTAGCAAAATTATAAAAATTGTAGATAGATAAGATAAAAAAATGCACACTAATGCTATAAATTTTTTTTAGCAAAATATTACTGGCACCGGTGTGACGGAGTACCAATCGGAACCAATATACATACATGTATTTCCTTCAGCCTGTTAATGTATATATATATATATATATATATATATATATATATATATATATATATATATATTATTAATATATATAATATATATATATATAATATATATATATATATTCATATATATATATATATATATATATATATATATATATATATATATATATATATATATATATATATATATATATATATATTATTATTATTTATATATTTATTTATTTATTTTTACGAAAAAGCAAACATCAGGACAAAACAACAATCTGCAAAGCGAACCTATGTGTCTTTGAGCTCACTCCTAAATGCTGCACACTCAAGGCCTGAAAATTGCCAGATGACTGGAGCTAATGTTACACCCAAACTTTTCTCCCACCTGATGTAGGAAGCCCAAGAACTGCCTACAACACCAGCTTGTTGTTCTTTTATTATTATTATAATTTAAGCGTTTTTACTTTATTGGTTTCGTTTATCCGTTCAACTTTGTTGAAATGTTTTATCGTATCTTTTTTGTGCTTTTGTTTAACTGTTTTTATACCCTTCACCACAAAAAGTGAAAAAAGGATATATCTAAGTTTGTCACTTCATTTGTAATTTCTATAATATCCATTTCCGGCCCTATAAAGTGTATCTATTTTGAGCCCAGATAAACTAGATCGAGCAGAAATAGTTTCGAAAGAGGTTCAATTGAGAATCAGCAAGATCGGTCCATGTTCCTTGAGGCTGCGGGCTTAGCACCACGTCTGCCTCTTGTTGTTTCCGACCCTCGTAGAATATATTTTTTAGTTAAATTAAAATGGGTTATTTACAAATTGTAATTTTCTAAAAGCATGCTGACGAGTGAAGAAATTTTCACATTTAAGTCAGCATAATTGCTTTTAACCAAACTAAATAGGTCGTAAGTTTATTGTACTTAATAATGTCCAATATTTATGTCAGCATTTTATTAATTATTAATTTAGTATAAATAGTTGATAAGTTTTTGTTCAAAGTGGAGTTGTAAATGAAATGTAATTGAGTCTATTTAATAAACGTACCTTAACAATTTTAAAAGTTAAAGTTTAGTCTTTTTAAAAACACAAACTCCGCAACGTATTTTGGCGCAGCCGTTTTTTGATTTTTTTTAAAATACTTTCCGAATGTGGAAAAAGAAAGTGGAAACGAAAAGTTAAGGAATCCACTGAATATAGAAACGAAGTTCTGAAGGTCTAAAGTAGCCGCATAAGATGGTGGAGTTACGAGTAATATCAAAGGAATTCGACCACATAAAGTATTGAAAATATAAATCGGCACGAATCTAGCTAAGGCGTGAGTCTCCATCTTTCGCAGCAGTGTCGTTTACCTCTAACCATCTAAACACCATCATTAACACTATCCGTAGCAGAAAAATGGTGACAATACGCAGAAAAGGACAGACAAACTGATAGACAAAATAAGGGACTATAATTATAATGTCGGCAGTTTGCAACTTCATGCTTGGACAGAGCTGCATACATTAAATTTGAATAAGGAATTTATTGAAAACCATAGGGAGACAATTAAAAATAACAAACTGACAAAATTAGAGGAGGTGCAATACAGTTTGGATATAGTAAGTGAAATTAATGGTAATAAATCGGAAGAAGTAGAGAATCGGATAAAGGATTTAAAAAAGACTAAGAAAATTGTATAAAAGAAACTCGGAAAACGCTTCAGAATCTTATAGTGCCCCCAACGTCAGACAGAAAACTTGTAAAAACGGAAAACATGGCGTCCCTACATTCTTTGGCACCGAAGGACCAGATTTGACTTCGGAGGTTTTTTGTGTTATTCAAAGATGTAAGTTAGCAGAACGAGAGCTGATTACTGACAATAACAGAGCAATAACTCTAGATGTTATAGAGTGTCTTAAGTTATGATTAATGGGTTTGCTTATTTACGGATATCACCTCAGTCTTTTGGTACAATGGATGCCCTGTGTAACGCAATAAAGAAGCTGTATTAAAAGACAAAAACTTTAGACCAAATAAGGGAACTTATTATATAATGCAGGCAGGGGGTCAAAGAACCCGCAAGCCGATTTGGTAGCCGTATAGAAGCTTTACTTAATGAAGCAAGAGACATTGCAACAAATGAATTGAGCAATGTGGACAGCAGGCCAACCATACTAAAAGATTTTAGGAGACTGGCGGTGAAAATTTTATTAAAGGTCTGAGTAATCAGGCATAAAGGACAAGGTTTGTAGGCGATGAGAACGAGGACTTGCAGTTTTTAGTGGAAGTAGTGGAAGATGCTGAACAGCTTTTTGGAGATAATCAGACTGGTATGAATACTGTGACCTCGACAATAACATGCAGTTTCTGTAATCAGGAAGGCCATAACAGAGCAAACTGCGAGCAGAGTTTAAATACGCCGTATTGCGTAAAATGAGGTATGTATGGACACGAGGTAGGACCATCATGTGGGACTGAAATAGACGAAAAATTAGAAAATTGTGGTTTCTACCATGAGGAAATATGCAATTAGAGTGCTTTAAAGGATTACGGACACTGTTCTGCAGAATATGTAATACGAACGGCAATACTGAATACAGTTTTTGCCAGCAGCTTCAGCAAGGATATCTTAGAAACCAAGTACATGGCCGGAAGACGCAGCCAAATATAAACTGGCAACCGGCTAACAATTGTAACTTCACGGGAAGTAACAATATGCCACGGAATTAACAAACCTATGCACAAAGTGGAAAACAGCAGAGATAAATTCCTTCAGGGAAGGATAAGAGACGAACCGGTAAAATGTTACGACTGTAATAGAGTAGGGCATATGGGGACCAATTGCCCATTGAAAAATACGGGAAACTCCAAGCGGCCCAGCCAAATTAAAAGGCTGGGATGCCGAGAAATTAACTGAAAAACCTTTTAATAAAACCTATACCAGTGATCTCAAAGCCCAAGACAGGAAAGTACACTGGAGTGAAAATATATGCACATACATACATCCCAGAGTCTAACGGAATTTTTAGTTATTATAAATCATAGTCCAAAGAGGAGCAAAAACTACGAATAAAATATCAAGAAATGAAAGAAATAATGCATTTATACAATTTACTTGTTTTGAGACGCAGGACGAATGTTTTTCCTTGCTTGTAGATACAGGAGCAGATACTACATTAGTAAAAGCGGAAGCGGAACTAGTAACATCAGCTAGAGGGGACATTGTCGTAAACAAATCGGAAATTTCACCTGGTATTTTCGTTGGGGAAACCCTAACATCAGTAATAGCAGGAAAAGTACTTGTTCCTATTCTGAACACCAACAATTTGCCAATAAATATAAGTGAGAAAATAATCCTGAGCTATGAAAACTACAAAAATTACAGAGTGGAATCATCAGCAGCAACAAATACGATTGGTATGGAACAAAAATCAAACCGAGGGAAACTACTTATGGAAACGGTGAAATTGAGCCCAGGTCTAATTTCGGAAGTAAAATATTCGATCGCAAACCTGAAGTCATACAACGATATTTCTCAGCTGCCAGGAGACGGCCTCTCTCACACTACTTTGTTAAAGCATCAAATACCAACGGACCCAAGTCAACCCCCTATAAGCACAAAACAACACAGATTGCCTGAAGTCCATATAAATGAAATCAACACACAAGTAGGTCAAATGCTGAAGGAGAAAGTAATATAGCCTAGCAATTCCCCCAGGAACGCGCCAATCCTACTAGTGCCTAAAAGAGGAGGAAAAACCGGCGAGAAGAAGTGGAGACTAGTAGTAGATTTCAGAAAATTAAACGACGCAACAATAAAACAAGTTTTTCCAATACCAAGAATTGATGAGATCTTAGACCAATTGGGTTGCAGCCGGTATATCTCCACTCTTAATTTAGCATGTGGATACCACCAAATCTTAATGGAACCAAAGGACAAATATAAAACAGCCTTCAGCACAAACGTAGGAGATTTCGAGTTTGATCGAATGCCGTTCGGTTTAACCGGGGCATCATCAACGTTTCAAAGGATAAAGAATTCGATATTAACCGGTTTTCAAGGAATTGATTGTTTCGTGTATTTTGATGACATCATTATCTACGGAAGGAACTAAGAGGACCACCAGTTACGACTGAAGCATGTCCTGGACGCAACCAGAGAAATGTCATTTTCTCCAGAGGGAAGTGGTATACTTGGGTCACCAATGCTCAGGGGAGTGTTGCCAGACCCAAAAAAAACTAAAGCAGTAAAAGGTATAATACCTCCTAGGAACCGAACTGAAAGCTTATACCGAACTCCGCAAAATTTTCTTTACCACATAAAAAATTGTTAAGAAAAAACACAAAATTGGTATGGACGCAAGAGTGCTAAGAAGCAACGGACAGGTTAAAAGAGGCTGAGACAAACCCTCCTCTCCTACAGTATCCAGATCCTAACACGCCTTTTATTTTAACTACAGATGCTAGTAATGGAGCTCTTGGAGCAATTCTTTCTCAGGGATAACCAGGGAGTGATATACCAATTTATTTTGCCAGTAGAGTATTGAGTGACATAGAGAAGCGATGTTCCAAAATAGAGAGAGATTTACTTGCCGTTGTATGGGCTACAAAAACATTTAGACCATACCTACTTGGAAGATTTTTTACAGTATTTACAGACCACAAATCGTTAAAGGGCGAAGCTAATCTTTTAAATCAAGAAGGAAGATTAGGACGCCTGAGGTTAAAACTGTTAAAATATGATTTTGAAATCTGCTATAAATCTGGAAAATTAAATCAAAATGCGGATGCTCTTAGCCGTTAGCCTGCAGAGGAAGCAAGCATAGGCGTAATAACTCGGACTTAAGCAACAAACATTGAAAGAGAGAATGAAAGAAGTATAAATATCTTAAGCCGGAGTGAAACAAATGAAGAGTCGGAACAAGAGATCACAGCAACATACTTCACAAATCCGGAGGATATTACTAAGGTGATCAAAACATTCCACGACACCACAAAAGAAAGACACCAAGGAACGCTCAAAACATACTTCCGCATTAGGGCACAATATAAATGGGAAGGTATGCAAAGACAAATCAAAAATTAAGTCGTCGCCTGTAAGCAGAATAAGAGTTAAAAATTAAACAGAATGTCCATGATCCTCACATCAACTCGCAATATGCCATTTGAAAGAGCCTTTATGGATATCGTGGGACCCCTATCCGAATCTGCAAGAGGGAACAAATATATAATAACCTTTTTGGATGATTTTTCTAAATATTTTCCATGTGCAGCTATCCCAGACATGGAAGCAGCTACTGTGGCGAAAGAGTTTTTTAGGTAAATTATTGCTCGTTTCTTCATTCCCAAGATTTTGGTGATGGATAATGGAAGCAATTTCACCTCAAAACTGTTTAAAGGAGCTTATAAGCTGCTGGGTGTGAGGAATATATATACCCTCAATCCAATGGGTCTTTAAAGAGAACTCATAGACCTCTGCAGAATATTTAAGGAGTTTCCTCAAAATGGACGGAATGCACGTGCATAACAACACCAGGCATACGTCTATAAAACAAACACCTAATAGAATTTTGTATGGGTTTGAATTTGAAATTCCCCTCAGACTTAAAAGACAGCCAGTAGTTCTATATAATATGAATGATTACAGTAAAATTTTTAAATATCTGATTCAAACAAGTTACGAAATAGTTTGACAAAACCAAGACAGAGCGAAGGCAAAGTCAAAAGAGTATTGCGACAAGGACACAAAGACAAGGCATTTTAAGTTAGAAAAAATGTATGGCTAAAAAATCAGGCAAGAAAAAACAAATACTCGCCTTTATGACTAGGACCCTCAAAAATTACGAGAAAGTTTACCACAACAATTTGATAAAACTAATAAGCTATACCTGAGTTGCAATGGGGAGAAAATAGATATTTTTAAATACGAAAATATCGGAGGAAAAGAACACAGAAGCTTTTCTTGAACACTAGCAAAGTGGAAAAATTGTGGTGTCAGACTAGCAAAAATGGGAAAGTTAAATAATCAAGGAAAAGATAAAAAACAAGATGGGATTAGTGTTAAAAACTTAAATAAGGATGCTTAAGAAAGCAGGAAAACAAAAATCACGTTACTCCGTTTCAACTCCTAGTCTCTTTGGCTAGAAACTAAATGTACAGGATGAAGCGGACATACAGGAAAATATAATTTATTTCTTCAAAAAAAGATTGTTGTTCAAGGAAAGTGGTTTTAGATTCAAAATCTGAATTGCTGGTGCAAATATAGATACAGTCCCTACTACATCATAGCAACATAATGTGATCAAAACGTTAACATGTTGGAAACCTGAAAACCCCAAAAATTTAATGAAACAAATATATATAAAAAAAAAAGTTAATAACAAACTCCCCAACGGTAACGCACTCGATTAAAAATAAACGTAATAATAGCTATGAAGACTTCAACTACATTTAGGGAGCTATAGCCATTTAAAATATTTTAAGGAATTATTTTTGTAATCAGAAGCCAGTAGGTAAAAGAACAAAACAAATCCAAAAATAAAAAGACACTTATACATATACATATATTCTTACACATATCGTTAAAAAAAAGTAGTTATGAATGAAGTGTTTTGCAGTTATCAAAACAATATAAGGACTCTGGAACTTATAGTTTCCGATTGCAGGAAAATAAAACACAATGAGTGGCTTACCGACCACCACATTGACATCTTCATGAAATGGGTACTCAACACGACCCTCACTCTTTTCTAGGCAGGTACAGGTACACGTCTTCAGTGCACAGTTTTATATAGCACTAAAACTTTGGATTATCAATCCCTTGAATGAGAGAAATATCGGCAGGATCCAAATAAGGTAGATTTATCGAAAAAGGCTCTTGCGTTTTTGTCGGTAATCGAGCAAAACCACTGGACTTTAAGTGTAGTATCGGAGAAAAGAATCATATTTTTCGACTCCCTCGTGCCTCACAATTTGGAGACACCGGCGGTTTCTATACAAATGTTGTACAAGTTCATAGGTAACCCGCTAAAGAAGTCCCCTTAGTCTATCTAAAAACAAGACAGTAGACTGTGGTATCTACACCATATGACACGCAGACTACTGTATGAAAAGGTTCAGTAAGGGTGGAAACTTTTAACCAAAGTTTTAGAGAAATGACCAGAGTTCCTCCGAAAGGGAAGTAGACATAGCCGCTAAAATTTTGATAGACATGAGGGCCAATTGGAAAAGGGGAAAGGGAATGAAAAAACACGTAGAAAAACTTACAGGTTAAAAGTAGGCAGATCGGGTAAACCCTACATAAAATTGTTATAAGAATACTAAATTTCCATGATTCTCAATGCTATCTTTCATCCAAAATTTAACCAAGTTTACAAAAAGTATGAATATCTAAAATAATACAATTGAAAACATAAAACAATCAATTTGTATTAAGTTTATTTTAATATTCATAATTGTGTCACTGGCATACGAAAGACAATATTTAAATATCTTACGTTTCACTTTTCAACATATATATCCATGTCACCTTAGCGCCATATAACAAATTATTTACAAAAAAAAAAAACAGTAAAAATGAAATTTTGCTTAAAATGCAAAATGTTGTAGTGCGCTAAATAACGCCGCAGAAGTAATTTAATATTAAATTTAAAATAAATTTTTTAGACATGAAAACAACAAAATTGTTTGTGCAAACCAAGTAAAAAATAATTCTCCCTGTTTTTTAAGACCTTGAAAATGAATTAGTGTAGGTCAGTTACTGTAAAAAAAATCATTATTTAACACAATTAAAAAAAAATGAATTCTTGATAACAAGAAAAAAGGGGTTTATATTAATATAAAAAGAAAATAAATATGGTCCATAAAAGACAAAAAAAAAAAATAAACATGGTTTGAACTTAATATTAAACTGTACGCAAAAACAAAGCAAACTAACAATTAAATACAACCGTTTTTTTTTAATAATTTAATAAATAAAAAACCAATTTTGGTAAAAAAGTTGTAAATGTAAAAATTAATTTACAATTTAAATTATTAAAAAATGTAAAACAAAAAGAATATTTAATACTTAATGTGGCTATAAAAATGTAAAATTGTTAAAAGTGAATATTTAATACTTTAAGGGCCATTATTACAACTTACCTTTAACTAAAGTTAGGATTTTATCGGACGGATAAGTTACTTTTCGTTATTATAAGTATACTTTAAGATAAAAGTGACCGATAAGCTAATGGGAAGATCATGCTGCCTGTAAATTTTAAAGTTAGGTTTAAGAGTTTGAAGTTGCCATATTTTTAATGTAAAAGTTGCCGTATTTCTAATTTATGAAGAAAAGATAAATTGATTGTTATTTTAATTTAGCACTTGAAAAAAAATGGAAAGCAGACAACGTGTCTTGTATATTAACGGGCTTGAGGATATTTTTGAAAATACTCACCCAAAAAGTAGAGCGTGTAAAAAATTTCGTGAACATGTCGACTATGTTGAATACTTTAACGAAAATGAGTTTGTGCAAAGATTTAGAATATCAAAGAATACATTTCAGTACCTTTTAGAAAAAATTCGGAAGTCTTCACAATCAAATTGTCAAAGGTTTGTACCAGCATAAAAATCTTAATAATTTATGTAAAAATTAAAAAATATTCTTTAAGGCAATATTCCGTGTCACCTCAGACTAAGTTACTTATAGCGCTAAGGTTTTATGCAAGCGGCAGTTTTCTTATTACCGTGGGAGACTTTTGTGGTGTAAGCGTCTCTACAACAGGTCGAATAGTTAAAGAAACATCGATTATTCTAGCTGCTTTATCAAAAGAATATATTAAATTACCTTCCGATGCCCAAGAAATGCAGCAAACAGCTTCAGATTTCTTTGAAATTGCAAAATTTCCAAAAGTTATTGGAGCAATTGATTGCACCCACATTCGTATTCAATCCCCAGGAGGAAGTAACGGAGAAATTTTCCGTAACAGAAAAGGCTATTTTTCTTTTAACGTTCAAGCAGTGTGCAACGCTAAACTAATGTTTCAGGATTTGGTTGCCAGGTGGCCTGGATCAGCACACGACAGCAATATATTTAAAAACAGCCGTTTAAAATTCCGGATGGAAGATGGTCAGTTTCAAAATTATTATATTTTAGGTGACTCTGGGTATAAACAATGCAATTATATGATGACCCCTTTGCTAAATCCACGAACAAGACCTGAGAACATTTATAATGAATCTCAAATTCGTACTCGTAATACAATCGAGAGATGTTTTGGTGTTTGGAAAAGACGTTTTCCTGTATTATCAACAGGATTGCGATTAAATAATGAAACTAAAATGGCTGTCATTGTTGCGTGTGCTGTTTTGCACAATATTTCTATTATTGCAAAAGACCCTCTTCCATTAACAGAAGGAACAATATTGTCAGAACCTGAAGAAGAATTAGGATCCATAGAAGATAACCAAAACTTAGGCAGCGCCAACTCAATGGCAAGAACTATTTTAATAGAAAACTACTTTACAGAGTAAGTTTTTAACTTTTTATTTGTACTTCAATTTTTAATTATCTTTTTAATCATTCTTTTCATGTTTTTAGTCTTTTACACAATTCACAGCGCGACTAGATAAACAAATAATAAGATTAATTTTAATAATAAAAATAATTAACATTATAAAAAACAACTAAAGAAAAATTCATATATTTGTTCTTAAAAAATAAATAGTGATTAAATAAATTTTTGGGAATAGGTTCTTTACTACAGTGAGATAAAGAAAAATCTGGTATTAGCAGGTTGTTATTCATTTGTTGGAACCCTACATCTGTCTTGAGGCAGCATTTTCACATTTACTTGCAAAATTGTTTTAATTGTAAACGTTTTATATATAGTTAAACAGCAGTTATATAAAAGTGAATACAATTAATTTTTATTTGTTAATTTTTAAAAAAATTTTAATTTTTCAATGGACATGTTTAAAGAATTAACAAATAAAACTTAATCGTATTCATTTTTCTATAAAAGTTGTTTAAATATAAAATGCTTACAATTAAAACAAAATTATGGATAAATGTGAAATTGCTGGCTTAAGACAGATGTAAGGATTCAGCAAATGCATCACAATCTGCTAATACCAGATTTTTCTTTATATCATTGTAGGAGTGAACTCATTCTTAAGAAGTTAGCAATTATCCTATAAAAAAAGTTTGAATAAAATTGAAATTAAATATAAATAAAAAATAATTAAATATTAATGTTATCACTTTTTTTGTTTTTTTTTTTCTGCCAATTCCAGTTGTAAAATTTCATTCTTCAACTTTAAACATAGGAGTTCCTGCTCATGCTTCTCCTGGGCACGAATATTTTCGTCTCTATAAAATTTCTGCTGCAGAATTATTAATTCCATCTTTTCTTCCTCTATGTTTCTCTTTCTTTTGCCACTAACTACCAGCTCTTTTGACTTCGGTTCTTTTAGAGTCTTTGGCCTACAACTTGACCAGTCAGTATTTTCCTTTACGGAAACAACCGAATTATCGATCTGAAATTTATAAACAAAAGATAGCTACATATAAACACAGACAATAATTAAATGTTTTTACAAAACATACATTTTCAGCGTTCACTTGCTTCTGATCAGTACTTTCATTAGAGCTTTCCACCAGCATACAATTTAGACCATGTTCAATTACTGCAAAACAAAGAGTTTGTTTTGATTAATGCAACTACAAATATAAATTAAACAATTTATGTATACTTACAAGAGTCACAATCGTAAATATTTTGCAAGCCAGCAGCCGAATCTCCCAGCATAGAAGCTATTTTTGCTGACACAGTGCTGACTTCAGCAGATGCGACTCCACCTCCTGTACGGTACATTTCTAATTTTTGTTGTGCCATTTCTGACTTCGACTTACGTTTCATCATCTCATACTTGTCTCTTAATGCTTTCCAGTGCCGATTTGTACCAATTGATGCTGCAAATTCTTCTGCAATTTTTTTCCATGCTTCTTCTTTTTCTTTCCATGTTACGGCGTCAGACTTCTTGTTTTCGATGCAGTTTTTGTGAGCATCCACCAGTTCCACCAATAAAACTTCCTCTTCTGTTGTATAATTTTTTGACCGTTTTCTTGCTGGTAGTTTAACAACAACTTTGTTTTGCGTAGTCATTTTCAAATTTTACTTTTTTAATATAACACTTTCAAAAAACACACACGATACCAAAAAAATATTTATTGTTTGATTAAAAGTAAACAAATAAATTTGAAATACAGCGTTGCCACTACTTTTTTAAAAACCGATTTAATTTGTCAGAAGTAGTCGGTTTTTGTTTTTATACTGCCATATTTTCAAAAAGCTAAATTTTATTTTACAAGGAAGTTGTAATAACGAAAAATAGTTACCGGTCACTTTATTCTTCACTTTAGTAAAAGTTACCTTTAGCTTATTCGTACTTTAAAGGCAAGTTATAATAACGGGCCTAAAATTGATAAATAATAATACTTACACCAATAAGGATATATACACACATATTTTAAAGGAGACTAATGTTCTTTTTTTAAAAAAGAAAAAAAAAAACAAATAATATTTAGTTTATTTCTATTCACAAATTTATAAGTAACACTTATTCTTAATTGGGCACCAAAAATAAATTAGAACAACAAGAGTGCAGTATCGTTTTTATTGCTTTATGCAAGTTCACATCATTAAAAAGTTGGTATAATATTTTCGGTGTTAGTCTTCAGATCCCATGACTACCTCCAGCTTAAGATACTTAACACCACCGGTACAACCGTATCGAAAAGAAAAGGTCCAAAAGGGTAATCTAAAAAAAGGGTTGCTTACCGCCAAAGGGTCAACCATGAAAGGATGAAAAGGTCATTAAACTATCAAGGATGACTAAAGAATAAAAGCCAGAGCAGAACCTATCAAAAGAGCTATTCTGTTTTCGTTGGATACTGAACTACCGAAGAATGATGTTTTCTTTTATGTTGCTATTTTCGCTGGTAAAGGGATACTCCCGTTACATAAGCTGACAACTGAGACACATCACTTGTGATACCGACAAGTTTCGTCAAATTGTTTTCAATGTTTTCACCTTAGTTGCAGTTTTGTTCAGCTCTAATTATTCATACTTTGCAACCGTTTATATTGAAACTTTTTTTTTTGCGAGTAGGTAGGCTTAGATTTTTGCACATAATTTTTCATGTAGGTAACTAGAATTCTATTTGCACAATTTTCTTAATTTAGTGCTTAGATTTTATTCATGTATTTTTTTTTTTAATCTAGTAGGCCTAGATTTTATTTATTTTTATATTGTCAAAAAAAAATAGAAAAATTTTCTTCAAACTGAAAATAAAGTTTGAGTTGAACAGTTGTTGTTTTTAAATTGTTTTGCGTACATACATACATAGGTATATGGAATATTAGTTCATAAATAAATTTAGTGTGGAAAAACATTTTCTTTCTACAATAATCGTGGAATTTTTGATATCCATTGGTAAGAGAAATATATTAATATTTTATAGTGTTGTGAAGTTTATTAAAAACTGCTGTCATCCGGCGCCCGCTGACATCGATGGACGTAATTAATGTAAGTTAATTTTTTTTTCCCTTATCTAATTTTTATCAACCATATTATAATAATACTGCAATTTCAATTTTAACTTCTATATGTAACGACATATCTATAAGTATGTAAATTTTTCTTCTTTTTTTTTTTTTTTGAAATCAACTTCTGTCTTTTAATAAACAAACTAAAACATTTTAAGTATTTATATATACATATAAATGTATATGTATATGTATTTGTAAGTAATAATATAATGTTGACAATTTAAACCTTGCGACCATTTAAAAAGGGTCTGGAGCTTTGGTTTATTTGAATTTCAAACTATAAAATCCTTTTATTCATTTTAATACTAAATGGTGACCAAATTTTATGATTTGTTATTTAATTCAGGTAATTAAATTTTTAATTAATTTTAAATTCATATCAATAAATTGTAAATGTTATAAGTAATTTGAACATGAAAGTGTGAATTTGATTATCGTCGCGAAAGGTGAAGTTAAGATAATGGGGTAAGTTTTCTGTAGTTATTATTCAGTTATTTTTGGGCTGACAACAGACTATTCATTTCTGTCAGCATGGTGGGAGGACAAAGTAAGAGTGTAGCGCATTTCAACAGAAGCTACACTTCAATTATTAGATATTTCTGTTCCTTTTATTTTTTTGTGTTTCACTCTATTTATCAGCTATCTGAAGTAAAGTCTTCTGCAACTGATTCAGCTTTATTATCATGTTTTAAATTATTTGGGAACAACACACATTCCCCCCAACGACGAGCACAGCCGAATTTAATAGGTAGCACTGTTCCTAAAAGTAGTCAACCGTATTCATGAATCGTTACAGAGATTTTTGGCGCCCAACGTGGGGCCTCAGTTATCGTTAATTAATAAACTTTTTTTGGTGCTTTTACATCCAGATACTGAGGGCCTCTGAATCTAGTGTGTAAAGTGATATACAATTTCTTTAGCTAATTATATTTCCTTACATTTTTGTAACAGTACTTTTTAACTATGGACACTATTGTTTATTTTGTTAAGGATTAACATTCCTAGCTAAAATTTATTGAAATGGAAATTATCAGGGCTTGGGTTCGAACTGTGAACTTGTACTGGTTAATATCGATTCAATGCACGTTCGACTCTTTCCTTTTTATAAGTTTTTTTTCATTTCCTTTATTTCCTTCAGGTTGATTATACGGAATGCGCGGACTAAAGAGTTGTTGATATTATTTTAACTACTTTCCCGCAACGGATAATCAATCCCTTCCTTAACCCCTTTACTAACTCATTGTTTTGTATTGGACATTATTTTTTATGGCTCGTGTCAAAAGTCTCCAACAAATATGAGTTTATCTATACTTTTTATTTCTTAGTGATAGCTAATGACTTTTTTGGTGCTTTTCTTTATGTTTTATTTTTTTTTATTTTATTGGTTATTTTTTGTGGATATTAAATTTTTACCCCTTTTGAAAAACTTCACCGAGTATTGATAACACTGGCTATTGTGGTTAACCGTAATATTTAATAATTTTTCGTACTCGATTTTTTTAAATATATATTTTGGTCGAATTCCGACTGGAATTTGAAATTTAAGATTTTTTTTCTGTTTTTTTTTTTCACAAAATATATACTATTTGGCTTGGACATTGTGTAAATTGAACACTTTAAGAACTAGTTTTTTGTTGTTTTTGACAATTGTTTTTTTTTTGTTTAAATTTTGATTTTAAAATTATAAAATGCCACTTGTGCGTAGTACCGGAAATATCCCTGTTCAAGTGGAACAGGAAGTGGGTAATTCTACAGTATCGTTAGAAGAGGTGCGTGGGGTGGCGTAAATATACCGGCTAATACAATAGAAAGACCTAGAACGCGTTTGCAGGCACGTAGGGAACAGGAACCTAGTGAGGACAATCGAGTTCGCAAGATTGTTGATGAATCTTTAAGAGGATTGAGGGAAGAAATTACCAACATGATTGCTGATGGTCTTCGAGACATAACTATTAGAAATTCAGCACCGGATATGCCAATAGGACAACATAATCGGATCGAACCAGTTGCTGCTAATGTCAACGGACGTAATGATTGGGACGGCCGAAGTGAAAACTCTCGTATTGGACAAAATGAACGGGGCAATCGCGAAAATCGCAACAATAATTTAGATTTTGACCGCAACTCAGAAAGGGTCCTTAATATTATTCGTAACTGGAGAATTCGGTTCAACGGAGACTCTTCAGAAATTACGGTTGACGAATTTATCTATAGAGTGAATACTTTAACCAATACCAATTTAGGGGGCGACTTTCGTTTGTTGTGTGAACATGCGCATATTCTTTTCGAGGGCAAAGCTCTGAAGTGGTTTTGGCGGTTTCATCGCAGCTGTGATGGTATGGACTGGGATGAGTTATGCGACGCTTTGAAACGACAGTACAAAGAATACAATACAGATTTTGATACTAAAGACGAAATTTTACGACGGAAGCAAAAGCACAACGAATCCTTTGATGAATTTTATGATGCGATTATGGTTCTTTGCGATAAACTACGTACACCTTTAACTGACTACAATCCAGCGAAATTTGAGACCGGAGGTAAGACATGAGATTCTTCATTTAGAGATTACTAGAGTTTCTCATTTAAGACGTGCCATACGTAGGTATGAAAAATTTGTAATGGATAACAAACGTACGTATCATAAGACGCTGGTATCAGAGGTCGTACAAGATGTCGCATTGACGAACGGAAATGAATCAGAAATTTGTTTAATGATAAAAACGGGAAAATGCTGGAATTGTGATAACGTCGTTCACAGTTTCATTGACTGTTTGGAACCCCGAACTATATTTTGTTATGGATGTGGGGCTAAGAACATCTATAAGCCAAAATGCCCTAATTGTGCTCAGAAGCAGGGAAAAGTCCTCCGGGATGTTCGTGCGGTGAAGGACGGACATCCGAAGCAAAACAAATTGATGTAACTTCACCAAATAGTAAAAATGTTTACAATGCACCTGATAAATGGAAAATACTTGATATGACTAAACAGCTAAGTGAAGATGACTTTGCCGACCCAACTAAAATGGAGAACTATACCAATAAAACAGTTATTTCGAAAATTTATCCATTACAACGGCCATACCATATTCGTCTTGAGGAATATAGGCTTGCTAAAGGTAGAATTTTTAATAATCCGGATATTAAACACTTGCCCAACAGATCCTCGAAAAGGATTCGGGAATTTTACAAACGGAGAAAGCATTTTCAAAAGCATATTATTTCATCTCTCGTAACTAAGGAAAAAGACAATAGACCCTATATCAAATTAAATATACAGAACCAAGACTACTGTGCCTTATTAGACAGTGGCGCAAACGTTAACGTCATTGGTGGAGAGCTTTGTGATAAAATCCTTAAATCTGGAAAATTTAGACGTGAAGTCGGAAATGTTAAAACAGCTGATGGCGAACGGCAACGTGTATTAGGAACTAGTAGTATCGAAATTGAATATAATGGTCATAGGAAATCTACTGAATTTTTGCTGATACCCTCAATTAATCAGAATGTGATTTGTGGTGTGGAATTTTGGAAACTGTTTAGCTTACAAATCGTAGCTGTAAACACCGTTACAGAAATTGTTTCGGAAGAAGATTCTAACAAAATCCAATTGACCTCATTACAAAAACTACAGTTACAGAAAATCATTGACTCTTTTCCGAACTCTGAATGTGAAGGCTTGGTATGTACATCATTGTTAGAACACCACATCGATACTGGGAACAATACACCAATCAAACAAAGATATTACCCAATATCCCCAGCAAGGGAAAAAATTTTGTGTGGTGAAGTAGATCGGATGTTGAAATTGGGTGTCATAGAAGAATGTCCGTCATCACCATGGTCTTCTCCGGGTGTTCTAATAATAAAGCCAGGAAAAGTACGTTTCTGCTTGGACAGTCGGAAACTAAATTCTGTGACAATAAAGGACGCTTATCCAATTCCTAATATAGACGGACTGATTTCAAGGCTCCCTCCAATATATTATATTTCCAGTGGATTTAAAAGATGCATTTTGACAAATAAAATTAGACGAAGCATCGAGACCTAAAACGGCGTTTACTATCCCTAATCGGCCATTGTACCAATTTACAAGAATGCCGTTCGGATTGTGCAATGCACCACAAACCATGTGTAGACTGATGGACAGAGTCATTCCGTATAATTTAAAATCGAACGTTTTCGTTTCTCTTGATGACCTTTTAATAATCTCGAAGGACTTTGACGAACACTGAATGCACTTGCAGAAGGTGGCTACTCAGCTTCGGGAAGCAAATTTAACAATTAATGTTAAGAAGAGCAGTTTTTGTCTTCGATATGTGCAATATCTTGGTTATATTGTTGGAGAGGGATCATTAAAAGTGGATCCGGAAAAAATAAAAGCTATTTCCCAATTCCCGGTTCCTAAAACTGTGCGTCAAATTCGCCAGTTTCTTGGGATGGCTGGGTGGTACCGTCGATTTATTGACGATTACGCTACAATAACATTTTCCATGACGGAATTGTTGTCAAAAAGAAAAGCCTTTATATGGACAGAAGAGGCTCAGAAGTCCTTCGACACTATCAAAAAGAAGTTGACTTCAGCACCAGTTTTAGTGCATGCAAACTTTGAAAAACCATTTATCCTACAATGTGATGCCAGTTCACTTGGAATTGGGGCAGTTTTGGCCCAGCTTGACGACAACGATAACGAAAGGCCTATAGCGTATATGTCCCAAAAGCTAAATAAAGCACAAAGAAATTATTCGATTACCGAATTAGAATGTTTGGCAGTCATTTTAGCAATTAAAAAGTTTAGAGCATATATCGAAGGTCAGAAATTTAAAATTATCACTGACCATGCCAGTTTGAAATGGCTCATGAATCAAAAAGATCTATCGGGCCGCTTGGCTAGATGGGCTCTAAAATTACAAGGATATGACTTTACTATAGAACATCGCAGAGGTAAAGAAAATGTTGTGCCAGACGCCTTATCACGAGCTTTTGAGGATGAGTCGATTGTAGCTGAATTAGATTTACAAGCGATGCCATCTATTGACCTTAATTCCACCGCATTTGACAGTATGGAATATACCCGTCTAAGAAATGAATTCAGTAAAACAGAAATACCGGATTTCAGAGTAGTAGATAAATATATTTATAAAAGGACAAACTTTTCTACTGGAAATCTGGATGAGTCAGACAGTTGGAGACTCTATATTCCGGAAGAGCTAAGAAAGAAAGTTATTTATTCTGTGCACGATAAACCTAACGCAGCACATGGTGGTATAGCCAAAACTGTACATCGGATAAGACAATTTTTCTTTTGGCCTAAACTAGTTTCCGACGTTAAAGATTATGTCACAAACTGTTCCTCTTGCAAGACCTCAAAAGTACCACCATATTCGTTGAGACCTACTATGGGTAAAATAGTCGAGACAGAAAGACCATTCCAACGTTTATATATTGATTTGATTGGACCTTTTCCGAGATCAAAAAATGGGAATATTGGAATATTTATTATTCTAGATCATTTCACAAAATTTACATTTTTGAAGCCCTTAAAAAAATTTGTAACTAAACCAATTGTAGAGTATTTGAAAAATGAAATTTTTACTTGTTATGGGGTACCAGAAACTATAGTATCAGACAATGGCAGCCAATTTAGGTCACATGAATTTAAGAAGCTTATTGAGAAGTTTGCCATTACCCATCAATATACTGCGGTTTACAGTCCTCAATCGAACGCAAGCGAGAGAGTCAATCGCTCTATTAATGAAGCTCTTCGTTCATATGTTCGAAATGATTAACGTGAATGGGACGAATATTTGCCTAGCATTAACTGTGCAATCCGCAGCAGTGTACACCAGACAACAGGACGAACCCCGTACGAACTCTTATTCGGGCAAACAATGATAACGCACGGACACGACTACAAAATTTTAAGAAACTTAAAACTCTTGGCAGAATCTGATACCGAAATAGAAAGACAGGACCATTTCACATTGTTAAGGGACTCTATCCGGACAAAGATAAAAGATGCATACGACCGTGAACGTAACGTAACGTGAAATCATATAACTTGAGATCTCGGTGCAGAGAATTTAATGTAGGTCAGACGGTAATTCACCGTAACTTCACTCACAGTTCGTCAGTTGATAAAATAAATGCTAAACTTACTCCTACTGGCGTGAAAGCTATTGTAAGAAAGCGAATAGGGAACGTAAACTACGAATTAGAAGATATTAATGGCGGTTTTACTAGTGTGTATCATGTTAAAGATATTTGGACGTAAGTTTTGGGTTAGTTTGTGTCGGTTTTCTCAGACAACAGTCTGCGGCAAGCCTTGCCTGTTATCTGCTTTGTGATACCGACAAGTTTCGTCAAATTGTTTTCAATGTTTTCACCTAAGTTGCAGTTTTGTTCAGCTCTAATTATTCATACTTTGCAACCGTTTATATTGAAACTTTTTTTTTTTGCGAGTAGGTAGGCTCAGATTTTTGCACATAATTTTTCATGTAGGTAACTAGAATTCTATTTGCACGATTTTCTTAATTTAGTGCTTAGATTTTATTCATGTTTTTTTTTTTTTTAATCTAGTAGGCCTAGATTTTATTTATTTTTATATTGTCAAAAAAAAAAGATAGAAAAATTTTCTTCAAACTAAAAATAAAGTTTGAGTTGAACGGTTGTTGTTTTTAAATTGTTTTGCGTACATACATACATAGGTATATGGAATATTAGTTCATAAATAAATTTAGTGTGGAAAAACATTTTCTTTCTACAATAATCGTGGAATTTTTGATATCCATTGGTAAGAGAAATATATTAATATTTTATAGTGTTGTGAAGTTTATTAAAAACTCGTCGTTCATTTGTTTAAGGATTTCCCGATTTTTGGATTGCTCTATAATTCTAAGAAGCGCAACTAGTTGGCTTGGTTAAAGTGCTCTGGTTAAATATTTTTTTGTACATCAGAGAGTTGAAATTTTCTACACAGGAGGCTGGTGAATTAAGCTAGTTTGGAAAGCTATTGTTTAATCCATCCATTGTCAAACCAAAAGAAAGAACAAAAAAAAACAGATCTGGCGAAACTTACAGTTCTAACCATTTCAAAATTTTAATATTACTAACTGTCAGTGTGTTAATATATCCTTGTCTCGATCTTACTTTTTAAATTAAAATCATTCCGGCGGTGATTTTTAGTTGTTTTTGTCACCTTTTTCTTCCTTAATCATTAATTTTTTCTATAGTTTTATTACCTTTCTTGTATTTTGCGTTAAATTTAATAACTTTTCAAAATTAACTTTTAAATTTTGTTAAAACGAAAACATAAAAAAATATGGTCACTTTAGTTCTCCAGAAATAGTAACATAATCCACATATACATACATATATATTATTAATATTATAAAAATATGGTTGAGACAAATTAACAAATTAAACCTAAAGTACCACGAACTGCTGTCATCCGGCGCCCCCTGACATCAATGGACGTAATTAATGTAAGTTAATTTTTTTTTTCTCTTATCTAATTTTTATCAACCATATTATAAAAATACTGCAATTTCAATTTTAACTTCTATATGTAGCGACATATCTATAAGTATGTAAATTTTTCTTCTTTGTTTTTTTTGAAATCAACTTCTGTCTTTTAATAAACAAACTAAAACATTTTAAGTATTTATATATACATATAAATGTATATGTATATGTATTTGTAAGTAATAATATAATGTTGACAATTTAAACCTTGCGACCATTTAAAAAGGGTCTGGAGCTTTGGTTTATTTGAATTTCAAGCTATAAAATCCTTTTATTCATTTTAATACTAAATGGTGACCAAATTTTATGATTTGTTAATTCAGGTAATTAAATTTTTAATTAATTTTAAATTCATATCAATAAATTGTAAATGTTATAAGTAATTTGAACATGAAAGTGTGAATTTGATTATCGTCGCGAAAGGTGAAGTTAAGATAATGGGGTAAGTTTTCTGTAGTTATTATTCAGTTATTTTTAGGCTGACAACAGACTATTCATTTCTGTCAGCATGGTGGGAGGGCAAAGCAAGAGTGTAGCGCATTTCAACAGAAGCTACACTTCAATTATTAGCTATTTCTGTTCCTTTTATTTTTTTTTTTGTGTTTCACTTTATTTATCAGCTACCTAAAGTAAAGTCTTCTGCAACTGATTCAGTTTTATTATCATGTTTTAAATTATTTGGGAACAACACACATCCCCCCCAACGACGAGCACAGCCGCATTTAATAGGTAGCACCGTTCCTAAAAGTAGTCAACCGTATTCATGAATCGTTACACACTTAAAAATTTAACGCAAACAACTGAAACAGTCTCAGCTATTCTCTTCCCGTGACGATATGACGCTATCCATACCTTTTGCTTTTGAAATCGTAGCAATTCATCATGTTGGTTTTATCAATCCACAAAGCTCTCAACTTTTCTAGAAGGTTCTGCCAGTTCCTTACTTGTTTGCTGGCACCAAACTCAATGTCAACGCTCACAGTACTTTACACAATTGTTTCCAGTACAAAACATACTAGTTTCCTGACATTTACAAGCCCTGGAAAATCCAATGAATATTGTCAATTCGCATCAAGTTGTGTGCTTTTAAAAGAACGAAAAACCTACTTAACAACCAACAACAGTTGCCACAACTTTCACCCGCCGAATCACCAAACCACCAACACACCCTACCAAGAAAGCAGAAGACGGGATCTTTTTTATTAAGAGGGAGGGATGTTGTGACCTAACCTCCTAGATTATATTTTTTTAGTTAAATTAAAATAGGTTATTTATAAATAGTAATTTGCTAAAAGCATTAATGCTGACGAGTGAAGAAATTGTCTCATTTGAGTCAGCATAATTGCTTCTAGTCAAACTAAATAGGTCATAAGTTTATTGTACTTAATAATGTCCAACATTTAAGTCAACATTTTATTTATTATTAATTTAGTATAAATAGTTGATAAGTTTTTGTTAAAAGCGGAATTGTAAATGAATTGTAATTGAGTCTATTCAATAAACGTACCTTAACAATTTTAAAGTTAAAGTTAACAGCCTGTTTATAGAACACGTCAAGAGCAAAACGAAACCGGATGATATATGGACGAATACGTAATGATTAGCGTCCATGTAACACGTTCCGGTTTTTTCGTTTAACATACGTTGTGTTTCGTAGGAATTTTTGTTGTGTCAAATCGAAGTGTTGCCAATGTATTAATTAATATTTTTTATTTACTTTTTTTCATATAAATTTTTTGTTTTTGCCATAAATAGTGGTAACCCTGCCTTGGCGCTTAAAAAGTAGCAGCTGAGTTTAATAAACAAATCAAAATTGCCTAGACGAATTCATATAAGGTGGGAGCGCTACTACAAGAATAAAAAGAAAAACTTAAATGTATGATAAACTTCAAAGCACATTTAATTGCCGCAATTTTTCTCACCCTTTTAAATAACGTTTTTAGTAAGCTTTGTTTTTTAAATTGATTTAAAACACTTGTTGTAATTATATTATAAAGAATATTAAAAAAGAACTTTTATAATATAAAATAATACACTTTTGATAGCTACCCTACACATAACATAATTGGAGTTTGACAGTTAGGCTACCGGCGAAAAGCAATGATTTCGTCATCGCTCCCACCGTATATTTATTCGCCTTGATACCACCTGATAAAATTAATTCGCCCTGAAAACTATTGTTATACAAGCAGACCATAAAATTTTATCTGTTAAATAAAAATTGATACAAATAAAAAACGTAAACAATAGTTTCTTAAAAATTATTAAAGTGTGAGTGTACATATTATATGTATGTATAATTCAAATATAGTTGATGTTTAGATATTTGTTTTCATTCATGAAAGTGTTATGATGTCCTTAATCACTGATTGTAATTTATTTTTATTATTATTATTTTTTTTTTTAAATTTTGGGAACTCAAAATAAATATAAGTAAAATTTTTTTGACGAATGATATTTTTTCTTCGCACAGTTTTGATGTTTCTGACAATACAATGCGGGATAGATAAACCAGAAAAAATTTTCATTTGTTACGTTTTTACACAAAAATATGACATTCGCGTTTCAAAAACCCAAAAATGAAAAACGGTAACGTTTTTGTGCGTTTGAACAGCAAATTGTGTTCTGTAAACAGGCTGTAAGTCTTTTTAAAAACACAAACTCCGCAACACTTTTAATTTTTCCATATCATTTGGAAAAAGAAAGTAACTCGAATCAAAAGAACAAAAATATAGAGCAATAGAGAAATAAAACATAAGAAAAAACATTAAGTGAGAAAATTGACGCTGGCCTACATTTTCTGAGTTAAGGCCTCTGAAATTTTCATAAAAAAGTTCAATTGTCGATAAGGTCAACATGGGTATTATTTAAAAATTTTAAAGAAATCTTTCAGAAAATGCTAAATTTTTCTCAAAATGCTTAACCCATTGAGAGCCGATGAAATTTTTATGTAAAATTATATATTGTACTAAATTTTTGTTTTTAATATTTATTTTTTTTACAGGAGCTGCTCTAATAAACTAGATTTACATATATGGTGAAGGGTGTATTAGATTCGGCATAGCCGAATATAGCACTCTTACTTGGTATTAAATAAATTTTAATTTAAATGTTCTTATTTACTTTCTTCATATTTTCGTTTAAAATTTTATTTACTTATTATTTAAATATTTTATTTATTCGTTGCGTGTCTTTATTAGACTTTTATTTTCTTGTGGTTTTATTAAATTTAAATTTTGGTACGTGTTTTTGGCTAACCCTTTATGTTTGTATTTTTATTAAGCTTTAGTTCAACTGTTTCACATATTTTTCTTTAAAAATCAATTTAGTTTTCGTTGAGATTTAATTTTGAAGTTACTTTCCAGCTTCCCTTAAAAACAAAAGGAAAATTAATCTAAGTTTTTTTTAAGACAAACTAAAGCGCCTTTTTTGTAACCAAAACCAAAAACACGTCCGACCGGTCTAACCTCTAGAAAACTCCTCTTGAAAATTCTTTTTCATTTTGCGTTTTCTTCTTCAAAATAAAATTTTCGCATCCTGCCAAGCTACTCCATTTTTTTCTTCCACCAATTCAGCAATTACTACATTTTGGAAAAATGTTTTCCTTCTTTGATTTTCTTTGCCTTCTTCTTCCTATCCTCATTATTTGCCAGTACAGTACCAGCTGATGTAAACTAGCGTTGCCAAAATCTACACAGGGTGCACACGACAAGCAAGAAACCGTTTACAACGTTCAATATTTCTTTTTTTGACAGGTGCTGCTTTAATAAACTAGATTTACATGTATGGTGAAGGGTTTATAAAATTCGGCATAGCCGAATATACCACTCTTACTTGTTATTAAATAAATTTTAATTTAAATGTTCTTACTTACTTTCTTCATATTTTCGTTTAAAATTTTATTCACTTCTTATTTAAATATTTTATTTATTCGTTGTGTGTCTTTATTAGACTTTTATTTTCTTGTGGTTTTATTAAATTTTAATTTTGGTACGTGTTTTTGGCTAACCCTTTATGTTTTTATGTTTGTATTTTTATTAAGTTTTAGTTCAACTGTTTCACATATTTTTCTTTAAGTGTCAATTTAGTTTTCGTTGAAATTTAATTTTGAAGTTACTTTCCAGCTTCCCTTAAAAACAAAAGGAAAACTAATCTAAGTTTTTTTTAAGACAAACTAAAGCGCCTTTTTTGTAACCAAAACCAAAAACACGTCCGACCGGTCTAACCTCTAGAAAACTCCTCTTGAAAATTCTTTTTAATTTTGTGTTTTCTTCTTCAAATTAAAATTTTCGCCTCCTGCCAAGCTGCTCCACTTTTTTTCTTTCACCAATTTAGCAATTACTACATTTTGAAAACATGTTTTCCTTCTTTGATTTTCTTTGCCTTCTTCTTCCCATCCTCATGATTTACCACTACACTACCAGCTGATGTAAGCTAGCGTTGCCAAAATCTACACAGGGTGCACACGACAATCAAGAAACCCTTTACAACGTTAACGCTTACGAAAAGGAAAATAAATTCAGACTCCAAGTATTTCAACGTAGAGCTAAGACTCATTGAAAACGATTAAAATTTCCAATGAAAATTCTTATCCTAATACACTCTATGCTAATGGCTATGTTCCAGTCTGCAACAAATCAGGACACAAACAAGATGCGGTCTACACAGGTCCATTCACAGTCAAAGAAACTGATAGTTCAAATGTCATATTAATAATCACTAATAGTAAACTTTTAACTGTCCAAAAGAACAGAATCAAAAAACATCCTTCCTACAACATAAGCGTACGGATGTGTTTTTTTCTAATCTGCTCTTAAAAAATTTTAATTTTGCTGTGTTTTTAAAGCTTCAGTCATTTTTATGTTAAAAACTTTACTTATTCGTTGTGTTTTACAAGTGTGATAATAACAGTTCATATACTCTAAATAATAAATATATAAAAAAAATTGGTGTTGATAATAAAATTTAGCAAACATTGTGTTTTATATTATTATCTAATGGCATATGGTGCAAGAAAGAAAAATGGGTATCTTTAGAACAAGAAATTGAATATTTGGGTCGTCAAATTAGTGCTGATGGTATCCTACCAGACGAAGTGGGTGTCCTTGCCGTAAAAAATTTGAAACCACCGAGAAATATAAGAGAATTGGAGGCTTTCACGGGCAAAGTTAATTACTATCATAGCTTTGTGCCAAATTTTTCAACAGAAGCGGCTCCAATTAACATTCTTCGTGGAAAAACTATTCCTTTTCGTTGGGGAAAAAGTCAGCAAAATATCGTTTGAACAATTAAAAATGCACTTAGTTAACGCAACTCTCTCATTATCAGGCCGAATTACCGCTAGTCTTATCTACTTATGCATCTCCATACGGCGTAGCGGCTGTTATTTTTCATATTTATCCAGATGGCTTTGAAAGGCCAATCAAATTTGCCTATGAAACACTAGATAAAGATCAGGTAACCTACAGCCAAATTGAGAAAGAAGCTCTCTCAATCATATTTGGTGCAAAATGTTTTCATCAATTTTTATATGGTCGAAAGTTTACCCTTATTACTGACCACAAACCACTGGTAAGCATTTTAAAACCTGATAAACATTTACCTACATTAACTACAAATCGCATTCATCGCTGTGCTAGAACGCTCATGGCTTATTAATTTTACATAAAATATCAAAATACTGCCGATCATGGCAATGCGGACACAGAAAGTAGATTCATGTTTTTCAATGTCCTTTGATTGCATTGCATTGAAAGCGGAAATATACAAAGAGGCTAAAGCTGAAAAGCTATTACTCGTCTTATATTATTACATAAAAAATGGCTGGCCAGACAAACTTAGTCGGGAACAATCAACACTTTCCATTTTTTGATCACAGAGATAGTTAAGCAATTTACAATAACTTATTATGCTTAGAAACAAACTTTGTTCGTGTCGTGGTACCAGACTTTTAAAAACAACAACTCTTGAAAATGTTACATGAGGGTCATTGGGGAGTCGTAAGAATTGAACAACTTGCCAGACAATACATATGGTGGGACATCATCGATGGTGACATCACAAAAATGGCTATTGGTTGCGAAATTTGTAAAGTGCACTGCCTAGGTTATACGAAAGCTGGGCAAGATCAACACAGCCTTGGGATAGGGTACATATAGATTTCGTAAGTCCTATTTTTAATTCCATGTGCTTATATATGAATGCATTCTACACATTTCCTTACGTTTCATCAATGCAAAACATGACGACAGACGACTCTATTTTAGCCCTTCCCGCTATATTTTCAATTGAGGGCATACCAAACACAATCGTTAGTGACAACGGTACGCAGCTAAGCTCCGACAAATTCAGAAAATCTTGTACAAATTTTGGATTAGCGGAAAGTTTCGTCAAAACATTTAAAACTTCTGTTCGTAAAACCATCCAAGACTATATGCTAATAAGGAATGTTGGTTAAAAGCTTCTTTCCACGTATCGCGTCATTCCATTATCTGAGGGGAAATCCCCTGTAGAACTTTTAAGAGGTAGACCTGTACCAACAATCTGGCCATCTAAGAACTTCTCGCAAAACTTTTCAAACTCACCGAAGTATCAAATCAACGTTACGGTATTTGCAAGAAGTTTTGGCAAAGGGGAAAAATGGGTACCAGGCGTCAAAAATCGGAAAAGTAATATTCATCATAAAAACAGACAAAGGAACTGTTATATGCCATGTCAACCAAATGAAACCGAGCAGTTCTCAAATTATCGATCTTAAAATCCTTAGTCAAAACAACGATCAGTCGCAAAAAACCGGATCATCCAACCAGCCTAGTTCATCACCAAAGCCGACAACACCTGAAGTAAATGGTAATTCAACACCAGTAAAAACAACTTTAAATCGTCCAGAACTGAATCGACAGAGTCAACTAATTCGCAGATGACTTCCGAAAGCATTAAGGAACGAACGCATTTTTCTTAATAAACTTATGAACTTTAGTTGAATTAAATAACACTTCAAAAATTTGGGGTGGGTAATGTAATATATTTCGTTTGAATATCTTAATTCTAAATTATTACAACTAGGTTTAAATACTTTAAGATACAACTGTGTAAAATAGATAATAAGAAAGAATAGTAATAAAACTATTAGTTTCGTTACAACCATCAATGCGTGCATTCCTCTAATAGACAAAACACATATATAAATCCATATTTTTTTATTATAATTGCCTTACGTACTTTAAAATTCAACTTTAATTGGTTTGTGAATCTGCTTGAACATTTAATCAACGCTACCTAGATCTTGTTAAACTTTCCAAACGAATAATTCTAAAATGGAATGCTTACATAAAAAATATTCAATAACTAACGATGTTAAGTTGCTGGCTGTGTTATAGATTAATTCATTATAACTGTAGCGGCCTTTCTACTTAAGTTGTATAAGCAGCTTCTTAATATAAAGGACTTGATTGGTGTTGTACAAATTGTCGAAAAATCGTGGTTGATTTCTTCAAGTTTCTTCAAAGAAGGAAGGAAACTTTTCAAGCTATTCAAAATGATTTTGTAGATCTTTCTAATCGGGTATCTGACTATGGAAAATTGTTTGACGAGTTTACTTCGCTTAATAATTTGAAATCTCCTGTACAATCTTCATCAAAGCGACGTAAATCAGCCAGTAATACCAATAAATTTAATTCTGCTTCTAGTCCAGCTTCTTCTTTCTATAATGAAGTTAATAACAAAAACGATGCATCTATATGTATTAACTTCTGTGTCAAGAGCAGCTCAAAGTGTTTCTGCGAATAAAGAATTGATGAAGAACTCATCAGTTGTTCTGAAAACCTAAGTATTGACATTTCCTATTCTGGTCCTAGAGAATTACGTGTTATACCTCCAAAGAAATCAATATTTTTATCTGGTTTTGTCTCTGATACTACCATCCAAGATATTGAATATTATTTAAAAACTAAGCTTAATGCAAATGTTGATATCTCAACACATAAATTTTCATTTGCTTAGTCTAGAAGTATTGCATCTTTTAAAATAACTGTTCCATACGGAATATTTAATTAATTGATCGATTTTTCCTTCTGGCCTAATAATGCACTTGTTCGTGAATTTATATATAAAGAGAATGCGAGAATGAACAATATAGCCCGTCTCTCTTTGCGTGAATCGACTATTCAATTAAACTAATTTTTAAACCTGTGAATCAACTAAATATAATATATCAAACGTTCGTGGCTTAAACACTAAAGTATCTAATACCTATATTGAAAGCTTAAGTATTAATCATTATATAATCGTACTAACTGAAACATGGTTAAATCAGAACACTTCGGATGCTGGAATTCTTTGCAATGATTCTTATATTTATAGATGTGATAGAAAATCCAAAACTACTGGTGGTGGCGTTTTAACAGCTACTTCTTAAATATTTTCATCTGAGATAACAGAATCTGAAACTTATACTAATATTGAATTTCTTGGAGTCCAAATAAAACTGAATAACGCGTTAATGTTTATATCATGCTCGTATATTCCACCAAAATCTAGTCAAGTTATTTATCGCAAGCATGGTGAAGCTGTTAAATCCACATTTTTTAAAGATAAGGTTAGTGATCAATTTCTATTTTTGGTGACTTCAATTTCCCGACAATTTCTCGAAAGTTCCTACCAGAATTATTTTTTATACCCCAATTAAAACTGATATCTGGATTGCAGAATTTTTAAAAGGTATATTTGCCTTTTTGAAGTAAATGGCGTCCTTAACGAAATTGGAAAGTTGCTAGATTTGGCTTTTGTAAATGATCCAATTAACTGCTCGCTTGTTCGATGTCATCCAATAACTAGACCTGAGGATCGCTACCATCCTACATTAGAACTCAACTCTAACGTTTTAGCAGCGGATTATGATAATTTAAAAAGAAGAAATGAAAAAAATCTTCTGTTTTGAACGAACAAATTTTTATGATTTAAAGAACCTTTTTATAAGTACAAATAATCTTATAATAAGTAAAATGATCACCCAAATTCAATAGATGAAATGGTTAATAGATTTTACAATAATGACAAGTTAGTTTAATTAATGTGTTTCAAAAACTTTCGTTCGTAAAATGACTGGTCCCCATGTAATTCTTATCAATTATCGATGTTGAAAAATGCTAAAAAGGCACTATAAGAAACATAAAAAATCCGGCTCAGCACAACAATATAAACAAAATAACAATATAAAATAAATAACATGAAACTGAACTTAAAACGATACCCCTACAAATTCGTTAATTCTAAATGAAAATCTACTGGTTATCCAACATTATGAGGTAGTTAAATGATGAATCCGATGGTAATTCTATTATATCTAACATGTTTGCTGACTTTTAAGCGAAGACAATGTCTGATGGATAATTTTACCCAATGTGCGGATATCCGTTTCATATAGTTGAACGTCAACCAATAATGTCCACCTGTTTTCACTTCTCAGATTGTTCTCAAGATTCCAGCTTGCGTCCTAACCAATTGCGCCTTTGCCTTATCCACACCATTATCAATCATGTTTAATTTCTTACTAAAATATGGTTACTTTCCTCGGTTTTTAAAAATGTTTCTACATTATTCCATTATTTAAATCAGGAAACACGACAAACGTGTGAAAGTGTCTGTCCGACTTTCTTAGCTTTAGAATGCAGTCATTGCTGTCACCACTTCAGCATAGTTTAAGGAAACAGTCACAAACATTTGAAAACTTACAACTTTAGTAAATTGTGGATTTATAACGGTCAAACAATATATGTTATTTGTACAGACTTCAACAAAGCTTTCGATAAAGTTAACCACAACCTTCTTAAGAAATTATACTTAATGGGCTTCACTTAAAACACTTTAAGCTAGATAAAACTTATTTTATTAGCAGAACGCAAAGAGTTGATTTCAATAGTACATTCTCAAAAAAAAAATCGTTGTGAACTTAAGGAAGCCACCTTGGCCCTACGTTATTTTTCCTCTTCATAAATGATTTACCGTGTGCAATTAAGTCTTGCAATGTTTTAATTTATGCAGATGATGTAAAGATTTTTGTAAGTTACAAATTGTCAGCAGATGGATTCTTCTTGCAACAAGATTTAAACAGGTTTTATGGTTGGTGTAAAATCAACTTAAACGACTTAAACCTAAAGAAGTGTAAGCATAAGCGTTTCTCACGGAATTTAATTTCTACGCTACGATATACACTTAATGGATGTTTATTGGAACCAGTTACTGAATTTTTAGATCTTAGTATCCTTCTTGATCGTAAGTAAAATTTTCGGATGCTTAAAAAAGCTCGTGGTGTATTGACCTTTATTAAAGTGTGCAAAAGAGTTCACTAACACAAATATCACGAAACAATTATATACTTCTCTTGTTATATGGGACCCAAACTATAACTTTCACTTTGACTGTATAAAATCAGCCAAAAAACAATTTCTTTTGTTCTGTTTGCAAACTCTATTCCGTGGTTATTGATTTAAAATTCCGTCGTATACAGCAAGGCTGGCTATTATTAAATTGCCTACTTTAAAAAGTCGAAAGACAATGCTTAATGTGACTTTTTTGTTGAAATTATTAAATAGTGATGTTGTTTCAAAACTTCTTCTTAGCAATATAGATCTTAATGTTCCTCGATGATTTACCCGCCGTTACATCTTCACCGTTACATCTTCAAGTTTTCCATACGAATTATGCAGATGCCGATTCATTTAGAAGAATGTGCAAATAATTTAATAAACTTTTCTTCTTGCTTTTTCTGTAAATGTTAATGTTTCAAAACGTAATATTGTTTTATTTTTAAAAACTCATGTTTAAATTATTAAATTATAATTGTAAATAAATTTATTATTATAATATTTTTTGTCGTTCTGTAAGGATTTATATCCATAGACTTTAATTAAATAAATAAAATAAAAATAAAGAAATTCTTTAAAACAAACTGTTTCGCTATTAGCAGAGAATGTAGATTAGAAAGGAAAAGTGTTGTACAGGTAGGCCTCGTTGAACACGGAGGTTACGTTCCGTGAAAATACCGTGTTAAGCAAAATCGTGTTAAGCCATACAAGAAACCAATACAAAAAGAGGGGTTACGTTCCATGATTTTCAAAAAAGGTAATTTTATTAATTTTAATTTTTTTTAATAATATATACGTACATGTTAATCCATATCTACGCAAAAAAACAAAAATATTACATTCAATTAACTTAATAATTCTCGAAATATTAAAAAAAAAAAAAAATATTTCACGACAGTAATATTAAAAAAAAATTAAAATACATAACCATAAAATTTAATCTTCATCACTGGATAGATCTGTCTGACGTGGACGCTCTTGTAGTGATTGAATGTTGTTAATTTTTTCTTTAAAAAAATCTTTGTCTGATCATTAGAAAAATGTTTGTAAAGTTCTTTGTATGGTAACAAACATTTTTCAAGATCTCTTTTAAATTTTGTTCGACGTTCAAAAGCTGTATCGCAGTTTAATAAAAATGATTCTAAATTTTTAGCCAATACAAATGCAGTCTTTAAATTTTGTAGTGTTAAATCACTTCCTTCAGCCTCATCATTATTGTCACTGCTGTCATAATTTTCCTTTTCATTACTTTCTGCCCGTTTTACTATTTCTATTAGCTCCGATTCTTCTAACTCTGGATCACTAAACAAAGTTTAAATGTCACTAAAACCTTCACCTTGGATTTAACGCGCAAGATTTAAGATCCCGGCAGTTGCGGCTTCTAGCAGGTTGACTTCTGGTTCATTTTCCGCATCTAATTACAAAATTTTTTTCCAACATCCGGTTAGAGTTGATTTATTTAGTTCTTTTAAAGATTGTGTATTATCTGTATGCAGTCTTTTATAGAAAAACATTTCTGTTCAGATCCTGTTAGATTTAAAATCCACTGTAAGGAACACCGTACGTAGTACATTTTAAAAGTATAAATTATGTCTTGATCCATTGATTGCAGCAATGATGTGGTGTTAGGTGGAAAAAACATGACTTTAATATTCGGATGGGTAAGATTTTGGGGATGACCTGTGGCATTATCCAATAGCAACAATACTTTAAAATCCAAATTTTTCTTTTTCAAGTATTTTTCCACTTTTGGCGCAAAACAGTTGTTAAACCAGCCTTTAAAACTTCTTCGGTAACCCAAGCCTTTTGATTTGCTCTCTGGTAAATAGGATGGGATTAGCTGACTTGTAAACCAGCATTGGTTTGACCAAAAAATCACCGGATGCATTTTGTAACGATTCATTAATGCGGTTGGCTACTTTAGGAACGGTGTTACCGTTGCTGTGCTCGTCGTTGGGGGGTGTATGTTGTTCCCAAATAATATAAAACATAATACATCTGAATCAGTTGCAGATGGTGGTTATGGCTTCTGGACCTACTAACACCGGGGTGAAACCCTGTGGGAACGGCTCCAGTTTAAGGTCATAACTATCTCCGTCCCGTTAAAACCCTGGCAGGCCTCATAGTACGTTCGATACCCGTCACCGTTAAGTTGGTGGTGTAGGTTTGGTTGAGTTTACTCCCAATTAGCAACGGTCTGGCTCTGAGCACCTGTCCCCATGAAGGCTGGTGCCAACCCTCGCATGGCCTCCCAGCTTGCATAGATAACCATGGGACCTTTGAGTTGACTACACATACGGGTGGAGATAGCGGCTATGAGTGGGGACCCATTTCATATGGACAAAACTTTAATTTCAAATACAAAAAAGACCACAAAGGCCAACCCTAAAAGGGAGCCGGTTGTATTGCAACGGCAAAAGTCGGCAATCCACAAACAACCTTCGTCTGTGACCTCTACCTCCAGACCACAGCTGGGCGCAGCGACTCTGCTGTCTGCCTCGACATCCCGCACCGCAATCCCCAAGGGTTGCGTAATGCCCCCTTTGAGCACCACAATCACTCCTGCTACAGAACAGAGTGAAAGAGGGGCTCTCCCGCATATTGGTCCAACTTATGATGTAAGGGCATTGGTTAAGCCAGCCCAAACAAGTGGTAGTCTGGGCCCTAGCACGTCCTCCTCTTCTCGTGCACACATCAACGCGTCGACGCGGGCGTATAGGACCAGGAGATCTGCCTACCGGATCCTGCAAAAGTTTGGTGGGCAAGATCCGAACACTTTGTCTGAAAAGGACCAGACTAAACTTAAATGGGCCAAACAGAACTTGGAGTCTCGCCCTCCACCTAACTTGGCACCTCAGAAACGACAAAGGTCGGCTGAGGAAACCGCTACGTCAGCCCCTCAACTGCCTAAACGGCCAAAAACTTTATCATCCAAACCGGTGTCCTCACGTCCTCTTAGCGAAATAGTTAAGGATAGCCTCGTTTTGGCCATAATAGACACTAGTAAAAGTGACGGGACTATATCTCCAGATAATTGGAGGTTAGTCCAAGCGGCTCTTCGCAGTGTCTATAAGGACATAATTTCAGCCAATCCTGGCCCCTCCCCCTCATGCCGTGATGCGGGCTGGTATCAAGGGCATGTGAAATTGATCGCTTGTGCTGATCAACGCTCAGCGGACCTGTACAAGCAGGCAATTGACAGCCTAGGTGAAATCTGGTCGGGTGCTAAGCTCTTAGCTGTATCCAAAGACCAGATTCCGAACCGTCCAAGATCCTTCGCCCGAATCCCGGCAGATCCCTCCACTCCGGATGAAATTCTGGAGCTGATTAAACTCAGCAATAAAGAGCTGCCTACGGCCGACTGGAAGGTCGCTAAAGTAAGCGAGCCAAAGGGCCATTTCCGTGACGCTATCATTGTCATCAACGACGAGTCCCTCGCCCCACTTAACGCCTTTAAGGGGGAGATCAACTACGGTTTCGACTTGATCTCTCTCAGGATCTATAAGGGGGATAATATAGGGAAAAATTCTAAACTTCCCACGGAACCTCTGGTACCAGAGGTTACCGCCGGACGGACTGAACCTTCACAATTGGCTCCGGCCTCCATGTGCGGTTCAGATGTGTCGGATGATACAAGAAGTGTCATCTCTTCATCTGAGTTTGCTGGCGACTTTTTCCGGCAAATGAGTCTCGGATCCGAATACCTGGCAAAAAGCGAGGAATCACTCCTGTCTGAGGGAGATTCCGAAGCTACCCTTACGGCCAAAAATAATGATGATGAGGGTTGTGCAAATTAACCTTCATCATTCCATCGCTGCTTCTGCGGCCTTACTCCTCCGCCTGTCACAGAAAGGAGAGGATATTGTTCTGGTCCAGGAACCATGGGTTATTAATGACCGGGTTTCTGGACTATCTATGGATGGCTACAAAACTGTCTACGTCACAGGTCAAGGTAAGCCCAGGGCCTGTATTATGATTAAGTATAATAGTAACGCTTTCTTTCTTCGCAGATTCAGTGACAGAGACAGCGTTGCCATAGCAGTGGAGACGGGCTCGAAGGATGTCTGGGTGGTCTCCAGTTATATGGCCCATGATCATGGTAATTCTCCACCACATGATCTGCTAAAGCTTCTGGTTGCAGAGGCTAACAAAAGTCAAACGCCGGTCATAATTGGGGCCGATGATAACGCTCATCACCATATGTGGGGCAGCACGGATGTCAATGAACGGGGTGAGTCTCTTTTTGATTTTATATTATTGCATGACTTAAGTATTGTCAATAGGGGAAGCGAGCCTACCTTCGTCACTTCGAGTAGAAGGGAGGTTCTCGATCTTACCTTGACAGGTGGTGGCTGGTCTGATATTGTCAGAAATTGGAGTGTCTCTCAAGAGTGCTCCTTTTCTGACCATAGGTATTTATCCTATAAGTTAGATCTAGGATCAGTAGGTTCCGGAGTGTCTCACTCCTACATAAATAGGAAACAAACGGACTGGAATAAATTTCGGTCCATTTTAGAGCTTGGCCTAAGGCCTGCTCCCTTCAAGATTAATGACCACTGCGATATTGATCGGGCGGTTGAATTCTTGGCCTTGCAGATATGCTCTGCGGCGAAAGCGGCCTACAATCCACCGAAGCCAAGGGGTAAACCGAAACCCCCTTGGTGGAATACGGAGATTGCAGAGTTACGCAAGGAATGTAGAAGACTCTTTAATAGGGCCAAAAATAGTGGAAACTGGCTGCCCTACAAGGATAAACAAAGGGAGTTTAAGTATGCCATACGTAGATCCAAAAGAGCCTCATGGAAAACTTTCTGTGGCAACATAGAAAGCTCGTCCGAAACCAGCAGGCTACGCAGGATTCTTAGCACGTCCCCGAGAATTATTGAGAGTATTCAGAAGCCGGACGGTAAATGGACGGACTCTGTAATCGATACCTTGGAGACGCTGCTTGATACTCACTTCCTTGGTAGTAAAAGGGTTGACGAAGCGATGGGGATTGCGAATTCCGCGTCGGTTTTTCCAGCCACTTTCCGGGTGACCAATGCTCACTTAGAGTGGGCCATCATGTCGTTTGATGCCTTTAAGTCTCCTGGGATTGGCAATATCATTCCAGCAGACTTGCAACATGGCATGGACCTTATTAAACCATGGCTATTGCAAATCTACAATGCTTGCCTGGAAAATACTTACATGCCCATGGGCTGACGTGTAGCCCGAGTTGTTTTCATCCCTAAAGCGGGGAAGACATCTCCTATTAAACCCAAGGACTTTAGGCCCATAAGCCTGTCGTCCTTATTACTCAAAACGCTGGAAAGGATTCTTGATCTTCAGATCAGAAACTCCATTAATCCCGCGCTAATTTCTAGCTCGCAGCATACCTACACGAAAGGGAGATCTGTGGAAACAGCGCTACATGTGTTATTATCCGATGTTGAAAAGTCCCTTTCAAATAAGGATTTTACGCTTGCAGTGTTTCTTGACATAGAAGGAGCTTTCAATAACGTCTGCCCCAATGCCGTTATAAAGGCCCTTTTGGATCTCGATCTTGATGCAAATGTGGTGGGATTCATTGCGCAACTACTGAAGACACGTATCATCACGTCCACCTTGGGAAATGATCACGTTGTAAGGGTAGTGAAAAGGGGCACTCCACAAGGTGGCGTATTGTCTCCCCTTATAAGGAATCTGGCAGTCAACACGCTGCTACGGCAACTGGACCAAACGGGTAATAGGGTGATAGCTTATGCTGATGACATTGCTATCGCAGTCTCTGGGAAGTACCTGTCAACACTCACAGAACGGATGAACTATTCGCTTAATGTTCTGTCTAAATGGTGCTGCGATTTTGATCTTACTGTTAACCCCGGCAAAACGGAGGTTATGCTCTTCACACGGAGATACAAGATCCCGAATTTTACTGCACCTAGGCTGAATGGCATTGTGCTTAGTGTAAGTAAAAGTGTGAAATACCTTGGGGTGATACTTGACCCCAAATTTCAATGGAAGGCAAACATTGCCGAAAGAGCTCGGAAGGCGACCTGTGCGCTCTATCTCTTTCAGAGAGCTCTTGGACCAAGATGGGGCCTTCAGCCTCGAATCATCTCCTGGCTCTACAAGGCAGTTATAGAGCCAAATATTCTCTATGGAGCTGTGTTTTGGTGGCCCGCTCTTGAGAGACTGGTCAACCAAAAGCCTCTTGACAAAGTCAGGAGAACAGCCGCCATTTTGATTACTGGGGCTCTTCGAACTACTTCGACAAAGACTCTGTTTGCTCTTCTCCACTGGTTACCCACCAAACTTCTGGCATTGCAACAGGCTAAATGCTGTGCAGCCAGACTTAATGCCCTCTCACGCTGGCTCAGGCTGGACATAGGGCACTCTAAGATTATCGATCGGGATGTTCCACTGCCATCAATGGTGGACTACATCTCTTCTACTCCCGCTCTGGACCACGGGTTTCGAATCCATATTCCAAATAGGGAGACTTGGGTCCGTAACGAAGTGGTCGTGAGTCGTACTGTTATATCTACACCGATGGCTCGAAACTGGACGACAGAGTCGGTTGCGGAATCTTCTCCAATCATCTTGGACTAAGACTCTCCCTCAGACTCCCTGACTACTGTAGCGTCTTTCAAGCCGAGGTAATGGCCATTCTGAAAACATCCGAAATAGCGCTCGGGGACGATCTTTCTGGTCATGCTATTCGGATATTTTCGGACAGTCAGGCGGCAATCAGGGCGCTTGCTGGTGCATATAGTACATCTAAGCTAGTCCTGAGTTGTCGCTCATTACTGAACACTTTATCGGAGCGATCACAGATTGACCTGTTTTGGGTCCCTGGCCACAGGGATATCCAGGGCAACTGTGAGGCCGATGATCTCGCAAAACGGGGCACATTGCTTCCTAATGTCTCCCCGCTACCAGACATTGGAATTCCTCTGGCAACGGTGAAAATGGCCATAAGGAACCACTATCTAAATTTGGCTCGCAAATTATGGGTAGATGAAAGTTCCTGCTGTGTCTCCAGACAACTGTGGACTACACTGGACCTCAAGCGGACCAGGCAGCTGCTCAAACTGGACAGAAAATCCATAAGTATCACGGTCTCTGTACTTACTGGACACTGTCTAATAGGTAGGCATGCGGAAAGACTTGGTCTGCCTTTTAATGATTTCTGCCGCAGTTGTGGCTCGGAGGATGAGGAAGAGACCGTACTGCACCTCCTGTGCCACTGTCCATCCCTGGCTCGAAGAAGACTAAGAATTCTGGGCTCTCCTTTCTTTGAAACTCTGACGGAGCTATCATCCCACTCTATAAGGGACATAGCGAAGTTCATCCGTGAATCCTCATGGTTCTCGGCTGGGTAATGGGAGTCATGCCGCCTTTTTTGTGGTATCACAACGGCCCATTCGTTTGTGCTCAAGTGAGCTTCGTCGGGAGAGGCTGCCACTCCTAACTAACTAACTAACTACCCCATTATCTTAACTTCACCTTTCGCGACGTTAAGCAAATTCACACTTTCATGTTCAAATTACTTATTACATTACAATTTATTAATAGAATTTAAAATTTTAATTAAACGAATTTAATAACGAATCATAAATTTAGTATTCAAAGTATAAAAGGATTTTTATTTTTAAATTGAAATTCAATGAAACCTAAAGCTCCAGACCCTTTTTAAATGGTCGCAGGGTTTAAATTATTAACGGTATATTATTACATACAAATATATACACATACATATGTATAAACAAATACTTAAAATGTTTAAGTTAGTTTATTAAAAGACAGAAACTGATTCCAATAACAAAGAAGAAAAAAAATTTACATACTCATGTGTAGTATGTTGTTACATATAGAAGTTCCCTTTTTCTTTTCAAAATCAATTTCAGTATTATTATAATATGGTTGATAAAAATTAGATAAGGAAAAAAAATCAACTTACATAAATCACGTCCATCGATGTCAGTGGGCGCCAGATGACAGCAGTTCGTGGTACCATAGGTTTAATTCGTTAATTTGTCTCACCCATATTTTTTTTTTTTTTTTTGTTTTTTTAATATTATATAATATATATGTATATATAGGTGAATCATGTTACCATTTTTGGAGAACTTAAGTGACCATATTTTTTATGTTTTCGTTTTAACAAAATTTACAATTTAATTTTTTTTAAGTTATTAAATTTAACGCAAAATACAAAAAAAAAAAACACGGTAATAAAGTTATAAAAAAAATATTATTAATTAAGGAAGAAAAAGGTGACAAAAAAAACTAAAAATCAACGCCGGAATGATTTTAATTAAAAATTTTATTGAGTTAATAATATTTAAAAATTGAAATGGTAAGAACCGTACATTTCACCAGATCGTTTCTTTCCCTTTGGTTTGACTATGGATGGATTAAACAACAGCTTTCCAAAATAGACAAATTCAATAGCCTTCTGTGTAGAAAATTTCAACTCTCTGATGTAAAATAAGATGTAAGCTGAGCACTTTAACCAAGCCAACCAGTTGCGCTTCTAAGAAATTTAGGAATATAAAGCAATCCATAAATCCGAAATCCCTTAACAAATGAACGACGAGTTTTTAATAAACTTCACAACACTATAAAAATATTAATATACATTCTCTTACCTATGGACATATCAAAAATTCCAGGATTATTTTAGAAAGAAAACACTTTTCGACACTAAATTTATTTATCCACTAATATTCAATATACATAAGTATTTACGGCAAAAAAATTGAAAAAACTACCACAGTTCCACTCAAACTTTATTTTCAGATTGAAGAAAATTTTTCTATTTTTTTTTTGGAAATATAAAAATTAATAAAATCTAAGCCAACTAGATAAAAAAAACATGAATAAAATCTAAGCACTAAATTAAAAAAATCATGCAAATAGAATCTTAGTTACCTATTTAATGAATTATGTGCAAGAAATCTAAGCCTACTTAATCGCAGAAATAAAAAGTTTCATTATAAGCTAAATCTCCCAATGGTTGCAAAGTATGATTATTTAGAGCTGAACAAAACTGCAACTAAACTAAAACAATTTAACGAAACTTGTCGGTATCACAAAGTAGATAACAGGCAAGGCTTGCCGCAGACTATTGTCTGAAAAAAACCGACACAATATAACACAAGAACTTATGTCCAAATATCTTTAACATGATAGACATTAGTAAAACCGCCATTAGTATCCTCTAATTCGTAGTTTACGTTTCCTATTCGCTTTCTTACAATAGCTTTTACGCCAGTAGGGGTAAGTTTAGCATTTATTTTATCAACTGACGAACTTTAAGGTGAATTACCTTTTGACCTACGTTAAATTTCCTGCACCGAGATCTCAAGTTATACGATTTCACGTTACGGTCGTATGCATCTTTTATCTTTGTCCGGATAGACTCCCTGTCTTTCTATTTCGGTATCAGATTCTGCCAAATGTTTCAAATTTCTTAAAATCTTGTAGTCGTGTCCGTGCGTTATCATTGTTTGTCCGAATAAGATTTCGTACGGCGTTCGTCCTGTTGTCTGGTGTACACTGCTGCGGATTGCACAGTTAATGCTAGGTAAATATTCGTCCCATTCACGTTGATCGTTTCGAACATATGAACGAAGAGCGATTGACTCTCTCGCTTGCGTTCGATTGAGGACTGTAAACCGCAGTATATTGATGGGTAATGGCAAACGTCTGAATAAGCTTTTTAAATTCATTTGACCTAAATTGGCTGCAGTTGTCTGACACTATAGTTTCTGGTACCCCATAACAAGAAAAAATTTCATTTTTCAAATACTCTACAATTGGTTTAGTTACAAATTTTTTTAAGGGCTTCAAAAAAGAAAATTTTGTAAAATGATCTAGAATAATAAAAATTCCATTATTCCTATTTTTTGATCTCGGAAAAGGTCCAATCAAATCAATATATAAACGTTGGAATGGTGTTTCTGTCTCGACTATTTTACCCATAGAGGGTCTCAACGAATATGTTGGTACTTTTGAGGTCTTGCAAGAGGAACAGTTTGTGGCATAATCTTTAACGCCGGAAACTAGCTTAGGCCAAAAGAAAAATTGTCTAATCCGATGTACAGTTTTGGATATACTACCATGTGCTACGTTAGGTTTATCGTACGCAGAATAAATAACTTGCTTTCGTAGCTCTTCCGGGACATAGAGTTTCCAACTATCTGACTCATCCAAATTTCCAGTAGGAAAGTTTGTCCTCTTATAAATATATTTCTCCACTACTCTGAAATCCGGCATTTCTGTTTTACTAAATTCATTTCTTAGACGGGTATATTCCATGCTATCAAATGCGGTGGAATTAAGCTCAATAGATGGCATCGTTTGCAAATCTAATTCAGCTACAATCGACTCATCCTCAAAAGCTCGTGACAAGGCGTCTGGCACAACATTATCTTTACCTCTGCGATGTTCTATAGTAAAGTCATATCCTTGTAATTTTAGAGCCCATCTGGCTAAGCGGCCAGATAGATCTTCTTGATTCATGAGCCATTTCAAACTGGCATGGTCAGTGATAATTTTAAATTTCTGACCTTCGATATATGCTCTGAACTTTTTAATTGCTAAAATGACTGCCAAACATTTTAATTCGGTAATCGAATAATTTCTTTGTGCTTTGCTTAGCTTTTGGGATATATACGCTATAGGCCTTTCGTTATCATCGTCGTCAAGCTGGTCCAAAACTGCACCAATTCCAAGCGAACTGGCATCACATTGTAGAATAAATGGTTTTTCAAAGTTTGCATGCACCAAAACTGGTGCTGAAGTCAACTTCTTTTTGATAGTATCGAAGTACTTCTGAGCTTCTTCTGTCCATATAAATGGTTTTCTTTTTGACAACAATCGTCAATAAACCGACGGTACCACCCAGCCATCCCAAGGAACTGGCGAACTTGACGCACTGTTTTAGGAACCGGGAATTGAGAAATAGCCTTATTTTTCCGGATCCACTTTCAATAATCCCTCTCCAACAATATAACCAAGATATTGCACATATCGAAGACAAAAACTGCTTTTCTTAACATTAATTGTTAAATTTGCTTCCCGAAGCTGAGTAGCCACCTTCTGTAAGTGCATTAAGTGTTCGTCAAAGTTCTTCGAAATTATTAAAAGGTCATCAAGATAAACAAAAACGTTTGAACGTCTAAATTTTCCAGATTTTAGGATTTTATCACAAAGCTCTACACCAATGACGTTCACGTTTGCGCCACTGTCTAATAAAGCAAAGTAGTCTTGCTTCTGTATATTTAATTTGATATAGGGTCTATTGTCTCCTTTCTTAGTTACGAGAGATGAAATAATATGCTTTTGAAAATGTTTTCTCCGTTTGTAAAATTCCTGAATCCTTTTCGAGGATCTGTTGGGCAACTGTTTAAAATCAGGATTATTAAAAATTCTATCTTTAGCAAGCCTATATACCTCAAGACGAATATGGTATGGCCGTTGTAATGGATGAATTTTCGAAATAACTGTTTTATTGGTATAGTTCTCTATTTTGGTTGGGTCGGCAAAGTCTTCTTCATTTAGCTGTTTAGTCATATCAAGTATTTTCCATTTATCAGGTGCATTGCAAAAATTTTTACTGCTTGGTGTAGTTACATCAATTTGTTTTGCTTCGGATGTCCGTCCTTCACTGCACGAATATACCGTAGGATTTTTCCCTGCTTCTGAGCACAATTAGGGCATTTTGGCTTATATATGTTCTTAGCCCCACATCCATAACAAAATATAGTTCGGGGTTCCAAACAGTCAATGAAACTGTGACCGACGTCATTACAATTCCAGCATTTTCCTGTTTTTAAACAAATTTCTGTTTCATTTGTAATGTTGTCATTTTCGTTTGTCAATGCGACATCTTGTACGACCTCTGATACCAGTGTCTTATGATACGTGCGTTTGTTATCCATTACAAATTTTTCATACCGTATGGCACGTCTTAAATGAGAAACTCTAGTAATCTCCAAATGAAGAATCTCATGCCTTACTTCCGGTCTCAAATTTCGCTGGATTGTTTCGCACAATTCATAGTCAGTTAGAAGTGTACGTATTTTATCGCAAAGAACCATAATCGCATCATAAAATTCATCAAAGGATTCGTTATGCTTTTGCTTCCTTCATAAAATTTCGTCTTTAGTATCAAAATCTGTATTGTATTCTTTGTACTGTCGTTTCAACGCGTCACATAACTCATCCCAGTCCATACCATCACAGCTGCGATGAAACCGCCAAAACCACTTCAAAGCTTTGCCCTCGAAAAGAATATGCGCATGTTCACACAACAAAAGGAAGTCGCCTCCTAAATTGGTATTGGTTTAAGTATTCTCTATAGATAAATTCGTCAACCGTAATTTCTGAAGAGTCTCCGTTAAACTGAATTCTCCAGTTACGAATAATATTAAGAACCCTTTCTGAGTTGCGGTCAAAACCTAAATTATTGTTGCGATTTTCGCGATTGCCCCGTTCATTTTGTCCAATACGAGATGTTAAACTTCGGCCGTCCCAATCATTAGGTCCGATGACATTAGCAGCGACTGGTTCGCACCGATTATGTTGTCTAATTGGAATAACCGGTGCTGAATTTCTTATAGTTATGTCTCGAAGACCATCAGAAATCATGTTGGTAATTTCTTCCCTCAGTCCTCTTAACGATTCTTCAACAATCTTACGAACTCGATTGTCCTCACTAGGTTCCTGTTCCCTACGTGCCTGCAAACGCGTTCTAGGTCTTTCTATTGTATTAGCCGGTATATTTACGCCACCCCACGCACCCTCTTCTAACGATAATGTAGAATTAACCACTTCCTGTTCCACTTGAACAGGGATATTTCCGGTACTACGCACAAGTGGCATTTTATTATTTTGAAAATCAAAAATTAAACAAACAAAACAATTGTCGAAAACAACAAAAAGCTAGTTCTTAGAGTGTTTAGTATACACAATGTCCAACCAAAATGGTATATATTTATTTAAAAAAAAAACAGAAAAAAAATTTTACATTTTAAATTCTAGTCGGAATTCGACCAAAATAAATTAAAACACAATTATAACCATATACAAATTCGGGTAAATCGAGTAACAAAAATTATTAAATATATTACGGCTAACAACAATAGCCAGTGCTATCACTACTCGGTGAAGTTTTTCAAAAGGGGTAACGAGAAACAAACAAAAAAAAACTTGATAAAACAAATTGGAACTAAAATTCAACATCCACAAAACTAACCAATAAAATAAAATCATAAAACATAAAAGCACAAAAAAATCATTAGCTATTACCAAGAAATAAAAAGTGTAGCTAAACTCTTATTTGCTGGAGACTTTCGACAGAAGCCAATACAAAACCATGAGTTAGTAAAGGGATTAAGGAAGGGATTGATTATCCGTTGGGGGAAAGTTATTACATCAATATCAGCAACTCTTTAGTCCGCTCATTCCGAAAATCAATCTGGAGGAAATGAAGGGGAAAAAACAAAAACAGATAGTGGTACAAATAGCTTATTAAAAGGAAATAGTCGAACGTGCATTGAATCGATATTAACCAGTACAAGTTCACAGTTCAAACCCGAGCCCTGATAATTTTAATTTTATTAAATTTTAACTAGGAATGCTAATCTTTGACAAAATAACAATAGTGTCCATAGAAAAAAAAATTACTATTAGAAAAATGTAAAGAAACATAATTAAATAAAGAAATTGTATATCACTTTACACTCTAGATTCAGAGGCCCTCAGTATCTGGATGTAAAAGCACAAAAAAAATTTGTTAATTAACGATAACTGAGGCCCCACGTGGGGCCAAAAATGTCTGTAACGATTCATTAATGCGGTTGGCTACTTTAGGAACAGTGCTACCTATTAAATATGGCTGTGCTCGTCGTTGGGGGGTGTATGTTGTTCCCAAATAATATAAGACATGATAATATATCTGAATCAGTTGCAGAAGACTTTATTTCAGGTAGCTGAACAAGAAAGTGAAACACAAAAAGAGGAAAAGAAATACCTAATGATTGAAGTGTAGCTTCTGTTGAAATGCGCTACACTCTTGCTTTGCCCTCCCACCATGCTGACAGAAATAAATAGTCTGTTGTCCGCCCAATGAAATAACTATATAATAATTTAAGAAAACTTACCCCATTATCTTAACTTCACCTTTCGCGACGTTAAGCAAATTCACACTTTCATGTTCAAATTACTTATAACATTTACAATTTATTAATAGAATTTAAAATTTTAATTAAACGAATTTAATAACGAATCATAAAATTAGTCACCATTTAGTATTCAAAGTATAAAAGGATTTTTATTTTCAAATTGAAATTCAATGAAACCTAAAGCTCCAGACCCTTTTTAAATGGTCGCAGGGTTTAAATTATTAACGGTATATTATTACATACAAATATATATACATACATATGTATAAACAAATACTTAAAATGTTTTAGTTTATTTATTAAAAGACAGAAACTGATTCCAATAACAAGGAAGAAAAACAATTTACATACTCATATGTAGTATGTTGTTACATATAGAAGTTCCCTTTTTCTTTTCAAAATCAATTTCAGTATTATTATAATATGGTTGATAAAAATTAGATAAGGAAAAAAAATAAGCTTACATAAATCACGTCCATCGATGTCAGCGGGCGCCAGATGACAGCAGTTCGTGGTACCTTAGGTTTAATTCGTTAATTTGTCTCAACCATATTTTTTTGTTTTTTTAATATTATATAATATATATGTATTTTTATGTTTTCGTTTTAACAAAATTTACAATTTAATTTTTTTTAAGTTATTAAATTTAACGCAAAATACAAAAAAAAAAAACACGGTAATAAAGTTATAAAAAAATATTATTAATTAAGGAAGAAAGAGATGACAAAAAAAATTAAAAATCACCGCCGGAATGATTTTAATTTAAAATTTTAGATTGAGACACGGATATGTTAATACAGTTACAGTTAATAATATTTAAAAATTGAAATGGTAAGAACTGTAAATTTCACCAGATCGTTTCTTTCCCTTTGGTTTGACTATGGATGGATTAAACAACAGCTTTCCAAAATAGCTAAATTCAACAGCCTTCTGTGTAGAAAATTTCAACTCTCTGATGTAAAATAAGATGTAAGCTGAGCATTTTAACCAAGCCAACCAGTTGCGCTTCTTAGAAATTTAGAAATATAAAGCAATCCATAAATCGGAAAATCCTTAAAGAAATGAACGACGAGTTTTTAATAAACTTCACAACACTATAAAAATATTAATATACATTCTCTTACCTATGGACATATCAAAAATTCCAGGATTATTGTAGAAAGAAAACGCTTTTCGACAATAAATTAATTTATCCACTAATATTCAATATACATATGTACGCCAAAAAATTGAAAAAAACTACCACCGTTCCGCTCAAACTTTATTTTCAGATTGAAGAAAATTTTTCTATTTTTTTTTTTTTTGTTGACAACATAAAAATAAATAAAATCTAAGCCTACTAGATAAAAAAAAACATGAATAAAATCTAAGCACTAAATTAAGAAAATCATGCAAATAGAATCTTAGTTACCTATTTAATGAATTATGTGCAAGAAATTTAAGCCTACTTAATCGCAGAAAAAAAGTTTTATTATAAGCTAAATCTCCCAATGGTTGCAAATTGTGATTATTTAGAGCTGAACAAAACTGCAACTAAACTAAAACAATTTAACGAAACTTGTCGGTATCACAATTTCCACACAGAAGAAGTGTTATTCGATCTTTAAATACCTTACGTCTAGGACAGTTTTTTGCGTTTTGGATATAAAAGTTTTATCCGGCATTTTTTTTCCAAAAAAGGCCGGTTTCATCAGCATTGAAAACCTGGTCTCTCGTATAATTATTCTCTTTAATAAATCTTTGAATTTCTTTCGGGTACGTATTAGCAGGTTCAATGTCAGCAGATGCAGACTCCCCCTGCATTTTGAGGCTGTGTATGGAAATTCGTTTTTTTTTTTTTAATTTTCAAACCAGCCATTACTCGCAGTAAAATCTGGACTTAAATGAGGTACTCCTTGATCCTGTAGACACCCGTAAATTTTCAAAGCTTTTTCCTTTATAATTTGCTTGCTCAGTGGGATGCCTTTTTGACAATTGTCTTCAATCCATATATTTAAAGCTCTTTCCATTTGCTCCATTATAGGAGGTCGCAGACGGCTTGATTATTTTAAAGATGTTGAGGAACCAGCAACAACTGCTTTTCTTATTGCCGATTAATTTTTCTTTATTGCGCGTATAGAAGATTCATTCAGCCTTAAAATCCTTGCATAAGCACTAACACTTTCACCTTTTGATAGACGGTCTAAAATGTTGACTTTTGATTCAAAAGATATTACATTCCTTTTAAGCAGCACTTTATCGTTCATTGCCAATATTTTTATTTTTTTATTTTTTTAAACAATTAGTTAAACCAGAAATGGAGAGAAATATTGGTAAACAGTCAATAAACAAATGTATTATGTATACAATTGCTTAAACGGGGAATTACCCGTTTATTGAAACTAAAAAGAAAACAGCCAACTCTACATATAACGCTGTGAATTTATTTCTGTGTTCAGTGTTGCATTTCAATTTACATCAACGATTGTTAAAAACAAAGTACTTAAATATTTATGTGCAGAATGGTTTTTGTAAACCGCGCACAACCGAGGCTTTTTTAGTGTTAACCGAAAATGTGAATCGCGTTAGACCGAGGCCGTGTTAAAAAGAGTACGTGCTAAGCGAGGCCTACTGTATATTTGACAGTAATTGTGTTGTTATTGCGATTGGTTAAAATATTTTTAGTGCACTTGTGTTGCACTGTGCAACGGGTCTACCTCTAAACAACGGTATATTTCTTTTATAAATCTTACTCATATAAAATTTATATGTATGATCAAATAGGTTCGTTATTTTGATCCTATCTAATAACTTAACTGTGGCATTATACATTTGTTCTGAAATAATTTTCCCTAATAATTGGGTTGTCTGGTTTTAGAGCTCATCCGTGCTATATACGTCTTTGCTTAAATTGCACTGTTTTTGATAACGATTTCTCTAAAACTTGTTTCTTTCTTGTTTTTTGTCTATAATCTTAGTTTAAAAAATTTACCTAAAACTTATAAAAATAACTTATTTTGTGTATTTTATTGATTAATGCGATTTAAGAAGTTTTATTAGTTTATTTTATTTACACAATTTAAAATTAATTGTGCAAAGTGAATGACTTCTTTTCTCATTTGTGTTTCTTCTTATTTTTAAAATAAGAGAAATGTTAGCGAATAACGATACAGTTCATATCATGTATAGAAAAAAGGGAAGGAAATTTTTTGTATTTTATTTATGTTTATATTATATAAAAGAACAATCAATCTTTTATTAATGAATTCTTTAAACAAAAGGGAGTTGAAATGTTTTCGACAAGTCATATTTACTATATGTTCTGTATGTACCATAAGCTTCACTCCTTGTTAAAGCAATAATGTTGTAGTGTGTTGGTCACATTTATACACTGTTGGTCACATTATCCAATAACCCAATAATATAAAATTGCATCTTCAACACATTTGTCAATCTGCCCAATAAAATATACAATAACTTAAAGTAACCTACATATTGTAACGTAAAGGGGATTCCATTACATTGACTTATTAAACATTGAAATTTGCTTACATAGAGAATTATGACCGCACACAAAGAACTCCAAATGATTGAATTATAATTATGTAGATCATAAAACAAAGAAAATGTTGGAATAATTAGAGTTAGAAATACAAAAGTATAAATAGCTATGTAAGTTTTAAATAAAAATCAGAATATTTTTGACCAATTAACAAAGATCTTCTCATTATTCTTACTGAGCACTGTAACCGGTGGCTTAGCGGAATCAAAACGTACTGCAGCTAAGTGCAGCAATGAAAACTTCTTAGCAAACCTTTCACCATACATGACGATCCTGCCGACGTAATCCTAGAATCTTAGAAAAGTTATCTATCTAAATATCCTGCGACTATTTTTTCATTAGACCTAGACATACTGTAGACCCAATCCAGAGTTTAATGTCATCCCCATTGGATGATATTCCTTCGAAAGAGGAAGTAAAATTAATATTTTCAAAATACTACAGTAAAGAAAGACAACATGTAGAGGGCTATCCTAAATTCACCTCCTCACCCAGAAATAGTGGTCCCAAACCTATTACAATTAAAGAGTATAGGAAGAGGAACCAAAAGAAGGAGACAAAGAGGCGAGACGAAGTGAAGAATACAAAAAGGGGAGAAAAGAAGAAGCAACTCAGAGGCAAGAATTGTTGCGATTAATAGGGTTAACAAAGGGTGAACAGAATAGGCAACTGTATATAAAGATAAGAGAACTAAATGGGAAAACAAAGGTGTAACCAGAAAGAAGTCATCAGCAACAGCAACAAGCAACAAAAAATGGACTTCGGACTTATTTTATTTTTTGTATTATTGTATTAATCCTATTAATATTTAAATTAAAAAAATATTTTAAATAATATGAACAAAAAAGGCAGTAGTTTAGGTGTAATATTTAATAAATATCTTAATAATGTAAATTAAAAAATTAATTTAAATAAATACATTAAATGGATTTAATCCTATAGTTGACAAAATTGCTAACGAAAAAGATTTTAAATAAGTTAGAAAAAGTTTAATAAATTTCAAGAAATCAGAAGCTAGAGGCTGCCAGGAGATAACAATAAAGGTTAAGCTAGAAGAGACAAATTTATTAGGAAACGAATTTTACGAGTCAGTGGACACTGAATCAATAACAGAAGACATAGTAAAAGATACAGAAAAATTAGACAAAGCCAAGACACATTTTGAGGAAACATTAAAATTAATAAAACCGACTAATTAAAAACAGAATTTAATGGCGACATTTACTCAGAAACCGCTATAAAAGTCATTCCACTATTTACAGGGAATAACCTTTCCCCTACCCTATTTCTTATTTTTCCTAATGACCTTCTACGTCAGACTTCCAACCCTATCAATTCTTTTGCAGGTGACAGTAACATATGCTATTCATTTTCGTTTCGCAGTACACCAAGCCTTTGGGAATTTGGAGCTATAAGAAAGAACATGAACGATACCCTTAATCGCGACTTTTTGGTAATTTCCGAATGGGGCCTGGCCAACAGGGGTCAGTTTAACGCTCATAAAGCCCAATGCTGTGTGCTTTCGCACAGGCATACTGCTGAACATGCTACCTCATCTGTTATTATATATGTATGTATATATATACAACTCTTATGTATGGGACGGTGCTTCAAAGTCTATTTTGGAGTTACTCGACGAGTGCAGGAGAGGGCGAAGAGGCTCATCGGTGACATAAGGGTATTCAGCTCTATTGACACACTGATTCATCGACGCAATGTGGGTTGTGTTTCACTGTTTTATCGTTCATACAACGGAATGTGCTCTTATAAAATCAGGGAACTTATTCCTGAAAACCGTAACTTCATACGCGCAACGCGCTCTGCAGCAAGAGTGCATTCCTTTGTGGTCGATTGGCCAGTGAATCGCACTACGCATTACAGAGAAAATACGTTTTTTAGCCGAACAGTTCTTATGTGGAATAAACTTCCTCCAGAGGTCTTTCCTGCCACTTTCAATGTGCACAGATTCAAATCAAATGTCCATAAGCACTACTCCCTCTATCCCCCTTCCAACAACCTAATTTCCTAAATCTGGCACTATGCATTGCATAAGTATGGTCATTCCTGAGTGTAGGTCATAATTCATTCCTAACAATTATATATTTGATTCGTAATACTCTAGAAACAACAAAAAAACCAATCAGTTTTGTTTACAATGTAAAATTTCCTAGCATAGTAAGAACTTTATTGGGTACATCCGCATCAGTAACAACTGAAGATTTAAAAAGCCTTCGTAATACTCTAGAAACAACAAAAAAACCAATCAGTTTTGTTTACAATGTAAAATTTCCTAGCATAGTAAGAACTTTATTGGGTACATCCGCATCAGTAACAACTGAAGATTTAAAAAGCCTTCTATCCAGTAGGTAAAAATCGATAAAACCGGATTCACAGATACAGGCTACTTTGAATAATTTTTCACTGAAAGGTATGAATGTAAACACATATCATAAAAAACTTTTAGGAATGGTAACAGAACTTGATGAATTGCAAATCAAAGGTATAGAGAATTGCAACAACGTACAAGCTTGAACTATAAAACAAATAAATGAAGATTTTGCTTTAAATATGTTTAAGAAAGGATTGAAGGGAGAATTAAAACCAACTGTATTCGCATTAAAACCTAAAGAACTAAATGAGGCATTACAATTAGGCTTGGAACCAGAAAACGAATTCGCTTTCAATATTGAACAAATTCTGCATTTCTCAAAAAAAGGAAAGAAGACAAATAATCAAAGAGATGTGAAAAATAGAAATATCATTCATTACAACAATAATCATAACAACAGAAGGAATAACTATAATTCTAAGAGCAATCGAAATAATTATAACATTAATAGAGCAAATTACAACAACAATTTTCAGAATAGTAAAAATTATAGACACACAAATGGCAGTTACGTACCACATACCTACAATTGTTATTATAATAATAACAATAACAGCCGTAACACTTACAACAACACTTATTACAGGAATAGAAAAAGAAATAACTTTTAGAAAAACCGATGGAAAACTACCAGGGTCCGGAAGTGAGTTAGAAACAGGTAGGAACCCACTATCCGGAGGACCAAAAATAAGAATAGGCAATGTTTTTCAAATACATATCAAATAATTAACAAACTTCATAAGCTTAGATTAAGGCAAGAACTTAAAACCTTAATTTTTAATAGCAACACAATAATCCCAGGAAACGGTAATCACCATTTCAAAATATTGAATACAATAGATAGTGATGTATTGCTGGAGGATATTAATCTGGAATTAGAACCTTTACAAAATTATATTGTATTACAAAAACCACGTATGCGACTTCACTGAAGACAGATTTAGAAAATTGCTTAACATTTTAAATACTGACCGGAAAATAAAAAACAGAACTGATACAAATCTTGAAGGAACGTCAGGATATTTTTCATTTAGAATGAGAGACTTTAACTTCTAATAATTTTCATACACTGAATTTAAAGGTTTCAGACAAAACATTAGTACACATAAAGAATTATAGATTACCACGTGCACAGCAAAATGAGATTGATAATCAGGTACAACGCAAATTACTTACCATTATTGGTAGTCCCAAAGACGAGTGAAAATGGAAATAGGAAATGGATATTAGTTGTAGATTTTCGACAACTCAAGAAAAAAATGTAAATGATAAATTTCCATTGACAAGACTGGAAGATGTTTTAGATCTTCTTAGAAGAGTGAAATATTTTTCAACTCTAGACATGTCCAGCTCATTCTATCAAATAGATCTAGATGACAACTCACGACAATTGACTGCATTTTCAACTAGTAACGGAAATTTTCAATTTAAACGATTACCATTTGGTTCGAAAATTTCTTCCAATAGTTTTCAAAAAATGTTGACAATATCACTCAGTGGTTTAGATTTCAGAGCATTTTTATACGTTGACGATATTTGAATGTAGCATTAAAATTCATAACGAAAACTGATTGAGAGTGTTCCAACGTTTATTTAAATATAACCTAAAATTAAATGCAACAAAATGTGTATTTCTAAACCAGAAGTAATTTATTTAGGACGCTAAATAATAAATAAGAACAGACCCTTCAAAAAATAAAGCAATAGAACAATATCCAATTCCAAAAAACAAAGACAAAGTTAAACGATTTGTAGCATTTTGTAATTATTATAGACGTTTCACAAAAAAATGTGCTGAGATTACAAAGTGCTTGAACGATCAAACTAAAACAGGGAGGCAATTTGAATGGACTGAAGAATGTCAACAGGTTTTTGACTTAATAAAGACAAAATTAATTAGTGCACCAATATTAAGATATCCAGATTTTAAGCAACTGTTTATATTGATTACTGACGTTTCAAATTATGCATTGAGAGCATATGCATATATAGTCATATGGAGCAAACGCGCCTAAAATAAATTTGCATTGTAATAATACTTTTGTTTTTTTTGCTGCCTGGTAAGCAGATTCGTCTTATCCACATCCACATTGAAAGCTGACCGAATGCATGAAGCAAATGTTCATGCCCAAGCGCATGCATAATGTATGCATGTGTTTGGGTAATTTGATGAACGTTTTCCGTTGGCCGTGGGAAATTGCACCGTCAACGGATTTCTTTATTTTAAGTTGCATGTTAAGTTAGCTTGTAAACAAAAAGAATTTTTAAATAAAGTCAGTTAATGAAAAGACACCAAACTCACAAGATATAATTATTCTACAAAACTGGCGACGAAGATAAAAATCAACATAAAAAGATAAAACGGTTGAATATTTTTTTTTGTTGAAGAAAACATATAAAAATCAGTAAACCTAAGATAACATTAGCAACAATTAAGCTAATGATAATCGAAACTAAATTGTGAAAACTTAATGGACAAAACTTACACTCTAATCTAAACTAAATAAAAGTAAATTAAAAATATTAATAGTTACCAATAAATACATAAAACTAAAAGCTAAAACGTTAAAAATCACAAGACCTATGTGAATAGTTAATTAATAATTAGTGAACTTAAAAGTACATTTAAAAATTATATAAAGATATAAGTTGAATAAAGAAAATAAAAGAAAAGAAAAAAAAACTAAATAACGATTTGAAAGCGAAGTCTGATCCTCAAATGTATCTGTCGAGGAGAACAGAAGTTCAGTTTTTGGTTAAAGAGGGCTTATAAAAACCATTGAAAGAGAAATAAAAAGAGAAAAAAAAACAAGTTTTTGAAGATAACAAAAGCTTAAACAGAGACTGAAAAAGAAAGCTTACAACATCATCCCAAGAGTAACAACAATAAAAACAGCAAACTACGAGGGCAGTTCAGCAGGATTTAAAGTAGATGTAAGAATATTTATTTAACTATATTATTTTTATACTTATATTTTTATTTAACTATATTTATTTTAATTTTAAACTTTCAAATTCGTACTAATTATCCCGACCGTATTAATTAAATCACCGATATTGACTATTGAAGGTGAAAGCACGTTTCGATGGCCATTTCGATACCGCTTACTTAGCTCTTCAGGAAACTTCTCACTTATATTTTAAATAAACTAAAGATTTTTGTCCAAACAATAAAGTAAAGACAAAAATCAAAGTTTAAGCAAAAACAACAATAATCAACATTGATTTTATTCTTCTTTATCCACTGTATACGGCTGACTTTTTTTCGGCTCTTTTATACAGTTAAAAGATGTTGAAAAATAAAATAAAAACAACAATAAAACATCACAAAACACTATGATGATTTATTTTTGCTTTTTGCACGGGCACTTGCAATTTAATAATTAAAATTTTAAAACACGGGAATATTTATTAATTTAATTTTAAACTTTCAAATTCGTACTAATTATCCCGACCGTATTAATTAAATCACCGATATTGACTATTGAAGGTGAAAGCACGTTTCGAGGGCCATTTCGCTACCGCTTACTTAGCTCTTCAGGAAACTTCTCACTTATATTTTAAATAAACTAAAGATTTTTGTCCAAACAATAAAGTAAAGACAAAAATCAAAGTTTAAGCAAAAACAACAATAATCAACATTGATTTTATTCTTCTTTATCCACTGTATACGGCTGACTTTTTTTCGGCTCTTTTATACAGTTAAAAGATGTTGAAAAATAAAATAAAAACAACAATAAAACATCACAAAACACTATGATGATTTATTTTTGCTTTTTGCACGGGCACTTGCAATTTAATAATTAAAATTTTAAAACACGGGAATATTTATTAATTTAATTTTAAACTTTTAAATTCGTACTAATTATCCCGACCGTATTAATTAAATCACCGATATTGACTATTGAAGGTGAAAGCACGTTTCGATGGCCATTTCGATACCGCTTACTTAGCTCTTCAGGAAACTTCTCACTTATATTTTAAATAAACTAAAGATTTTTGTCCAAACAATAAAGTAAAGACAAAAATCAAAGTTTAAGCAAAAACAACAATAATCAACATTGATTTTATTCTTCTTTATCCACTGTATACGGCTGACTTTTTTTCGGCTCTTTTATACAGTAAAAAGATGTTGAAAAATAAAATAAAAACAACAATAAAACATCACAAAACACTATGATGATTTATTTTTGCTTTTTGCACGGGCACTTGCAATTTAATAATTAAAATTTTAAAACACGGGAATATTTATTAATTTAATTTTAAAATTTCAAATTCGTACTAATTATCCCGACCGTATTAATTAAATCACCGATATTGACTATTGAAGGTGAAAGCACGTTTCGATGGCCATTTCGCTACCGCTTACTTAGCTCTTCAGGAAACTTCTCACTTATATTTTAAATAAACTAAAGATTTTTGTCCAAACAATAAAGTAAGAACAAAAATCAAAGTTTAAGCAAAAACAACAATAATCAACATTGATTTTATTCTTGTTTGGACAAAAATCTTTAGTTTATTTAAAATATAAGTGAGAAGTTTCCTGAAGAGCTATGTAAGCGGTAGCGAAATGGCCATCGAAACGTGCTTTCACCTTCAATAGTCAATATCGGTGATTTAATTAATACGGTCGGGATAATTAGTACGAATTTGAAAGTTTAAAATTAAATTAATAAATATTCCCGTGTTTTAAAATTTGAATTATTAAATTGCAAGTGCCCGTGCAAAAAGCAAAAATAAATCATCATAGTGTTTTGTGATGTTTTATTGTTTTTTTTATTTTATTTTTCAACATCTTTTAACTGTATAAAAGAGCCGAAAAAAAGTCAGCCGTATACAGTGGATAAAGAAGAATAAAATCAATGTTGATTATTGTTGTTTTTGCTTAAACTTTGATTTTTGTCTTTACTTTATTGTTTGGACAAAAATCTTTAGTTTATTTAAAATATAAGTGAGAAGTTTCCTGAAGAGCTAAGTAAGCGGTAGCGAAATGGCCATCGAAACGTGCTTTCACCTTCAGTAGTCAATATCGGTGATTTAATTAATACGGTCGGGATAATTAGTACGAATTTGAAAGTTTAAAATTAAATTAATAAATATTCCCGTGTTTTAAAATTTTAATTATATTTATTTTATTTGACAATAATTAATTAAGTAAAGAAAAGAAACAAAAACTAAATTAAACATAAAATACAGAAATTATAAACAAATCACGAATAAATAGAAAACCAATTAAGAATCAGAAAAAAAGAAAGAAACAATATCTTGGTTGTCAAGTCTTGCGTTCTTTGAATTATAGCGCGTTTTTGCAAGTTCTGACGTTTTTGCGATCTGTACATAACTGTCGAGGCTCAGGTTGAGAAAAGAAAAGACGGACAGGCGTTAAGAGCGGTTTTTGTTCTGTTGTTTAGGAGTGAAGTGAGGCCTTAATAAAAAATGGAACCTAATGTTGTACACCAATTCAATCTTGTTCTAAATTGTATCAGGGAAATTCCATCATTCGACGGTACCGACCCCTATCAATTACCAAACTTTCAATCGATTTTTTTCAGGACAATAACAAAACCATACTCTTGGGCTATGTAAAAAACAAATGCACCGGCTCAACAAGAGAAGCACTCCATAGGTATGGAACAGTAAATACTTGGTTGGAAATAAAAGGCGCGTTACTTAGTGATTTTGGCGAGAGACAGACTTGTAGTGAACTGATGGACAGATTGAAGACATGGAGGATGGACTCAACCATCGAAAAATATTACCTTGGCGTTAATAAAATTGCTAACAGACTTCACAATAGGCGGTTAACTCATCCGGAGGAGGGATTTTCAACGAGAGAAATCAATAGGATTTCCTTGCATGTGTTTAAGGATCACCTTCCGGAACCAACTAAAACCATAATATTTGCGCGAGACCCAAAAAAAACTGGAGGCAGCGTACCAAATTATTCTGGAGGCGAGACAGAATTATACCGCATCTGGTGATAATCGGAAATCGAGTGCGCAACGCAGGACTAACTATAGAAATGATAACCAGAATCAAAATAGAGGAAATGGCACCCGGTATAGAGACTATAGAGACAACAATCTTGCTTCTTATAATACGAGTCAGCAACCGGGAAATTGCACTCGGTTCGGACAAAGTAGACATTCTAACGGCTTCGAAAGCTTGGGTTCCAATTGTTATCCTGGAGGCCGGTCGGCAAATATCCATCGATACAACAATGACCAATCTAGAAATCTGTACAGCAATAATCAATTGGGAAATTTCCGTGGACACAACAATCATCAACATAGAAATTTTTACAATAGCAATGAATCAGGAAACTTTCGTATGAGGAATGGCACCGGATCCGGACAGAGTAGAAATACTAACAGGTCTGAACGTGTGGTTCCCATGGAAGTGGGCTCTTCTAGTGTAAATTTTTCAACAGGAGCCTTAAACAACTTCCCTATATAGTCATAAATACCCCAATTAGGACATTGTATTTTGTAATAGATACCGGTGCTGAGTTTAGCTTAATCAATCCGAATGTTTGTGGCCCCATATGATAGCATAATGTTAATGTGAGAGTGCAGGCTTTGGGAAAAGAAAGTACACTTACGGTATTATATCGTTTTCCATTATTCAAGGAATTTAATTTACAGAATGAAATGTGTGAGTTTTTGGAAAAGAAAGTTAGTGATAGGTGCGATGGCCTGATTGGGAATAATATTCTGACTAGATTAAACACAGTTATAGATTTTAATAAAAGACAACTTATTACAAAAAATGCAGTTTTGCCATTGTTTCTGTCTAAAAAAGAAGAAAGCTATTATTGCGAATCTTATAAGGAAAATTTTATTGATATGTTTGGTAACGAAGCAATACCGCATGATATAATTGAATTGATTGATCTTCTACATTTAACAGATTGGGAAAGGGATAAAGTAATCCAATTAACTAAGAATAATAGAAAATTGTTTTATAATAAAAATGAAACACTGTCGTTTACTCACGAAGTTAAACATAGAATAGATACGACAACAGATACATCAATTTATTCAAAACTATATAGATATCCTGAAATTCACAGAGCAGAGGTGAATAGACAGATCGAAGAAATGTTAAAACAAGGGATAATTAGAGAATCGATTAGCCCGTCCAATCTGGGTCGTACCTAAGAAACTGGATAACTCAAACGAGAAAAAATGGAGGATAGTCATTGACTATAGGAAACTCAACAGTGTAACAATGGAGGTTCGATTCCCAATAACTAATATTGAGGACATGTTTGACAGATTGGGGAGATGTCAATATTTCTCGACATTGGATTTAGCTAATGGATACCACCAAATTGAGATGCACCCAAGAGACATACAAAAGACTGCATTCTCAACGGCAACAGGCCACTATGAATTCGTACGTATGCCGTTTGGGTTGCGGAATTCACCTGCAACCTTTCAAAAAATGATTAATAGTGTGCTTAAGGAATTCATCGGTAAGATTTGTGTGGTGTACCTTGAAGATATCTTAGTCTTCTCAACTAGCATTAAGGAACATATAGAATCACTTAATAAAATATTCCAGAAACTAAAAAGAGCAAACTTAAAATTGCAAATCTTGAAATGTACATTTTTAAAAAGGGAAACAGATTTTTTGGGCCACATTATAACCGCAGAAGGTGTTAAAACAAGCCCGATAAAAGTCGAAGCTATTGAGAAAATCGCACTGCCAAAGACACAGAAGGAAATTAAAACATTTTTGGGAGTTACAGGATTTTATAGAAGATTTATAAAAGATTATTCGAAAGTAGCGTACAATTTGACCAAATACTTAAAGAGGGATGCGAAAGTTAATATAAAAGATACAGATTATATAGAAGCTTTTGAGAAATTGAAAAAGGTATTGAAAACAGATCCTATTTTAGTTCGTCCCAATTTTTCGAAAAAATTTACTTTGGTAACAGATGCCAGCAACTATGCTATAGGTTCAGCTTTAATGCAGGAAAGAAAAGTTGTGGCAAACGCGAGTAGAACACTTAATCGACATGAACAAAATTATGGAACTATCGAAAAAGAACTATTGGCAGTTGTATGGTCCGTAAAACATTTCAAACATTATTTGTATGGTCGTAAATTCACAATTAAAACTGACCACAAACCTCTGGTTTGGCTGAGCAATATCAAAGAACCTAATCTCAAAATACAAAGATGGAAGGTTATGTTAGGAGAATTTGACTTCGACATTGAGCATATCAAAGGAAAGGAAAACGTTATGCTGATGTTTTGAGTAGACTCACAATTAAACAGCGCAAAGAAGAAGACGAAAATAATTTTAGCGATGATTTTATAATTAATTTAAATGAACTTTTTGATGAGAATGACGTAGAAACTGCACATAGTGCGGAAACTGACAGTTTGGATTTGATTAGAATAACTGAAAAACCCTTAAACATGTTTAAGTTGCAAGTTGTGTTTACTAAATCAAATAAGGAAAGAATTAGTTCGAAGATAATTTTTAGAAAGATGATCAGACATACAGTCGAAATTGCAGATAATAGTGATATGATTAAAATTATGCAGGAAAATATCCCACAGAAAGGGTTGGTGGCTATATATAGCACAGACGATGATTTATTTAAAAGATTTGAAGATTTTTACAGAACGCATTTTGTACGAAATAGAAATTTGAAAATAATAAGATCGAGAATAGTATTGGAGGATGTCACGGATAAAGGGAAACTTTTAGAAATTATAGAAAGGGAACACTTGAAAAATAATCACCGCGGAAAAAACGAAATATTTTCAGAAATTAAACAAAACTATTACTATCCAGGATTACAGCAACAGATTCACCGATATATAAATAATTGCGATATTTGCAATAGGGCAAAATTTGATAGAAAACCCATAAAACATTCGTTTAATGTGACACAAACGCCGGAAAGACAAAATGATATCATACACATAGACATATGGTTCCTTAAACGTAACGTGATGTACTTGACATCTATTGACCGATAAACTATATACGCAACTGCATGTGAACGAAAAGACAGAACTTGGGTTTCAATAGTAGAAGCGATAAAAACTAGAATTCAATATTTAGGTAAGCCTGAGTTGATTATTACGGACAATGAACTAAAAACTGCGGCGATTAAACAATTTTTACAAGAAAATAATATCAAAGTACATTTTACAACGACTTATATGAAAACAGGAAATTCAGACGTTGAGAGACTTCATGGTACATTGAACGAACATTTAAGACTTTTCAATGCTGATCCGAATAATTCTAACCAGCTAAAAGACAAAACTCACGAGGCTATAATAGCTTATAATAATACTATACATTCTAGTACAAAAAGGCGCCCAATATCTTTTCTGAACAATTTAATATCCATAGTAGAAGTAAAAGAATTTGCAAACAACTTGCATAAATCAAAAGTAGATCAAATTAAAAGAATAAATGAGAAAACAAATAGATGTTCAATAGATAATTTTGAAAATTGTTATGTACGAAACAACAGAGTTGGGAAGTCTGACCCAAAATATAAAAGAATAGAAAATTTCGAGAAGAATTTAAATCATATTATTTCTAAAGAAGGAAAATTTCCTAAAATTTATAAAACACAAATAAAAAGAAAAAACAAATTTCAACAAGAATAAAATATAATAAAATGTATTCCAGAAAAACAACAATGAAAATCGTTATAATGATGGTACTGACAGCGGTTCAAGCGCTTCTAAGAATCAAAAAGGCTGAAGAGAATACGGGGTACGCGATGCTGCAGGTAAAGCAAGTGGAAATCTCTAATGCAACAAACACTGTCTTACACATTATACACCCTACTGAATACCTAAATATAATCAAACAGATAGCCAAAAATATAGAGGAAATAGATATCGGTAATAGTGAAATTTTAAGAAAGGAGATTAGAATTATTGGGGCAAAAATAAAGACCTTAATACCTTCTGAATTTAGTAGAAAGAAAAGAGGATTAATTAACGGAATGGGAAATGTTTATAAATGGATGTTTGGACTGATGGACGACGATGACAGAGAAGAAATTATAGAACATTTAAAGTGTGTTGAAATTAACGATCACAATGCCATAAACGCAATAAATAAGCAAATCATAATTAATACACACTTTAATGACTCCATTGAAATTATACGAGAGGCTATAGAAACTGACAGAATTAAAATAAATAGTACCTTTGCAGAATTAAGAAAACGTAACAACGAAATAGTTAGAAAACTTCTTTACACTGATCAAATGCTAAATTGAAAGACTTTGAAGGCAAGCTAACGCAAATTCAGGAGAATATAGCAGCAGCTAGAAGCAATATAGTGCAGCAAGGTGTACTGACTCATGAAGAAATCGAAAAATTTGGCATCGATTATTTTAAATTAAAGTTTCTAAAGTTAGGAGTAATGACTTATAAGATAATTTGCTCATTATAGCAATAAAAATTCCTAAGGATTTTTTTCTGACAGATGTGAAACTGATAACACCACTACCGAATGATAGGTGCCTTGAAATTGAGGAAAACCCCGAATTGGTGATCATAGTTAGAAACATGACCTTCTCGTATAAAGAAAATGTATTGCCAGGCGACCTGGTAGAGAGCAAAAACTGCGTTGTTGAAAGAAATTGCAAATTAGTGGTAAATAACCAAACAAGCATCGTCGTTATTGATGATGATCTAATTTTGAAGAAAAACTTACTTTTGATAAAATTAAAATTAACCAATTCGAAAATATTAAGCAAATTGAAGAATTAAAGTACCACAAAAATGTATCTTACGGTTTAGATATATCGTCAATCTTTTAAATAATACTTATCGCTGTAATGTATTCGGTCTGCAAAAAATGTGGAAAAAAGGATCGGGAAATTGATGTTAATATCGAATTGAAACCTACTGCCATGCATTCAACAGAGACTGTTGAATCTAGAGGTGGAGGAGTCATATGGAGCAAACGAGCCTAAAATAAATCTGCATTGTAATAATACTTTTGTTGTTTTGTTGGTGAACGAATCTATCTAATAAGCAGATTCGTCTTATCCACATCCACATTGAAAGCTGACCGAAAGCATGAAGCAAATGTTCATGCCCAAGCGCATGCATAAGGTATGCATGTGATTGGGTAATTTGATGAACGTTTTCCGTTGGCCGTGGGAAATTGCACCGTCAACGGATTTCTTTATTTTAAGTTGTATGTTAAGTTAGCTTGTAAACAAAAAGAATTTTTAAATAAAGTTAGTTTATGGAAAGACACCAAACTCACAATATATAATTATTCTACAAAACTATATGCATTATGCATTTGTCACAAGGAAGTATAGGAGAAGATTTACCAATTTCTTATGCGAGCAAAACGTTAGGTAAACATGATTTGAACAAACCAGTGATTGAGAAAGAGCTACTAGCAAATTATTGGGAAATATAATTTTTTAGACCATATTTATTTGATAGAAAGATTATTGTAGTAACGGATCACAGACCAATTGTTTCACTTTTTTCTCACAAAAATCCTTCATCCAGGTTAACTAGAATACGAATAGATTTGTCAGATTATGATTTCGAAATTGCTTATAAGAAGGGAAAGTAAATACGAACGCAGACGCTTTGTCAAGAATCAAATTTGATTCTGAAATGTTAAGGAATATGATACCTATGGAAAAAGAGAAAAGTAAAGCATCGATAATTTTAGTAACAACGCGTGAAATGCAAGTAAAGGAAAATATGGGAGATGTAAAAATAAATAATAAGAATGACATGTCAGTAGACCAACATAAAACTGATACATGGAATCGTACATCTTTACAAGATATAAAGAACATTCATGAATTAAAATTTAATATTTATAATAATATATAATATAAGAAATGTGAAAGATTGACTAAAGGATGGTACCAGAGAAAATAAAAATAATGGCTTTGAAATGAATGTTAATAAAATACGTTTTGTCACCATAGAAACTAATAATTTATTTATATAAAAAATTTCACTGTATCATGCGAAGATAGTATTTTTGACTCATAACAAAAGAATATTTAAATAAAATTTACAATCAGAATTATTGAAATCGAATAAACATAGAAAAATAGAATTGAACATAATATTATATAAACCCTTGCAACACATTACAAATAAAAAATTACAAGTGAAAATTATATAAGAATACCATAACTCACCCTTATCAGGATATTTTGGTATAAGAAAAACAGTCCTATAATTAAAACAACTTTACGTATAGAAAAACATGGGAGACATGGTTATAGATAACATTAATAAATGCAATAAATGTTTAAGAAATAAGCAAACAAAACATATTAAAGAAGAAATTATCATAACAGAAAGTCCCAGTACTAGAAATAGATTACAGGCCTTTAAGAATTTCTAATGGTTACAAATATATACTAACAATGCACTGCGAGTAAACAAAACACCCAATTGAAACAAAAGATGATAGAAGTAATGGTAAAACATTAGTTGAACAATTTATCTTAAAGTATGGATGTTTTAAGAATTTAAAATCTGATAGAGGAACTGAATTTAATAACGAATTGTTACAAGAAGTTTGTAATTTACTAAATATTAATTAAACGTTTTTAGCACTGTATCATTTAGTAGGTTCTATAGAACGTAATCATCGTGTATTGAATGAGTATTTGCTAAATTTTTTCGATGATTATGAAGGGGACAAATGGATACCTTACTACACATTTGCATATAACATGACACCACATGTTGACACAAACTATACACCCATGAATTAATTTACGGTAAATCAGCAGCATAACCCACAGACAAAATACAAAACAAGAATATATTTTATGAAGAAAACTATGCTAATGAAATTAAAATAAGATTAAAAAAGTCATTAGAAAATGCTAAAAAATTATAATAAATAGCTAAACAGAAATCAAAAGAAGTAAAGAAACACAATTTATGTTTTTTTTTATAAAAAATATTTTATTTCAAAAACTAAATTGACTGAAGAAAAATGAATTTACTACTAAAACTACTAATACTACTAATTATTTTTTACCAAATTTTTATAAACAAAAATCATTGCAATTGCGATTAAAAATTATACAAGTTTGTAAGGTAAAATATAATTTTTATCAAGTAGAATCGCCACAAACACTCCCCTCCAGTTTTTGCATCGCTGAAACGAACTTTCTTAATAACCCGTTTTGCTATATATATTGGCTTAGTTTCATGACTCCGGGACATTAATATTTTTCATATGTTCAAAAAAAAAATTTGCTACCCATTCGTTGCTAGCATCATATGATTTTTCCGTAAGAAACTGGCCAGGAATATTTAAGTTAGTGCCATAGGTAACTTCTGCAGGTGAGTAACCAATATCTGGATTATTAAAACAACGTAATCCAAGCAAAACTAATGGTAAAATTTCTACCCACTTTGTATCGGTGTGATATTTAATAGCATTTTTCATGAAATGATGCCATCTTTCAATTTGTCCATTAGCTTGCGGATGATAAGAGGTAGTATCAATAATTTTAGAACCAATTGCTTTAGCAAATTCTCGACACAATAATGCCTCAAATTCCCTCCTTGGTCTGAAGTGATTTGATGCGGAACACCAAATCTAGAGACCCAGAAAAGCATTTGCTACAGTTGAGGCGCTTACGTCTTCAATGGGTATTGCCTCCGTCTATCTAGTAAATCTATCAATACACGTTAAACAAGTATCAAAAACCTTTTGAAACAGGCAAAGGTCCGACAACGTCAATGTTTACGAACTGAATACGGTGCTCAGGAAAAGGAAAATTTCCAATCTCAGTTTTAGTATGCCTAGAAATTTTTATTTCTGACATGTTAAACAATTTTTGGCCCAAGATGATATATCCGCTTTCATAGACGGCCATACAATGCGTTTAGTTATAAGCTTTACTGATCCAGGATGAGACATGTTAGGCACCATATTCAAGACCTTTTTCGAAAGAGTTTGGTAACAAATGGTCGCACCAGTGCTGTTGAACAATCACAGTATAACTCCAGCTTTGGACCTGGTATTTTAAATTTCTTTAAAACCAAACTATGGTCTGAAGATAAAGGCAAGTGCCGTATCTTCTCTTCTTCATGCTGAGACGTAGCTAAGTCCTCGTAGTTGATTACTGACGGCATTTGTATTGTTTTGAGTTTTGATAAAATATCAGCAGTTATATTTTCTTGGCCTTTAACGTATTTCAATTGCGTAGTATGTTGATCAGTATAATCCAATTGACGGAGCTGTCGAGGTGAAGCTTTTTCGGGACGTTGTGAAAACGCTTGTGGTCAGTATAAATAATAAAGCTATGGCCTTCAAGAAAATACTGAAAATATTTTAAACTAAAATACGCTGCTTGTAGTTCGCGTTCTTAAGTATTGTAACGGCGTTGAGTTTCTGTAAACTTTTTTTAATAAAATCCTAACGAAACCCAATGACCATAAACGAATTGCTGAAGTACTGCAGCCATTCCAAAATCTGAAGCGTCAATATAAAGGAAAAGTGGAGCGTTTTTAAAGGGATATGTTAGCAAGCAAGCATTTGATAACTGATCCTTACATGTCTTAAAAGCATTCTTAAGTTCATCAGTCCATACAATCTTTCGCTTGTCCTTTTTCTTTTGACATTTTTGTAGATTGTGCTTGTGCTTCAGCAGCTTTCGAAATAAATCGTCGGTAAAAGTTTATCATACCAAGGAACTTCCTAAGCTCATGGACTGTATTTAGAAGCTTGTAATTTTTAATTGCCTCCACACGTTAAGGGTTAGGAGTTAGTCCGTTTGGGGTAACTAAGTATCCAAGGAAACAAAGTTCAGAGTTTCTAAAAACACGTTTGTTAAAGTTAATAGTTGGTTTTGTGTAAAGAATAAGAACTTTGTAACTAGCTGAGTCTTGCGAAGTGGATTAAAATAAAACTGAGAAGAGCAACTTAATATGTTTTGCCATTATCTCAATTCCTGTAATATTAACATGAAAATTGTCATAAAGCATTAAGTTGTAACCTGTTAGTTTTTAGTTATCATTTTAACTACCGACGAAAAGGTTGGTAAAATATCAATAAATCTATTTTTTATAAAGGTTTTAAGCCCCCGCATTTTTTATTTTTTTTTTCATGAATATTTTGCCGCCACAATATTCCAATTACACCCCAACAATAGTTAAGCCAAAAGAACGCAATCTATCGAGTAATTTCCAAAGATGAATTTTATGTTCTTCCAAGTCTTTTGAAGCAATCAGCAATCATCAATATATGCATAGCAAAAATCCAGTTGTGTAGCATTGCACAAACCAAAGGTCTACGGGTGAACTCAAAAAGACCTATCGGTGTTGTAATTGCTGTCTTCGGGATATCTGATTCTTCCACGGGAATTTGAAAATAACCCTTAACCATATCTGTTTTTGAAAATATATTCTTACCGTAAAGGTTGTAAGCAAAGTCGTGAATATTGGTCACAGGGTACCTATCTGGAATAGTTATCTTGCTTAAAGATCTGTAGTCACCGCATGGTCTCCATTCACCGTCAGGTTTTGCTACTAAGTGGAGAGGACTTGACCAACTACTCTTCAAATGCCGTCAAATTTCCAACTGCATCATGTATTCAAAGCCTTCTTGGTTTGCAAAGAACTAGTGGTTGTGGTTGTTATATGATGAGTGACTGAATGTTTTACCACTGGCAATTTGTTTGAAGGATTTGCAATGTCCTTGAACTCTGTTAGGACTGAATAAAAATGAGAGTCTTGCAAAATAGCACTACATTTAACTGAACTGGTTGCTTTCGATTTCACAGCTTAGCCTGTTGCAGATATATTGGTCTTTTTGTCAATCAACCGGCGCCTTTTTACGTCAACAAGCAATTCAGAATGCTCCTATTAATGCTTGTGGAACATCCGCAATTATAAACTTCCACACAAAATTACGTCTTAATCCGAGACTTAAACAGACGATATTTTCACCGAAAGTGGGAATGATAGTATTCTTAGCAGCTTGAAGTACTAGAGATCCAGGTTTATTGCGTTTCTGTTGAATTGTAGCGGGAAAGACGGACACATCAGCGCCTGTGTCAACTAAAAATGTATGATTAGAGATGTTGTCTTTTAAAAATAGGCGACTTATCTTTATATCTCCAGCATCCGTACTTAAGGATGTCGCTAGAAATTTTACCGGATGATAATTGTCTCATTTCGCGTAATAATGTGGATGGATGTTTATCGCCTAATTGCACGTTATCCAGTAACTTCTGCAAACTCTTTTCCTCAGAATTTTGAAATTCAGCTAGCAAAGCTGTTTTAGAGTTTGATACATGTTCTGTGTTCTTGAGAAATTCCAGCATTAAAAAACTGTCTTTCGATTTGGCTTAACCATAATTTTGGATTTTTTTTCCAAAATGGTGAAATTCTTACGGATACCCGGGAAATTTCAGGGGTTAAAGATGATGATGGCGAGACAACTTCTTCTTTTGTTGACGACATATCAAAGGCAGCACAATAATGTCGGAGTTACCAATAAAGAAACACAATTCATGTTTTTCTTATTATAAAAAGTATTTTATTTCAAAAACTAAATTGGCTGAACAAAAATGAATTTACTACTAAAACTAAATTATTTTTAACCAAATTTTTGTAAACAAAAATCATTGCAATTGCGATTTAAAATTATCAAAGTTTGTAAATTAAGAAATTAAATTTTATCAAGCAGAATCGTCACAGAACTATATGACAGTAACACAAATAAAAGCAATTTAAAAATAGAAAATTTAGTATTAATATATAAGAATCTAAAAAAATGCATTTCGTCTGAAACTCTTAACTAATTTTTCTTCTGCTAATTGATGTATCATTAAAATTTTTTTTCTTCTTTTTTTTAATGAACGATTTTTGTTTTTTTTTTTGTCTCTTCCTTGAACATGGTACAATAACTTTAAACAAAAAATGTTTTAGTTACCGTTAACTTTAAAAATGATATTCGTCTATGTTCTGCTAAACTTATTTGGGCATGTTCGTGAAGATTTGAGCCTTATATTTTAATCGAACCTTGTGTAAGTGGTTCGTTTGCCTCAGTATATAGTTCCGGCTTAAGGCTGGTACATTTTTAACTCTTTCAAATCTTCAGCGATATGTGTTTGACATAACATGGGTGATTATGTGTATGTATACGCTGACAGTTCGGAAAGTTAAGTACGTGTCTATGTTGGCAATGAAGATTTATTTTATGATATCGACATTTTTCTTTGCATTTCTTACTACTTATGGGACATTTATTATTATTATTATTATTATTTTAAATTTTTCTTCGGCTGGGGAGCCAATTGTTGTAGTTCATATTTGTATTCTGAATATTTATAATTTTAAGAATATATTATTCAGGATTTTCCCTTTGTAATATAAGTTTATTGGCCTAAAAGGCTTATTATATTACTTTAATTTGAAATAAAAAAAAAAAAAAATAAAAAAAAATGAATCAAAGTTCATGTAAGGGACCGTATGAAATAACAGATGTTATATTAGGTGTAAGTAAATTCACTATTAAAATTTGGCAACTTATAAAAATTTTATTACAAAGATAAACTTAAATTATATAAAACTAAGAATTAAAAACAATTGTAATAAAAAAAATTATTGTTATCAAACTTAAATTATACTAAGAACAATTATGAGTTCATTCCGATCCTAATGTTTTTTTTTTATAAGCTCAACAGACTATTATATTTATGATCATATATATCATTTTTTATTTTATTTTACGACATTTACTCGGTTCAGTTTTGCATGAAACTAGCATGAATATTTTGCGAATATGGTATTGCTTTAGTTTTGAGGGGATGTTGCTTATGTTTATTTCAAAAAACGCATATCGCTGAAACTTAAGTAGAGAATTGAAAAAAATGCCTCTAAAAATTGCATAATGTAAATCTGGTCTTATTGTATTTTTAAATATTTAGATTGTAAGTTTTATTTGTAAAAACAGTCAGAAAATTTAAGGTATACAGTACAGTACGAAAAGCGACTGTTTAAAATAAATTAAAATAAAGTTGATTTTAATTCTTCATCGACCTTTTGTTGATTTATTCAATGTTTGTTCTCTATAGTTTCCTATAGTTAGGATTTCAAGGTCAAGCTTAAATAAAAAGACTATTTATTTAACATATTATTTTCCGACGTTTCGTTGGCGGTTTTTTCCAACATCATCAGGGAATTTTTTTTTTATTAAATCTGGCAACATTATAAATACAAAAGAAAATCTTTATAAGTAACAACAATAATCTAAACGTTAAAATTAATTTACTTATATATACTCTTTTCTCGTCAAGTTAACATTATTTTTATCACAGTTTTGTTTTGTAAAACTTGGACAATACTACACAAAACTTAAATTAATCAAAAAGAATGTAAAATAAACTTAAAATAGTATATCACAGTAAAAAAATTTTTTATAGCTTTGTTGATCACAGTTGTTTTTATACTAATACTATGGTGTAATTTGCATTGGTGTTGTCTTTATCCTCTTTTGTATTAATTGCGCTTTTTGAGTTTTGTTGAATTCTCAAGCTCTCCAACGTATATCTCTTATTTTCCTTTTTCTCTTTATCTAAAATTTTTACTTGTTCAAAATTTGGTGTGTGGTTGTTTTCTATACAGTATTGTGCAAGTGCTGTTGATTGTTTTCCTTTTTTAATGTCAGCTTTATGTTCGTCTATTCTCACGCCTAAACTTCTCTTCGTTGTCCCAATATAAATTCTTCCACACTGTTCGTTTGGTTTGCCATCACATTTAATTTGGTAAACAACATCACTGTGTTCTCTACATTCTATTTTTGTTTTTGTTTGAGTAAATAAACTATGTATTGTTTTGTTTGATCTATGTGTAAGTATGACTTCTTTTTCTTTTATTATCTCTCTTATTTTTCTGTTGTCAGTTAATTTTGGGATAAATGGTAGGCTATAAAATTTTGTGTTGTTGCCAGATGTTTCGTCTCTGTCCTTTTTCCTTAGATTATTTTTTTTTGTTACTTTATTTATTAGTGCGTTTATTATCGTCATTGGAAAATTATTTTTCGTCAATATATCCTTTAGTTTAAAAATGTTTCTGGATCTAAGCTCTTTATCACTAAGTTTTAATACTTTTTGAATCAAGTTTGTTGCAGTATTAATTTTCTGATACATGGGTTGTGTGGAGTTAAAGTTTATTAAACGTCCTGATGCTATTGGTTTCATATACAAATCGGTAAGTATTCTGTCTTTCTTTCTTATAATTGTCATATCCAGGTATGGAATGGAATTATCCTTCTCTCTTTCAATTGTTAACTTGAGTTTGTTATGGTAATTGTTAAATGTTGTCTGTATTATTTCTTCGTCCTTATGTTTGATTATAGCAAATAAATCGTCCACATATTTTACAATTACCTTTATATAAACGTTTTTCTCTTTTAAGTCGTCAATGCTCTTCTTCAATTGATTGTCTTGTTTAATTCTTTAGTATGCATAAAAATAACAGATAATAACGGTTGCATACTGATATCACTTGATGGCACTACGTCTCAAGCAACAATAGGTTACGGAGACGTGGAGCGTTGCATGCTCTTTCTAATATTAAGCTCGGCGGTCACAGTTCAATAACTAAATGTTACCACTCTCGAAAGAGCTGTAATAGATCTTGGTAAGAAAAACTTTGCAAAAAGACAAATATGTGTTGCGCTTAGTCGTGTTAAGAGTTTGGATGGCAAAGTTTTGTAAGATCTAGATATCAGCAAATTATTTAATGCACCACACGATTCCAAATCGTTGATAGAAATAGCGAGGCTCCGAAATATGTTATTTAACAATTTAGGTCACAATTAAATATAGCATCTCTTTATCAGAATTTTTATGAAAAACCCTATAATTTGTATATGCATACCTTTTAATCCTAAAGATATTTCTTAAATCTTTGGGGATTGTATCATGAATTTGTGTGACATCATGCGACACATCAAAGAAACAAGTTTTCTGCTGCTAAACGCATTTAAAATTTTTTATTTTAAAAAAGTTTGTGTGCATATTTCAATTGTCTGTCTACAACTGTTCAACAGCTTGGCCATATAAATCAAATTACATCACTTTCTGCTGTAGTCAATGTGGTAAACACGTTGACTACATACCTGGTTGGCCTAGGTTCAACTCCTGCGGCAACCAAAACATAAAAATGTTTTTTTTTTCTGTTTAATGGTATAACAACATATTCAGAATTAACATTAAAAACATCCATCCTCCTTCGTCGGTACTTCTTCATAGCATATTCGCCGGCGAAGTAAACTGGCTATATCCATCTTTCTCTTTTCACCAACTGTCTTATCTCTCATCTATCCCTTTCCTAAAGAATGTAGCACGGATACAAAAATAAATAAGGATTATTGCCTGAAGTGCTGCTTTTCCTTATAAAAAACCTATTATAACACCCATTAATTCATAAATTTAAATATTTATACTTTTTAATATACCAGACCAAGTGGTGCACATTCTGTCTAATTTTCGAGTGCTTGTATAAAATGGTTCAAGCGATAGGGCCATATATGTCAAATTACTTTAACTATAGAAACAATCTTTAATTACCAAATTCTCTTGTTGCAGCGAACTTAGCATTACAAGGTATTTATAACTTTTAAACTTTTGTTTACAACGGTTCAAATGTATGGCCCTATACATCAAAATACATTAATTATAGGGCCATCCTTCAATTTAAAGTTTTAGATTTTTACTTGCTGATACAGCGGTCTTAGCAATAAAGGTTCTTTGTAAATTTTACCCATCTATGTAAACCTGTTCAAAAGTTAGGCTATATACATCAAATTATAACGACTCTTGTAACGCCTTTAATTTAAAAATTTCCATATTTATACTTCTTATTATACCAGACAACGTATAGGAACACCCTTTAACTTCTACCTTTAAAAAAGTTAACCTTACATCAAATTACTTCAACTACTGGTATACCTTTATTTTTCAAATCCAAACTTTATAATTGCTGATAGAGTGGACTAAGTAGTACGGATTCTTTGTAAATTTCTGACGAACTGTCTACAACTGTTCAAAAGTATAGTCATATACATTAAACTAAATGAACTATTTGAGCACCCATTGATTTATAATTTTAAATATCTGTACTTACTATTATAACGGTCATAGTAATCGACATTTTGTCCAATTTTCAAGCACTTGTCTATAACAGTTCAAAAAATAAGCGCATATAGTTAAATTTACGTCGTTTATGGAGACACTATTATCAATAGTGATACGTAGTTTCTTAAAATTTAAAGTGGTGCACTTTACGGTTCATAATACAAATAAAAATCATGTATGTTATATGGGAACACCCTTTAATTTTTCAATTTTATGAGCCGATTTTAAAACGGGACTAATCTGTAATCAACACCTCTCTAATAAAGAAAAAATGACTGAGTTTTGTGGCCACAAATATAAAAAAGAAACACTCAGTCGAAATGATATCCTTCTTCTTTTTTTTTTTTTTTTTGAAGTGCACAATCGTACTTTTCTATAAAAATTCAGAATCTCATATCTCGAAAAATATTCAGAAGAAAAACTAATTCTAAAAATTGTTTTGTTTTAAATGTAATTATGCGAACAGCAAATTCTTGTAACATTGCTGGACAGGCAGTACATCCTGCTGTTGTCTAATTTTTCCTGGTTTCTTTAGCAATACAAAAGCATATATTTGTAATTGTTTTGTCTGAAGGAAAGTATACAACTTTAACAAATTTAAACATTTTTAAAAGGGCTTTTGCAAGAACTAGAAAGAAATATTTTAAGGTCAGTCTTTCGGGGAACTAAATTTTTTTCTACTGCCATAAAATCTTTTATTATCAATTATATCTACTTAAATTTAGCAATTTTATATAAATATATACTGTTAATTAATCTGTTTTAATTGAACGGTAAAAAGGGATATTATGAAGCAGTTACAAACAGTTTTTTTCTTTTAAAACCGATTAATACATGTAAGAAAACCTGGCGATTTTTTTTTCATTGGTCTTTTTGGGTATTTATTTTTAACGTAATATTTTGTATAAAAATAGCTTTCAAAACGGTATAAATATCTTATTTTTTCGGTTATAACTTTTCTTGTAAATACAAAAAAAAGATGCAACTTTTTAGTTACACGAATTACAAAAAATCGAAAAATTTTTAAATGTATTTTCTTGTAACTTTAAAACTAGAAAAGATGCTTTAACATTTTTTTCGGAATGCTAGAAAATTTTTTTTACTCCAAAAATATAAAATTTTGATAAATCAGTTCCGTTCGAAGCAAAAACGTATTTAAAGAAAAATAAAATTTTTAATTAAAAAAATTTTTTTAAGATCTTAAATTTCCAAAATCTTTAAACAGAATATGTCCATATTTAAAACTTAAGCTCAACTTCACCTCTACTATAGCCGTGTGAATACAATCGGACTAGCCGTTTAGAAATTACAGAATTGTTTAAGTTTTTTTCAATTCCTTTTGAGCGTGATATTTTAGTGTCACTAAAAACCCCACAGAGATAGCCCTATATACTGCAGCGGATGCCAGATGCGATGTCGAATAATGCCAAAAACAACCTTTGTCACGACAGACCGGCTTGATTTCATTATTTCGAAGCTAGAGCTACCGCAACGATAATCTACAGAGCTTGCTTAGTTTTTGAAAGAACAAAACACATTGGTTAGGATCACCAGATAATGAAAACGATAATGGAACAACATGCCTATGAAACATAAGCATGAAAAAAAATGAATAATAAAATACGACAATTATTATTGGCAATGCTAGCCGACTATTCTTTGTATGCAGTTTTAATTCCCGATATAAAGAAACCACAACGAGAATTACACATGGCAAAATAGAGAAGCTGGGAAAATGAATGTCATTAAAAAGAACTACAACATACTGAGCATATCTTGATGCGATGATGGATATCGCACGTAGCAATTAGATTTCTGAACATGCGCTTGTAATTTTTAACCTTTTATGGGAACATAACCTAAAAAACACTCCTGACAAGTTGAAAGAAAATGAAGATTTTAATATGTTATTCAAATATTCATAAATGTAGAGAGTGGTTGTATTTGTAGACGTTTATAATGGTCCTGGTATTAGCAAATTAGTAAAAGACAAGCAAATTGAAAACATTTTATCGGAAGCTGAAAAGATTCCCTGGAGGTCAATAAAATAAGTTAAAGCCGGTTAATTGGAAATATAACACTTGGAAAACTATGAGCAATCTGCAAAAATATGTTGACTGCATTCAATACAAGTACAAAGGCAACATAGGTCGCCGAAAATTCAGTGCTTACACCATCGCTTGGATTATTTTAGCGAAGCCAGCTTTCAACGGAATTGGAAAAAAAGGGAATGGTGCCATAAAATGGCATTGTAATTTGAGTTAAAGTAACAAGACTTTTCGTAAGAGTTTTGAATTCTTGAACAGTTTGCTTTTGGATATAGAGAAAAGGGGTATTTTGATAAACAAAGGAAATTGCTCCATCGAATAGCATTCTCAATTGAATAATGGTACTAAGCCCTTTTTCTGTTTTCTTTTGATTTTTACAATTCGTAATCTTATCATTTAAAAGCTCTTAAGAGATCTTTCAGGAAATCTTACAATTAAAAAAAATGCTTAACCCATTAAGAGCCGGTGCCAATTTTATGTAAAATTATATAAAGTACTTAATTCTTTCCTATTTTTATTTCTTTGTCACCCCAATAATAAAAATGAATATATAGACAACTAGCAAAAACATATACTTACTTGTTTCGCCGCAGCAGCTCCAAGAATTTATGGACTACCGAAAATACATAAACCAAACATGCCTCTCAGACCCATAGTGCCACCAGTTCAAGTGCCATGTTACAAGCTCAGCAAGTACGTGGGATCAATACTTAAAAACATAATTTCTGATAAGTACAACGTAAAAAATTCTTTCAAAGTAAAACAACAACTGAAAAATATAAAACTGGAGGCTAATGACACTATAGTTTCTTTTGACTTTATCTGACTCTTCACAAATATTCCAATTAACACTGCTATGAACAACATAATGGACAAGTTTTAAACGATTTAAAATTTTGCCTGTATGATAAAAATTATTTTATATATGACAACAATGCATCTAATCAAATATTTGTTATGCCCTTGGGAAACCCGCTCCCACTTACCGTTGCCGACACCGTATTAGACAATTTACTGGACGTAGCATTAGCTGAATTGGTGGAAAAAAATATTCAAACAAAGAACGTATTAAAATACGAAGATGTTATTTTAGCCAAAATTAACATTGACGATAAAGAAGAAATACCACCCTATAATTAAATTTACAATGGAAGCAGAAACAGACAATAAAATCTCATAAACAAAAATGGAAAGCAAATAACATTTGACTGGTATCAGCAAGAAATATCATCAGGCAGGATTATCAATTTCAATGCAACTCAACCAAAATCCCAAATAATAAACATGGCCAAAAACCGTATAACACGAGTTCTGAACATCAGCGACAATATCCACAAAAATTTCAAAAAGTTACCAATATATTAATCAATAATAGTTTCCCCCTTAAATTAATAAAATCTCTACTGACAGCATACAAACCAATAGAAAATAGTAAGAATGGAAACACTAATATAGACAAACAATTTTACAGTATTTAATACATACCTGGCTTAACGGACAATAACAGTATAAAAACAACAATAAATAAAATTGACATAAGTTTTGCATACAAGCCAAACAAATTTTATTGCAATATTTTCAAAATCAAAACACCAATAACAAAACTACAGAAAATAATGTAGTTTACGAAATCTAATGCAAAGGGGATGAAAATAACAATTGTAATCTTATTTACATTGGAACCACTAAGAGAAGCTTAGAGACATGAGTAAATGAGCAGAAAGCTGATGTTAACAAGAACAGAGAAAACACAGCATTATCTCAACATATAACACAAACGAAACATAAGCCTGATTTTGACAGTATAAAAATACTGGACAAAGTGAACAACGATAAAAAGAGATTCACCATAGAAAGCTTAAGAATACAATAAAAAATAAGCAAAACAATGAACATTAAAGAGGATCACATTAGGCCTCATTTGCTTAACATGTAAGATTATACATACACAGACCTGGTTGGCCAAAAATAACAACAGTAATAAATTATTTTTTTGATTGGAGTTTCTTCAGATTCGGCATATCCTAAAATAGCATTTTTACTAGCTTGTATTATTTTCCAAACAAAAATTTTTGTTTTTTGTAAAAAATGATGTCTGTTAGGTATTCAAAGCACTTAGACATTTTCAGATTGTATAGGTATGTTTACAAAAGTTTTTCAGCCATACCATGGCTACAATTTTATAATATGTATCAAGTAAAAAAATAATAATATATAGTATATGTTAGTAGATTTTATTTGTAGAAGAATCGAACTCGAAGGAGTATAGTGCTTTTTTATAATGAAGAAGGGAAAATAAACAAAACAAAAACTAAATATTTAACAAGAAAACACAAAACACAAAGGCGCATATAGTTACATATGTGTCCGTTAGTAAAACAACGTGATTGTTTAGTTGCTACTTCAGAACTGAACCTTTTATTATTCAAAAGACTCAAACAAACTTATAGCTAAGATTGGATTTGCTTATAATGCAATTTTATGTGAATCAAAAAGGGTAATTAAAGATATGGGTGTGAATTGCTTGTCTAAGCGAATTCACACACAGTCTAAATAAAATATGAAATACAGTATTAAATATAAAGATAGTGAAGTGGTTAGTAATTAAAGATTTGTGTGTGAATTGTTTGTCTGAGCAAACTCACACACAGTCTAAATAAAATATGAAATACAGCATTAAATATAAAGACAGTAGGGTAGTACGAGTTGCTTCATATATGACTCCTCCACATTCGGTTTCAGCAGTCCCTGCTGAAATCTTATTATATTAATTAATGATTAGTACAAATGTATTTTTTATTTGGATTTCACCAAGATATGACATAAGAACAAAATTACATAGGTTGAGATATTATTTTCTAATATTATTAATTTATTTACTATTTTTTTGTATTGTTTCTAAATAATAATTTCTTACTAATAATTTTTTTTTAAGATATAATTTTTGTTTTTAGTTCCACATACAAAATTAAGATTTTATTCTTATTTCCGCCAACACCAACAAAGTACAACATTTAAGAGATTCAGCCTTGCGATCATAATCCTAAACACACATTAAGGTCAAATCTGAAATCTATATTATGCCTGGGCTAGCGGTCCCTGAACCACCTTTTGACTTCGCATTCCGCTATTATCAGTCGCAGAACCCATTTCAAGCTCAACTCTAACTTGAGGTTCATTCCTTCCACACCCATATTTTAGTAGCAATAAGCAAAAACAGAGAAAAGCTAGCACCATGTTAAACATTCCTGTGATATCTTAATTCCCTAATTTCCTTTAGGTTCTCAAAGTGTGGCCATGAATTCTTTTCAAAAAAAATATTCTTGGCAATAGTCAGATTGATATCATTTGCTGGATAGAAATAGGTGTTTCTTATTTCGGTTTTCCCATTGTACAAAACATTGTCGCCTATAATTATCTTGCAGTTTGCAAACGTCAAGATGTAGTTTCCATTAAGTATAAAAGTTCTATTGTCGCAGTCTTGAATTACCCTTAATGAGATTGCGTTCTTAAGCAATAAATTTTCATCGTCTGTATACTCCGTTTGAGGCTTGTTGTTGAATTCGGGTTTACAATTGTTTAATAAACACAGTTTGTGGTAGGTCTTAATTCTTTCGAAAATCATTTTTATAAGTATAAGTTTGTCCCTGTATTATCACTACTATTTCGTTTGCTTCGCTAATTTTCAAATGTTCTCTATTGGGTATTGAAGTAAGTAACTGAACCTCAACATTTGTTTTTGGGTATCTTTATTGCAACCACAATTGACTTGTATTCATCCAACATTACTCCCACTTCAATCAATTTTAACTTCACAAAATCTATTTCGAATTGTTCGATTTCTTCAGAAGACAAAATACTATACAAAATACTAGCTATACTATCGTTTAGGTGTGTATTGATAGAAATTTGCTGGTTAAGCGTTGGTATGGCATTATGACTATTTTTGTCGGTCACTTTTAGGTGCTCAAGAATTTCCTGTCTGTCATTCTCATCCATTAATCCAAAACCCTACTTATATATTGAATCCACGGCAATGAATAATCCTCTTTTGCTTCTAAAATTTTCTAGTGGCATAATAGCCTTTAATTTACCATTAATTATTTTAATCTCTGTATTCAAAATCTTTGTATTATATTTATATATCTGTACCATCTATATTATGTTCAATCCGGTCAATAATGTTCTTTAACTCGTAAGGATTTATTATGTGCAGCACCGTGTTGGTGAGGTTTCTTATTTCCATATCAAACAAGCGTATTTTAACGAAACCTTACTGTTTGTCAATAAGACTCACTCGCAGCTCACATACGCTCAGATTGGTGATCATAAGTTCCAGAAGGACAATCAATGAAAGGCAAAGTAGAGCCATCTGGTCAGTCTATGTCTGCAGAAGAAGGAGAGTAGAGTTTTTTTCGTTTCCAGCAATTTTGGTATTTATGTCGTCTCTTTACTGGTTTTTTATAGATTTTTTTAAAATTATTATTATTTGAGACCAAATAGTTTCCTTTGAGTTAAGACCCTGAATTTTTTTTTATTTTGGTTGGAGTTTGCTTACTCTATTATTGTCTTCAAATTTTTTAGAAGACAATAAATAACTCAATCCTTTTTTTCCTTTATTTCGTGTTGTTTGCTAGCGAACGCCTCTATGTCCTCTCTTGAGGGTCTGTTATTAAGAAGGTCAGTTGGTTTGTATCCTGTCATTGTATGAATAGTATCTTTGTAGGCAACTATAGCTTTTGTGACGTTGTTCTTCAAATCTTTTTCTGCATTTGGGTCGGCAATCAACAATCTAATATGTTCGTTGAGTGTAGAGTGCAATCTTTCAACATCAGCATTCCAGTTTTAAGGTATGTAGTTGTCAAATGGAAATCTATTTCCTTATCTCTGAAAAATTGTTTAATATTTAGTGCGTCAAATTCATTAACCATCACAATCAACCTTGGCTTACCCAAGTATTGTAATCGTTTTTTTATTCCATCAATAACAGAGATCCAAGTTCTGTCTGTAAGTTTTTCAGCTGTAGCATATTCTGTAAGTTTATCTATGCTTGTAAGGTACATTTCGTTTCTTCGGGGGTACCATAAGTCTATGTGAACTATATCGTTATGTTTCATATGGCTGCCTGTGACATTTAATGCGTGTTTAGTAGGGTTTCTATCAAATTTTGCAAGATTGCAAACTTCACAGTTGTTTATATATTTCTGACTTTCCTTTTGCAGGTTGGGGTAATAACATGTCTTGTTTAAATTGCTGAATACTTTATTTATTCCGCTATGATTGTTTCTAAGATGTTAAGTTTCGATGCTTTTAAGTATAACTTCTTTTTCCGTAGCATATTCTAACCATGATTTGGACCCTAAAATTCTTAGATTCTTGTTATTTGTAAAATACATTCTATGATAATCCTGAAATTTTAAAAAAAGTCTGTCATTCGCACAAAAAATTGCAACAAGTCCCTTTTTTGGGAGACACTCTCGCATTGTATTCTTTAAGTCAGTTTCCTTTGTTACCATTATAATGTTTCTTACTTTATTTCTATGAATAATTTTTAATTTTTTTGATTCCCCAGTTGCGTAATGTAGAATAATCTGATTCTTGAACAAATTAATGAGTTTCTCCGTATTTGATATAAAATTTGTATCATCAGTATCTGTAAATACAAAGTGTTGACTCCGCAACCGCTTCACTCGGCGTCGTATTTCTGTTAGAGTCATATGTCATTCTGCTCAAACTATCTGCCACTATATTTTCTTTGCCTGTAATATATCCGACTAGAAAACCAAACTTGTTTAATTTTATTTTCCAACGTTGTAATTTCGATTTTGGTTCTTTCATATTATTTAGCCAAACTAGTGGTCTGTGGTCAGTTATAATTGTAAACCTACGGCCATATAGATATGGGCGAAAGTATTTCGTTGCCCAAACTATTGCAAGAAGTTCTTTTTCTATTGTGCTATTTTGGTGCTCGTGACCGTTCAGAGAGCGACTTGCGTAAGCAATGGGCTTATTATTTTGTGTGAGCACCGCACCTAGTGCAAAATTGCTTGTTTTTTGTAATCTGGGTGGGCAAGTATGGGGTCATTTTTCAATAATGTCTTAAGTTTGTTAAGTGCTTCTACATATTCTGGGTCGTTTACATTTATTTTGGAGTTCTTTTTTAAATACTTTATAAGATGATGAGCTATTTTGGAATAGTCTTTGATAAAGCGCCTGTGGTACCCATTTGTCCCCATAAATGATTTAATCTGCTTCTCATTTTTAGGTAGCTGAATGTCATCAATGGCTTCGATTTTTTTTTTGGGTTAGCTTTAATTCCATTCGGTGTTATTCTGTGACCTAAGAACTCTGTTATCCTGGATAAAAATTTACATTTATCCGGTTGAATTCTAAGGTTAGCATTCTTTAACCATTTTAGAAAAAACCAGGGTATAGTCTAAATAGACTAAGCATATTATCCCGATGAATTATCTTAGTATACCATTAATGAGACGTTGAAATGTGGCGGGTGCATTCCGAAGTCCAAATGGCATTCTCAAGAACTCGTAATGACAACTGGCGATCGAAAAACCTGTTTTTGTATATCATGGGGATCCATTTCAATCTGGTAGAAACCTTTTGCCAAATCGATTGTTGAAATATATTTGCAATTTCCTAACTTGCAGAAAATATCATCTATATTAGGTATAAGGAAGCGATCCTCTATTGTAATATCGTTTAGTTTCCTATATTCTTTGACTATTCTCCACTTCTGTGCATTGTCAGGACCTATATTTTTGGGTACGACCCAAATCGGGCTGTTGTACGAGCTATTTGATTCCCTGATAATACCATCTTTAAGCATTTCTTGGATTTGTCGATCAACTTCTACTCTATGAACTTCTGGGTAACGGTACATTTAAGAAGATATTGAAATGTCATGTTTGGTTTCTATTTTATGTTTTATGTCATTCTTAAACAGTATTTTTTCTTTTGATTGGTAAAACACCTCTTTGTATTTTAGCAGGGTTGGCTTTAATTTAGCTATCTTTTGCTCATTCAAGTGATTAGTTCTAATAAAGGTAAGAAAGTTGTCTCTAGCTATTTCGTTGTTTCCTACGTCAATAAAATTTTCTTTACATGAAATATTATAATATAATTCTTCATAGTTACCCATGTACGACGGCAATGTCGCGTTCCCAGTGAAAAGCCGCCGATTCGGGTTTTCAATTACAGTACTTAATTTTTGTAAAATATTGTTACCTATTAACTAATCATAACCATTATCTAATTTACATTCCAAAAATTCGCATCAAAAATTTTCAGTTTCAAATTCCTTAAAAAGTGGGTCTCTACAAAGGTATTCCATTAAAAATATTTTTCCTAGGGCCCTAGTAAATAAAGATACTTTTGTCTTTCATTTTGGCGAATATACTCCCTTATTTACAATACGAAATTGCACTCCGCTGTCAATGGTAAAATATAATTTTGTGATTGGGGTTTCTGTAATTATATAGGGAAGTTGTTTAGGGCCTCTGTTGAAAAATTAACATTGGAACAGCCGACTATTTCGGCTTTGTCCAGATCTGGTGTATCTTCCAGATTGGTAATTGTTGTACCTACGGAAGTCTCCTGGTTGATTATTGTTTCTATAAAAATCTCTAGGTTGGCCATTGGAAACCATACCTTCAAACCCGTTGAAATTACCACTTCGTTCGAATTTGCCACTATCTCCTGTGTAATCTCTTGATTGTCCGTTGTTATTATTACACTGCCTGTTATTACGAAAGAAACGTTATTGTCCCTATAGTTTCTGTTCTAGGTACTTTGACTTTGGCTATTATTCCTAAAATTTGTCCTAAATTGAGCATTCGATTTTTCTTCTTTAAGGTGATATCAGATGAGGTATAATTCTGGTGTTTGACTGTCAGAATAATATTGTACGCTTCTTGCAATGTTTCTGGGTTTCTTGCAAATATCATTGTCTTAGTTGTCTCCGACAGATGATCTTTAAATGTCTGCAAGGAAATCCTATTGACTTCTCTCGTAGTAAATCCTTCTTCTGGATGAGTTAACCGCCTATTATGAAGTTGGCTTGAAATTTTATTAATGCTAAGGTAGTATTTTTCAATTGTTGAGTCCATCCTCCGTGTTTTTAGTTTGTCCATTAACTCGTTGCAAGTCTGTCTCTCGCTAAAATTACTAAGGAGTACGCTTTTTATTTCCAACCAAGTATTTACTGTCCCAACTTAATGGAGTTCTTATCCTGTTGAGCCGGTGCATTTGTTTTTTATATAGCTTAATAGCATTATTTTGTTGTTATCTTGAAAAGCTTCGATTGATGGCAACAGGGCTTCTACTTGTGCCAGAAAGTCTAGTAATTGACAGGGGTCTTTACCGTCAAATGTCTGAATTTCCCTGATACAATTTAAAACTAGATTAAATTGATGTATAACACTAACTTCCATTTATATTAAAACTTCTCTACACTCTTAAGAAAAATAAAAAAACCGCTTTTAAAGTCTGTCTGCCTTTTACTCACGTCACTAAGCTAAACCTCGAGAGTTCTGTATGCACAGAAACAAACAGATCGCAAAACCTCAGAGAACTGCACAATTATCTATATTGGACCGTCTTTTTTTTAATTTTTTTTAAGAGCCAAGCAAACAAAATCTTTATAATAAAATATAAATACACATAGGAAACTACTGTATGTTTTTTGTGTTACAGAAATACCAAAGAAATATTTATTTGTCTATAATTGGATTCACTTTGTAAGTTTTACATTAAATAAAAATAGAAAAATCAAGGAGACAATTGTTAGTTGTTTTTACGTTGTTGTTTCGATGTTGAAGGCTTTTCCCCCCGGTGAGGGGTCTCTTCTGTTGTTTACGACTTCACTGTTTCCAACTCTTATTCGAACTTCCTTCCTTCTCTTTTTATCGATGGTGTGTTTTTCTTCTTTTCAAGTTTATGGTGCGAATTTTAGTGATATTCCACTTTTTGCATCCTTTTGTTGATTTTAAAAATTATTTTTGTATTTCAATATTTCGTTTTGTAATTTTATCGCGGCAAAATTTTTTTTGTTTAGTTCGCTGTTATTTAATTTATATTTAAAGTTGTTAATTTTATTATTTTAATTAATAGCTGAAACTTTTTTATCGTTTTTTCCAAGTTCTTTAATTTAATCATTTCCACTTTTTCTTCAATTTCTATGTATCGTGGTGTTTATTTTATTTTGTTTAAATTGTAGTTCTTTAGTTTTACTTTATTTTAACTTTTAGTTTTGTTTAATTAAGTATTTATTTTTAGGTTTTAAGTTTTAATTTCACACTTTAACCTTTAATTTTAATTTTTTTCCTTTTTCTTAATTTTAGTTTTTTTATTTATTTAAATATTAATCGTTAAGTTTTCATTCTTTCTATAAGATTCAAACTTTAACTTTTAAATTTTTACATTTCCTTAATTTTAGTTTGCTTTTCTTATTTGCTTATGTTTTGAAACATTTTTATTATTGTTTTTTCTTTTTAATATCTTGTTTTTACAGAATCAGTCTACATTAAGAACCACTTAAAGAGTTAAATTTAGTTTTTTTGAATGAATTGTTTTGTTATTATTTTTATTTTAGAGAAACTTTTTATATATTAATAATTACTTATTTTTTTAGATATACTGTTTTTAAAGTTATTTATAATTATTTCGTCAAGCGCTTGTTTGTTTTGTGGATTCTAAAGATTTTCACTCTTTTTTTTCTACTTTTTTTCTTTTTTATTTTAATTATTAATATTATTTTATAAAGGACTCTTATTTTAATTTATAATATACAAATATTGCTGTTTTTTCTACTACAAGTGAATGTATTAAATTGATTATGATTTCTGTTTACTAATATGTATTTATTTTGTTGAATTATTCACACTTTTCATTTAATCATGTAATATAATGTAGCAGTCATTTAAATTAACTATTTAATTTTTTTAAGTGTTTTCATTAAATAAATTTGAGTAAAGTTAATTATATCTTTTTTTATTCTATTTTTTTTTCTTTTTCCTCGTCGCCAGTTATGTGTCCGTTCGTAAAACAACGTGATCGTTTAGTTGCTATTTGAAAACTTTTTATTATTCGAAAGTCTTAAACAAACTTATAGCTATGATTGAATTTGCTAACAATGTAAATTTAAGTAAAACAAAAAGGGTAATTAAAGATATGTGTGTGTATTGTTTGTCTAAGCAAACTCACACACAGTCTAAATAAAATATGAAATACAGTATTAAATATAAAGATAGTAGGTTGGTACGAGTTGCCTCATATATGACTATATTCATAGTCATTATTTTAATTTGAAACTAGTAGGTCTGAGTAATAATAACACGTATATTTTAACAGTAATAGCTTAAGCTGATTGATTTAAGAGAGAACGGGAGGTAAATTGGTGACAAGAAGAAAAAGACACCGTTCGTGAGCACTATACTCTTCTTGAGTGCTTTCAAAGTAGCTTTAATAGACGATAAACATAACGAATCTAAATTAATAACAAAGAATAAAGGTGCGTGGCAAAATATTAAGAGTGCTATGGAAGCTGTAGGACATCATCGCGAAACACCAAAACTCAACCAGCAGTTGATGCGTATAAAGGCGAATGCGAAACACAATTTAGCAGCCATCCGCGAAGCCCGCACTGCGGCAGCAAACTATGTGGAAATTTCAAAACGCGGTTCGTATGACGCAAAGGTTTTCGACATAATTCAAGTCGAGGTCTTATAGGACACAGCCTTAATTGACAGCAATTCGGAGCCCATAGCTTTTTCGCAGATTCAGGAAAAACCGCAGCCACATGTTCATGAGCAGCAGGCTCTGCCGGAGCAATCTGTTGAAGAGCAACAACGAGAGCCACATGAAAAGAGCGAAAGACAGCAGCGGGGCCAAACATTAATAGACAAATTGCATAATTTGCCAAGGCACAATGAAAAGTACTCTGTGTTAGAAGAAAGGGTGCAGCAAATAAAAAGAAAGTGAAGAAATTAATGAAGGCCAAATGGAGAAGATTCGAGCAAAAATATCCCATAACGCAGAAATACATTTATTGAATTTTCAGCATTTAAAAGAGCTTCATAAGCTTAAGAAACCTTTACTCATAAATCAAATTAAAAACTAGAATTCAAGTGTTTTACAGTAAAAATTTGTGAAGTGTAATTGACCTTAAGACTGAAGTTAATATGAATTATAATATTGTTTTTGTTATGCCTTAGAATTCTATTTATTTATTTATTATTGTCATTACTTACTTGTTTTTGTAAACAAAACGTATTTTTTCTGAATAATTTACAACACACTTTTCCTTTATTGCACTTAGCATATTTAAGTCGAAAGCTAGTCCTTTTTAAAAAACGGCGTCGTGGTTCGCAAAATACGGCAATGAGTTTTAGTTGTCATTTTCAACAACTATGATACCATTTTTCAACAACGACTGACCTTTGAAATTAATAAACCAACTACGATAAATATGTTTATATTAGGTATGAAAATGGACTTAACCAAATATGTGATAAATAAATAACATTTATTTAAAAATGCCAGGTAATAAACATATTTCTAAATGCTTTCAAATGTTATTTGATTGCTTGATTCCGAGTCGAAAACTGCAAATATTTAATTAAATATTTTATTATTAACTATTTTCCTATTATTAATAATTATTTTTTTATTAGTAAGATAAAGATTTTATGCTGAAGTTAATTACATGGTAAAATCCTCTCTCTTACAATATTATGAAGCACAGCTACAATAACGATTATGTTCTTCACCTTGAGTCAACACGAATCTTTTCGAGCACTGATTGAAATTAAGATTTCAGTTGTCCATTTAAGCATTCAATTTTATTTCTTGTCCTTATCTGAATTCTGTTTTATCTAATAACATAATAGACAGGATAAAATTTTAAACAACTCACCTTTGCTCTTTCTCTGTTGATGGATCCCGAACAGGTGTTAACATAATTGTAAAAGTTAGATAATCTCCATCACCAAGAAGAACGCCTCAATAAACGTGTCGTGTATCTTTTAAAACGGGTTTTAAGCAACACATATTCCCAATTCCGGCATCATGAGCTGAACCTCGACTTCTTGCAACAATATCAAAAATTTTGCAGTCGGCATCGCAAACAATCTACTGCTATTGCGATTTTACGTACTTGGACGTTTAGAGAATAGTTTCCTTTTCTATTTCTAAGGTGACCTGCAATCATATAACCGACATTTAGAGTCGGGCATTTGATGCGAACATGGGTACAATCAATTACGCCAATTACACACGGGAAGCGTACTATATTGAAAAACTTCTGTTTTGTTGTATTGACTTCCTCTGCACCACTTGTAAATTTTACAAAATCTGAAAGATGCAAAGCACTTTGTTTTGTTATGCTTTTTACAACTTTTCTTATTGCTGCGACAAACCATGAAGATCAGCTAAAACGAGGAAAATTTCCAAGAGTTAGGAAAAAGTTATTTAATAAGATCATACTTACCAACATCGCTTTGATGAATATTCCGCCATAAAAATCGCAAGTTCAAAGTTGGAGCTCAAGGTAACGGGTAGACTATTGTTTGTCGGTGTTTCTGTATGAAGCATATCAATAATGAATTTAGCTGTATGCTTATGAAATCTGTACCGTGCATAAAATTCATCGTCATCCATTTCAAATGGGTCACTTCTCACTTTATAAATATTTTTTTCTTCTTATTATTTCCATATCTTTAAAAATTTCGAAATCACGATGAATTTTCTCCATTCTTTTTTATTATTTATTTTTGATATACTTTTCATTAAAAATGACGTAAGTTTCAAATTAATTTCAACTTCAGCTGAAACTATTTTTTTTAGTTACAACTAAACAATTAGGTCAAAACTAAACAGTAACTAAAAATAAATCAGACTTAAATTACCTGAGACTATGAATTTAAGTAAAAAGTAATTATTATTCGTGGAAATAAATTTATCATTAAATTATAAAAAAATCTGATATGCTGTTGTTTTAGGAGTAAATTACAGCATATAAAAGTAAAAACGTCTGTAAATCTGCAATGTTTCTTTAACGCAGAAATTATCATCTGTGGTAGAAATGCACCATCATTGTGTATTTTAACATAATAAATACTAAAAAAATTGGAAAAAGCATAAATTGCTAATATTGCTAAATATAATTTTCACTTATTTTTTGTTAATTTTATTAATATTACACAAACCCACCCTAATTTTTGCCTGTAAAAAACTGTCAAGAAAGAGATACACAGAAAAAGACATTAATAGCCGTCTCATCGCAGCTTCGTGACACCTCTGTATACCTTGTGCCTTTACTGTTAAACCCCTGTGTTTTTGGCACTGTTGTATATTGAATGTTCTTAATCCGGCTTAAGTTCACGTTTATTCGATTTTTTTTCCTACGGTCATAAAAAGTGACACAAAAAATTATTGTTTTTTGACATACATTTTTCATAAGAACATCATTATTATTAGTATTATTTCTTATTTATTTTATTTATTTGTTTATTTATTTATTTCTAATACGTAAGCCAATTGGCCAAATTCATTCATATTACGAGTAAAAAAACATATATTCCTATAAGTAGAGTAAACATATCACTCGTTAACATCCTCATTATTCATACACCCTGCTCAAACTATGAATTCTAATTAAATGAAAAATAGACGTCAGATAGTACACTTGTTATTAGAGTGTCGAAATCAAGCAATTAAAAAACTCAATAAGTCTGCGGTTGAAAGTTGTTAATGACATAGAGAAAGAGCGTAAATATCTAAGTAAGATATTTCAAAACCTAGCAGATTGAACCAGAAAAGATTTGTCATAAATAGCATTATAAATTCGTGTAATGACGATTTGTGTATTTCTTAGAGATCGTAAAAATTTATTATACGTATAATTAATACTGGCTTTTGCGAATTTATAATTCTGTTAAGGTAAATTAATAAACGAAATTTGAGGTAGTCATCAAATTTAATTAGAAGAAAGTTTTTAACATGATGGGAGACGTTATTTCTTATTCAAAGTTCATATACAAATCGAATAATTTTGTAAATAACATATTTTATTTTTCTATTGTTACGCACATTACAGCCAGAGTATATAGAAGGGCATGACCTACAGATTTTCGGACATGCAAAGGTAATGGCAAATTTATTTGATATAACCTTCGCAAAGTCGTACAAACATTAGAGCAAATATTATCAATATTCGGTTCATAATACAAATTGTCATCAAATATTATGCCAAGACATCTTATTTGACTTACAATTTTAACTTGGGAAGTAGAAATTCTCAAGTTAAAATTGATATATGATGAATCAAACCTATTAGATTTAAAAACCATTGCTAAGGTCTTACTGGATTTAACATAAAGGTGATAAGAAATCATCCAACTATTTAGTACAGCCAAATCATGAATAGTATTGTCAGAACATAGATCAGTTCTAAATGTGTCATAGGTCCGTCTCGAAAACCATATTGACTTACAAAAAGCATATTATTAGCCTGTAACTATTTAACTATTTGCTCTTTCATTATATTTTCAACAACTTTAGACGCTAGTAATATGCTAATAGGGCGCATGTTTTCAATGGAAAAGTTTCCTCCATTTTTAGGAACTGGAATAATACGCGAAATCTTCCAGTCATCTGGAAATTTTGAAGTCGAGAGTATGGTGTTGATAAAAACAAAATATGCCTACATAAGTAGGAAAAAGCCATCTTAAGTAACATTATGGATATTCTATCAGCCCCCACAGAAGTCGATTTAATTTTAAACAAAGCAAGAGTAAGGTCTGATTCAGTTATGTTTGGAAAAGAATAATTTTTAACATTGCTGTCAAAAAGGTTTTAGTTTGGTAACTCATCATCAACATTAAACTGGTTACAGATGAAGTGGGTATTGAAATCCTTAGCATCCGCATTAACCAGTGATTCCGATTCAGCTATAGCTCCACAATTTGGTAATCTATTCCACATCTGCTTGGTATTACCTACTTAAAAAAAAGGCATGCTATTATTTCTCTTAAGTTTTCATAAGCTTAAGAAACCTTTACTCATAAATCAAATTAAAAACTAGAATTCAAGTGTTTTACAGTAAAAATTTGTGAAGTGTAATTGACCTTAAGACTGAAGTTAATATGAATTATAATATTGTTTTTGTTATGCCTTAGAATTCTATTTATTTATTTATTATTGTCATTACTTACTTGTTTTTGTAAACAAAACGTATTTTTTCTGAATAATTTACAAAACACTTTTCCTTTATTGCACTTAGCATATTTAAGTCGAAAGCTAGTCCTTTTTAAAAAACGGCGTCGTGGTTCGCAAAATACGGCAATGAGTTTTAGTTGTCATTTTCAACAACTATGATACCATTTTTCAACAACGACTGACCTTTGAAATTAATAAACCAACTACGATAAATATGTTTATATTAGGTATGAAAATGGACTTAACCAAATATGTGATAAATAAATAACATTTATTTAAAAATGCCTAGTAATAAACATATTTCTAAATGCTTTCAAATGTTATTTGATTGCTTGATTCCGAGTCGAAAACTGCAAATATTTAATTAAATATTTTATTATTAACTATTTTCCTATTATTAATAATTATTTTTTTTTTATTAGTAAGATAAAGATTTTATGCTGAAGTTAATTACATGGTAAAATCCTCTCTCTTACAATATTATGAAGCACAGCTACAATAACGATTATGTTCTTCACCTTGAGTCAACACGAATCTTTTCGAGCACTGATTGAAATTAAGATTTCAGTTGTCCATTTAAGCATTCAATTTTATTTCTTGTCCTTATCTGAATTCTGTTTTATCTAATAACATAATAGACAGGATAAAATTTTAAACAACTCACCTTTGCTCTTTCTCTGTTGATGGATCCCGAACTGGTGTTAACATAATTGTAGAAGTTAGATAATCTCCATCACCAAGAAGAACGCCTCAATAAACGTGTCGTGTATCTTTTAAAACGGGTTTTAAGCAACACATATTCCCAATTCTGGCATCATGAGCTGAACCTCGACTTCTTGCAACAATATCCAAAATTTTGCAGTCGGCATCGCAAACAATCTACTGCTATTGCGATTTTACGTACTTGGACGTTTAGATAATAGTTTCCTTTTCTATTTCTAAGGTGACCTGCAATCATATAACCGACATTTAGAGTCGGGCATTTGATGCGAACATGGGTACAATCAATTACGCCAATTACACACGGGAAGCGTACTATATTGAAAAACTTCTGTTTTGTTGTATTGACTTCCTCTGCACCACTTGTAAATTTTACAAAATCTGAAAGATGCAAAGCACTTTGTTTTGTTATGCTTTTTACAACTTTTCTTATTGCTGCGACAAACCATGAAGATCAGCTAAAACGAGGAAAATTTCCAAGAGTTAGGAAAAAGTTATTTAATAAGATCATACTTACCAACATCGCATTGATGAATATTCCGCCATAAAAATCGCAAGTTCAAAGTTGGAGCTCAAGGTAACGGGTAGACTATTGTTTGTCGGTGTTTCTGTATGAAGCATATCAATAATGAATTTAGCTGTATGCTTATGAAATCTGTACCGTGCATAAAATTCATAGTCATCCATTTCAAATGGGTCACTTCTCACTTTATAAATATTTTTTTCTTCTTATTATTTCCATATCTTTAAAAATTTCGAAATCACGATGAATTTTCTCCATTCTTTTTTATTATTTATTTTTGATATACTTTTCATTAAAAATGACGTAAGTTTCAAATTAATTTCAACTTCAGCTGAAACTATTTTTTTTAGTTACAACTAAACAATTAGGTCAAAACTAAACAGTAACTAAAAATAAATCAGACTTAAATTACCTGAGACTATGAATTTAAGTAAAAAGTAATTATTATTCGTGGAAATAAATTTATCATTAAATTATAAAAAAATCTGATATGCTGTTGTTTTAGGAGTAAATTACAGCATATAAAAGTAAAAACGTCTGTAAATCTGCAATGTCTCTTTAACGCAGAAATTATCATCTGTGGTAGAAATGCACCATCATTGTGTATTTTAACATAATAAATACTAAAAAAATTGGAAAAAGCATAAATTGCTAATATTGCTAAATATAATTTTCACTTATTTTTTGTTAATTTTATTAATATTACACAAACCCACCCTAATTTTTGCCTGTAAAAAACTGTCAAGAAAGAGATACACAGAAAAGGACATTAATAGCCGTCTCATCGCAGCTTCGTGACACCTCTGTATACCTTGTGCCTTTACTGTTAAACCCCTGTGTTTTTGGCACTGTTGTATATTGAATGTTCTTAATCCGGCTTAAGTTCACGTTTATTCGATTTTTTTTTCCTACGGTCATAAAAAGTGACACAAAAAATTATTGTTTTTTGACATACATTTTTCATAAGAACATCATTATTATTAGTATTATTTCTTATTTATTTTATTTATTTGTTTATTTATTTATTTATTTCTAATACGTAAGCCAATTGGCCAAATTCATTCATATTACGAGTAAAAAAACATATATTCCTATAAGTAGAGTAAACATATCACTCGTTAACATCCTCATTATTCATACACCCTGCTCAAACTATGAATTCTAATTAAATGAAAAATAGACGTCAGATAGTACACTTGTTATTAGAGTGTCGAGATCAAGCAATTAAAAAACTCAATAAGTCTGCGGTTGAAAGTTGTTAATGACATAGAGAAAGAGCGTAAATATCTAAGTAAGATATTTCAAAACCTAGCAAATTGAACCAGAAAAGATTTGTCATAAATAGCATTATAAATTCGTGTAATGACGATTTGTGTATTTCTTAGAGATCGTAAAAATTTATTATACGTATAATTAATACTGGCTTTTGCGAATTTATAATTCTGTTAAGGTAAATTAATAAACGAAATTTGAGGTAGTCATCAAATTTAATTAGAAGAAAGTTTTTAACATGATGGGAGACGTTATTTCTTATTCAAAGTTCATATACAAATCAAATAATTTTGTAAATAACATATTTTATTTTTCAATTGTTACGCACATTACAGCCAGAGTATATAGAAGGGCATGACCTACAGATTTTCGGACATGCAAAGGTAATGGCAAATTTATTTGATATAACCTTCGCAAAGTCGTACAAACATTAGAGCAAATATTATCAATATTCGGTTCATAATACAAATTGTCATCAAATATTATGCCAAGACATCTTATTTGACTTACAATTTTAACTTGGGAAGTAGAAATTCTCAAGTTAAAATTGATATACGATGAATCAAACCTATTAGATTTAAAAACCATTGCTAAGGTCTTACTGGATTTAACATAAAGGTGATAAGAAATCATCCAACTATTTAGTACAGCCAAATCATGAATAGTATTGTCAGAACAAAGATCAGTTCTAAATGTGTCATAGGTCCGTCTCGAAAACCATATTGACTTACAAAAAGCATATTATTAGCCTGTAACTATTTAACTATTTGCTCTTTCATTATATTTTCAACAACTTTAGACGCTAGTAATATGCTAATAGGGCGCATGTTTTCAATGGAAAAGTTTCCTCCATTTTTAGGGACTGGAATAATACGCGAAATCTTCCAGTCATCTGGAAATTTTGAAGTCGAAAGTATGGTGTTGATAAAAACAAAATATGCCTACATAAGTAGGAAAAAGCCATCTTAAGTAACATTATGGATATTCTATCAGCCCCCACAGAAGTCGATTTAATTTTAAACAAAGCAAGAGTAAGGTCTGATTCAGTTATGTTTGGAAAAGAATAATTTTTAACATTGCTGTCAAAAAGGTTTTAGTTTGGTAACTCATCATCAACATTAAACTGGTTACAGATGAAGTGGCTATTGGCATCCTTAGCATCCACATTAACCAGTGATTCCGATTCAGCTATAGCTCCACAATTTGGTAATCTATTCCACATCTGCTTGGTATTACCTACTTAAAAAAAAGGCATGCTATTATTTCTCTTAAGTTTTCTTATGCTGTTCTTGGTTCGATTCCGAATTCTCCGATATATATCCCAGTTTCGATCACATCTATTATTAAAATAATTGCGTAGGGCAATACTTGACAAGGATCTGAGATAATTAATTACGGCTGTGAATTTATTTTTCGTATTTGGCATTGTCTTTTTAAGTAGAAAAAATTTAAGCGATCCGCAAATATTGCATTAGGAAAGGAAAGTTGTACTTTGTATCATTGGCTGCATAGAACTAAAAAAAATCAGTAAAAATTATATACCTTTCAATAGCCAAGGTATCAGCGTTTTTATAATCCTTATAGTAGGAAATGTTAGATGTGATATCAGGCATGATATGAAATGCAGCATAAATTAGTGAATGTTTTGAGATAAAAGGTAACTGAAATTGAGCTGAAGTACCATATTAATTCCTTCATTAACTAAAAATAGACAATAACTGAGGTCGATTGGTGATGTGTATCATGTGTAGGAATTGAGTATGTGTACGAAATTGTGAAGGCGAACCAACCCCAATCTACGACAACAGGAGTTAACAATATTAGCTTTAAAAGGATAAAAAAGATCATTATTGAAGTCACCTACAATAATTATGTTCTGGTAACGAACAAAAAGGTAACTAAAAGATTGTACAAATGAGTCCATATCTCCCCTTGGGAGATAAATGACACTAGGTAACAGAGCTGAAGAGCCAAGTCCTTATTCATAGAAATAAGCCACAAGAAGGATATTCATTACTTCTGTACACACATTTAAACTTAATAGCATTTGCGATGTATATGGCTACCCCACCACCTCTGCATCCTTGTAGACGATCATTTCTGCATATAGAATATCCAGTAAGACCAACAGTTTGATCAAGGATTGTTTCATTCAACCATGTTTCGAAAATACAGACTGCATCAAACTTAGCGTTTATAATAATAGAACTAAGTTCCTCTAGCTTGAACGACCCGTATAAAGGACAGAGACTATCTGCATTAATATGAGCAACACTAAAGTAATTCCAGCTGTCTTAAAATACGTTTGCACTACACGATTCACCAATAACAGGGCCCAGATTCATCCTAGTATTCATGAGAAGCTAAACAGACTGTGTGTAGAAAACGCAAGGATGAAAAATGAGTGTTATAAACATATGAATAAAAATAATAAATATTATAAATATTATATTGCAGCGAGTAAGACTAAATAATATCATAATAATGTAGTGAAAAAATTGTGTTAAAGAGTGAAAGTGTGTATAATTGTTTTATATTGTACTTGTGTGCCATTAGTGATTTTCAAACTAAATTATTTTTTTTTCTCAATTTTCATCTAAATCATAAAACTAATTACTGCTGTAAATAATGTTGTTTTTAATAAATAAAAACAGTTTAGTTAGCTAGTTTTTTTTATACTATAGTAACTATAATTTGATTAAGTATTAATGTGAACAGAAAAGTACAAGTATACCCACTTTGCCTTCCTCAAATTATATTCAGCTACTTTAACACAATTACTGATGTATATAGAAATGAATTTCTTGTTATTTTTATATTGTTATGTAGTTATACCTTGCATATAATGAAATATGAAACATGTATGTGTTATTAAGAAGAAGACAAAGGTTGTAGTTGATAGTGCGTTCACTTCCATCAGGGAACTTGATTTTAGCTAAGGGTTCGTCACGATTGAGTAACCTAAACCAGGTTATTAATTTCGATTTAGATAGAGTATGGCACAACAATTGTCGCTTATGGACGGCAGGTATAAGGTTATCGCTAAGATAAATCCTAGTATTAATATCCTCTTTCACTACTTCGCTTAATTTAAAAGCTGGTGCTTTAGAGTATTATTTCATAAGTTTATCCTTCAGACTTATATTGTTAAATTTGGCAAGGATGGATTTTCCACCGTGGATATAAATACAATAAGTAATATCCCTGAATTCTGCTGTAATATTGTAACGTTTGCAGATAGTTAGCAGTGGTTCTATTCAACAATTTATACCCTTAGGCAGACCCGTTAGTATTATATTAGCACGATTAATTATACGATGCAGTTTGTTGTTAGAGACTTCTAAACCATCAACCTTAGGAATAGTTGTTTTTTCAACTTTCTGCAAACGATTCGAGCAATGTTGTAATTCACATTTAAAGAAATAGAAAATGATAATTCAGATCGAATTTCAGAAATGTTTCAATTATATTTTTAATGGCTAATTGCTCTTGTTTCATCTCTTTAGCAAGTGAGCTAAACTGATATACCAATTTATTATCAAGGTCAACAAAACATTGCTTCATAGCGATGTTGTCATTCTTTGGCACTTGTTTAACACAGTCATAAGTACATTTGAAAGTAATGCAATTATAAGAACATATATTCATATAGACTAGCAGGAATATTTACGCAGGCGATATGAGGCCAGGTGTTGCAAATATCACATTCCACTGCCTGATCAGCCTTAACAAAACTTTTGCCACAAACTTTGCATTTTGGTGCTGGCGCTATTTTCTTATTTTACATTTTCTTCACTACAAAAACTAAGTTAGTAGTATAATATGTAAAAAGGTTCAGGTATATAAGTTTCGTTTGGCACAGGAGAATATTTGATGTAATTATAAGAGGTTACACCAAAAATAAAATTGTTAGATCCACAAAAAGTATAGTAATTATGAAAATGAAATATCTTTAGTCTTTACTTCACTATAAACACGTTTACTCGCTCATAGGGATGCCATATTATATCATTATTCAAAATCAACATAGGTAAAAGATATCCATATGGACATTTCGCTAATGCTCATATAGCCTTATATCTCAAGCCAAATTGTTCAACCGAGTATTATATTTAACCAACAAAGCAAAAATTAAAAAAAAACAAAACAAAAGAAATGCCATTGGAGACCATTGGAAAGATTAAGGAATGAAATAAAAATTAAAAAAAATTTTATATATGAAAAATAATTATTATTTGGAACCATTTTTATGTTAATCTAAGTTGGCTGTGTTTGATTTCTCAAGTTTTTTTTTTTGTTCATGTCTTCAAATTTTTCTAGAGGCTGTCTAAAAAAGTGTCCTAGTTTGGCTACTGCAAGGTGTGGAAATCTAAATCTAATATTTGAAGTGGATATATGATTATTTGATTTTAAGTTATTTTTGAAGTAATTAATTCTGTATAGAATTTTGAAAATGTTTTTAAAAAGAACGTAGGATATAAATTATACATTTTTAGGCTTTGATCGTAAATATTACCTATATTTTCAACTCCCAATGCATTGGCCTTAGACTCTTTACTCTTGTCGTCCCGGTTGCAAACATCTCCGGTATTCTTCCACCATTTATCGTAAAGAATTTGAATAATGCCCTTTTCTTGAAGCTCCAATATGGCTAAAGACATCGCATCTCGCCAAGGGGAACCCTTAGGCGTAGCAATTCCATAGCCTTTAGAGTCCAGGAGGCCTCCGATTTGTGTCAAATTGCAGTCACGCTGTACAGCATAATCCAACATAGTGGATTCCATTAAAAATGCATAATTACCATTCATAACACGTCGTATACCCTCTTCGTATGTTTTTACAAATACAGATGACTTACGATTTTCCATATACCTCCACATTTTTTGATAAATACCTATTTTAGAGTCCTAAAATTAGAAAACAATATGAATTTAACGGTGAATTTTTAATTAAAACAGTAATATATAGTGGATTCGACATACAAATTATTAAATTAACAGACAGACAAAAATAGATGTTTTGTATTCTATATTTATTACTATATACATCCACAACAATCACCCTTATCGCGGTTGGCGTAGGCGTATTTAGGCGAATGTCGTATTTGTTGTCGTATTTAGAACTCAATGGTATCGTGAAAACTTTTCGCCTACGCCTACGACTCTCTTATTTTGTAAGGGAGTCGTATTGTAAAAGATTACTTATTTTTATTTTTTATGGAACACCCTGTTTGACATTTAGAAAAGCATTTGTAATGCTTTACCAGCTTGACCTTGCTATGTAACTGATTATAAAAAAACAAAAACGTTTAAAATACAATTGCTCGAATAAAAACAATTTTTTAAACAAATATGCTTAGTGTTGGGTTTCTTTCATCATCAGAAAACGAAGAAGAATTTAATAATTCGGAAAATCTTATGAAGAAACATTTAAGGTAGCAATGCAATGTATTTTCTTTGCCTGACCAAAAGTAAGTTTAAATGTATTTATTGCATTTGTTAGATTAAATTTAAAAGTTCTTTTTTTCAGGTTTGTAAGTTTTTTTAGACTTAATAAAGAGACATTTAAATATGTTTTTAAAACAATTTCACCGAAATTAAAAGATGCCACAAAGTACTCAGCCATTTCAAAAGATGTAAAGCTGACTGCAACACTACGACTTCTTGCTCAGGGCAGTTACCAAAAAAGAGCTGGAAATGATATTAATGTTAACCTTTGCCAGTTTTCTGTAAGCGATACGTTTCATGAGTGCATAGATGCGATGTACACCGAACTTTGTCCACGTTGGATTTCTTATGTAACTGATGAAGAGGAAAAAAATGAAATAAAAAAATGTTTCTTTAAAAAAACTGGATTTCCTGGTGTTATAGGATGTATTAAAGGGACACACGTCGCAATAATACCCCCATCAGTTGAACAACGATTTAAATATCTGAACAGAAAGCGGTTTTATAGTTTAAACGTAATGGTGGTATGTTTAAAAAAAAAATTTTATTTATGGTAGTAAAATTTATATCACTTTTTATTAATTATAAAAAGGTTTGCGACCATAAGCTTTGGAAAAGATATATTCAATCTCCAGAGTCTTGTCACGATTCACTTATATGGAATGTAAGCGACTTAAAACACCACCTAAAAGAGCAATACCAGAACGGAGAAAGGAATACGTAGTTGCTAGGTAAGTATTAACGTGTTATACATTCATCAGATTTTCTATGAAGTAAACTTTTGTTTATATACATTTTCAGGTGATGCTGGTTATCCCTTGGACACATTCTTAATGACACCTTTTCGGTCAACAGTAAATGGTTCCCCAGAGAGTTACTTTAACAATATTCATGCAAAAACTCGAAATATTGTGGAGAGAACCACAGTTGTTTAAAAAAATCGTTTTCGCTGTTTACTGGTAGCAAGACAACTCCATTATACTCCAGAATTTGCTGGGAAAATTATTTCTGTTTGCGCTGCATTGCACAATATATGCATTGACTTGATATTGAGTGGCCTGAAGAACACATTGACGAAGATATGGATGTACCTGATTACAATAATGACAACGATTCTAATGCTTCAAGCCTTAGATTAAGAATAATGATTGAATTTAGAAACTAATTTAAATAATTAAAAACAATTTAATTATATTTTAATAATTTTTATTAAAAACAAAACAAAATTTCTAAAAGAATTAATTTATTAAAAAATATAAATAAAAAAGACTACAAGTCATTTTTTAAAAGATCAATTTCCATTTTCTTTTTTTTTTTAAATTCAAGTTCAGCTGCCCTGATTTTTAAAAGTTCTTTACGATGTAATTCTTTCCTTTTTAACTCCTCTTTATATAGTTTCAATTTTTCTTCTTTAATTTGGTAAATTCTTCTTGTATATTTTTCTATTTCGGTCAAACTTTTTTTAATCCTGAACTAATTTCTTTCTGATATTCCACTTGTTTTTCTAATAATAAAAGTTTATCACATTCTCTATTTTTGCGAACTTTTTTTGAATTATTTGGATCCACGTTCTCATCATTATAGGAATTTGAAAATTTTTTGGAAGAAGAGCAAGGTTCTTCAATTAAAGTTAAATCTCCAGTGGTTCCCGATACATTTTTTTTGCTTTTTTTCAGGAGTACTAGTTTCAGTAGTTTCTCCTATGATAATATCTAATACCTCATCAACAGAAAGCCCTTGCTCTGTGGAACTGCAACGAGCACGTTTAAGGCCGAAAGGTTCTTTATGCTGGACAATAGAGTGTAAATCCTCTCTAACTGGTGTCAAAACAAACTGCTGAAAAGCTCCTCCACCTGTTGCATGGCTTTCGGCCTTGTTGTGCGACAGTTTTTTTTTTAAATTTAAATTTGAAGTCTCTCCACACCTTTAACCAACCTTCTCCTGTACGATATGGAGGGCATATACTATTAAGTTCTTCTGCGGCTTCATTTCTTTCATCTTTCGTATTAATTTTATTTAATCCTTTATTATACCCTTTTTCCAAGTATGGTTTTTTTTCCATTATTTCTACCAACTTGGAAAACTGTGCGGGTGTGGTAATTTTTATACTATAATATAAAAGAAAGAAAGCAAAAATACAATTATTTAAATAAATATCTTAAAAACTGCTTTTTATTTAACTTACAATTTGTTTGACTCCATTTTTAAATAATTTTTGTTAAAAAATAAACGCTGTCGTGAGCAAAAAACTTAACGACAATTTTAAGCGCATTTGACAGGCAAATACGCCATCTGCGATACCGTTCTTGTAATAGATTTACAATCTGTGTCGTATCTGCTGGCGTTTTTGCCAACCGTGATGCGATTTTTTAAAAACGCTTGAAAAACGCCAAAAAACGACACAAAATTGCCAACCGCGATAAGGGTGAATATTTTTAAGAAATATTTCATGTACAGAAATGATCCTGTGACATTTTTATTAAATAGATAGATATCGGATTTGTATTTCAGTTATTTTGAAATAGAATAACAACGATTTTCATTTTTAAATTTGATTTTTATCTTTTGATTTTTACTTCATGTGGAAAACTCACGTTTATAATGAACAAATGGTTACACAATCTGGAAGTTTGCTTATGCTAAAAGTGCAATAAGCATAGGTAGTCCTTAGTTAATTGATAACAGGCTATCAAAGCAGTGAATGATAATTTTTGTTTTTATTATAAAGTTTGGTAAGTAAAAATTAAAATTTCTGTTTTTACCACTAGCTATTACTTAATGTTGACAATTGAAACGATTAGAACTTTGTTCGCAAGCAACTAAATGTATAGTGCATTTAAATATATGATGCAGAATTAGGGCTTGGGATTTCCCGAAATTTTATATTTCCCGGGAAATGGGGAAAAAATATCCCATTTCCGGTAGTTCCGGGAAAAAGCAATTCTTAAAGAAAATTTGTTTATTTAATAATATAAGTTAAAAAATTCATAGTTTTATTAAAACATTAACAAACAATAAAAATAATTGCTAAATAATAGTACTAGCAGTTTATAAACTTAAAAACAGTTCAGGTGACAATACCTACATACGTACTATATAACGAGAGATAATAAAGATAAAAATACCGAAAAAGTATTTTATTGATTATTTTTTGAACTATATGATTTCTGAACTGCATTTAACAATTCACCACACATACTGTTGCAAAATTTCCAACAATAGATAAAACCCTTTAAAATTCTGCTAAGGTAGGTTTTGTTGTCAGCAATGCGTTATAAAGCTAATCCATGTTCATGTTTCCAATATTAGTGGCTTCGAATAACTCAAATTCCTTTTTAACAAATTAGTAACCTTTAGTTCTGTTTTATATCTTACTAGCACTGCTAACGACTTCGTCCATGTATCATTTCTAATTATCTTAAAATACAAACTTAGAAAAATTTGTTTTTAAATATCTATTGTAAAAAGTGTTCTATATTTGAACAAAGATTCTAAGGGACCTCTCCCAAATTTTATTCAAATCCATCTAGCAGTTTTAACGTGGTGCAAACACAGACAGACAGACAAAAATTCTAAAAATAGGTATTTTATATTCCATATTGATTACGATCTACATTACATTGAGGCTGCTGTAGTTAAGGTGGTAAGCACGTTGACTACAAACCTGGTTGTTTCAGGGTTCAAATCCTGCGGCAATCAAAATACAAAAAAATGTTTTTTTTCTGTTTAATGGTATAAATACATATTCAGAATAAACAAAAAAAAAAACTTGCAGTCTCCTTCGTCGGTACTTTCTCTTACTAATATAATATAATATAATATAATATAATATAATATAATATAATATAATATAATATAATATAATATAATATAATATAATATAATATAATATAATATAATATAATATAATATAATATAATATAATATAATAAAATATAATATAATATAATATAATATAATATAATATAATATAATATAATATAATATAATATAATAAAATATAATAAAATATAATAAAATATAATATATATAATATAATATAATATAATATAATATAATATAATATAATATAATATAATATAATATAATATAATATAATATATATAATATAATATAATATAATATAATATAATATAATATAATATAATATATATAATATAATATAATATAATATAATATAATATAATATAATATAATATAATATAATATAATATTATATAATATAATATAATATAATATAATATAACATAATATAATATAATATAATATAATATAATATAATATAATATAATATAATATAATATAATATAATATAATATAATATAATATAATATAATATATATATATAATATAATATAATATAATATAATATAATATAATATAATATATATAATATAATATAATATAATATAATATAATATAATATAATATAATATAATATAATATAATATAATATAATATAATATAATATACTATAATATTATATATATAATATAATATAATATAATATAATATAATATAATATAATATAATATAATATAATATAATATAATATAATATAATATAATATAATAAAATATAATATAATATAATATAATATAATATAATATAATATAATATAATATAATATAATATAATATAATATATTATAATATAATAAAATATAATATAATATAATATAATAATATAATATAATATAATATAATATAATATAATATAATATAATATAATATAATATAATATAATATAATATAATATAATATAATATATTATAATATAATATAATATAATATAATATAATATAATATAATATAATATAATATAATATAATATAATATAATATAATATAATAATATAATATAATATAATATAATATAATATAATATAATATAATATAATATAATATAACATAATATAATATAATATAATATAATATAATATAATATAATATAATATAATATAAATATAATATAATATAATATAATATAATATAATATAATATAATAATATAATATAATATAATATAATATAATATAATATAATATAATATAATATAATATTATATAATATAATATAATATAATATAATATAATATAATATAATATAATATAATATAATATAATATAATATAATATAATATAATATAATATAATATAATATAATATAATATAATATAATATAATATAATATAATATAATATTATATAATATAATATAATATAATATAATATAATATAATATAATATAATATAATATAATATAATATTAAAGTAACAATTTTTTTGACTCTTTTTTTAATTAATAAATTAACTTATTTTTAGCTTAGAGAGTCCTTTTTTATTTAATAGAAATTGCAAAATATTTTTTTATTTATTTTTCATATTTCGGTACTCCTTTGTGTACCATCTTCAGGAAATTAATTGTTTTTACATGTACAGTCATGGACAAAACTCTAAATACACCCGAAATTTCATCTAAATTTCGAGAATCAGTAATTGAAAAAAAAAATTATTGATGCAGGTTTTCTTTGAATTCACTTTTATTGATAAAAAACAATAAAAAACTAACAAAAAGAATAAATTAAAAATAATATGAACAAATAACCAAAAAAATTCAGTGACAAAAGTGTACATACAGTAGTAGGAATCACCAAATTATCTATAAAATATTATTATTGCAAATATTTTTAGTATTTGGTTGGCCCACCATTTGCATCTATTACGGCCTGCAACCGTCTGGGCATTGATTCTGCCAAATTTTGCAACTCCAGAGGCGTTATGCTTTGCCAGGCTTCTTGCAGCCTCTCTTTGAGCATTGATGCACTTGTAATATTATGAGTTTGAATTTTTCGCTCCATTATGTCCCAAACATGTTCAATAATATTTAAATCTGGACTCTGTGGAGGTGTGTGCAACTGTCTTGGAGCATGATAGAGCAACCAGTCTTTGACAACTAAGGCGGTATGTTTTGGATCGTTGTCTTGTTGGAATATCCAACTTGAACCTAGATTCAACATATCGACTGATTGCTTTAAATTCGCTTCTAAAATATTCTTATATTGAAATCGGTCCATATTTCCAGAGATAAAAGCAAGTTTTCCAACTCCAGAAGCAGCGACAGCACCCCAAACCATAACACTGCCACCACCGTGCTTTACAGTGCAAACAACATCTTTTGGATTTAGGGCTGTATTCGGTTTTCTCCATACGTTTTGCCGGCCGTCACTGCCAAAGATATTAAATTTGCAAATAGTAAACGAAGTTTTCGGTTTTTTTGTGATATCAGAGGTATTTTGCGTGGTCTTCTGCTGTGAAACCCGTTTTTATTAAGCGTTCTTCGAATGGTTCGTGGATGTACAGATATTGCTGACCTTATGGCAATGGCTTCAGCTAACTTCGAGGAATCGATTCTCGGATTGTTTCGCACTTCCTAAAGAATGAACCTCACGGCTCTCCCAACAAGTTTTTTTGGTCGTCCACTGCGCGGTTTGTTTTCAATACTGCCATTGCTATTATAATTTCTTACAATAGTTTGCACTGTTGACCGACTTAAATTTAAAAGTTTTCCAATTTCGTTGTAAGATTTGGACTCATTATTCAATTTTATAACCAAATTTCTAACATCACACGATATTTCCTTTCTTGGACCCATTACTAATAATACTGCCACACTTTCTGCACTCAAAATTTTAACTGATGCCTTCTTTATACATTATGCTGGCAAACAATGATAAAACGGGACTTTTCCATTGTCCAATATTGGAAGATTGCATGTTATATGGCGCTGTATGTACATTTTTGTCACTGCATTTTTTGTGTTTTCTTTTTGTTATTCACTCTCTTTTCTCTTTTTGTGAATTATTTGTTGCTCTCTATTAATAAAACTAAATTTAGAAAAAAAACTGCATCATTAGTTTTTTGAATATATTATTTATTTTCGAGAATTCGAACACATTTTTGGGGTATGTAGAGTTTTGTCCATGACTGTATATAAAAAATTTTTGAACAAAGCTATTATCATATAGAATTTTCTTAATCTTTATTTTATTCTTTAAGTGAAATTCCTTATCACTAATTGTCAAAACTCTATCTATCAAATTTTTAGCTGTATTAATAAATACACTTTTGTTATGTTTAGAAAAATAGTTAATAATTCTACCTGATGCTGTCGGTTTTTGATACCAGTCCATTAACAATTTATTTTCCTGTCTTATCAATAAAGTATCTAAGTAAGAAAGTTTGGAATCGATTTCCTTCTCCATCGTAAATTTTATATCCTCATTGAATGAATTAAATATTGTAAACATATTATCAATTGCACTTTCTGAAATAATGCAAAATAAATCACCTACGTACTTAGTAATTACTTGCGGCTTTATGATAAGCTTTTCTATACACGAATCCATTAGTCTCTCCATAACAATATCAGCGATAATAGGAGATGCTTGAGATCCCATCGGAAGTCCCTGTTTTTGAACATATGTTCTCTCGTTAAACCGAAAATATCTATTATCCTCAATACAAAATTTTAGAACTCGTAAAAATAAACATTTTTCAATCTTGGTATGTTTTCTAATTATATCCCATTTTTCATTAATGGTGTCAATTGCTAAATCAACTGGTATGCTAGGAAACAGAGATATAACATCTAAAGAAACCAATTTTTCATTATTTTCAATTTTAAGATTCTTTATCTTATTTTTGAACTATAAAGAATTTCCAACGTTATATTTAGAAAATTGAGTTATTTTTTTCAAAATATTTGTAACAAATTTACATAATTCATATGAAGGTGAATTTACAAAAGAACAAATTGGTCTCAAGGGAAAATCTGGTTTATGGATCTTTGGAAGTCCATATAACCTAGGAGCATTAGCTATATTAGTCTTAAGTTTCTTTTTTTTAAGAATAGTAATAATTTGTTTATTAAAAAGTTCATCTACTAAATCATTGTTTATCTTCTGTAATTTACTAGTTGGATCCTTATTAACTAATTGATATTTACTAGTATCTTCTAAAATGGTATTAACTCGAGTATTGTAGTCATGTTTTGTTAAAGCTACTGTTGTGTTACCTTTATCCGCTTTAACAATAAGGATGTCTCTAGTTCTTCTTATAAAAATCTCAGTTTTTTTAACTTTATCTAATATAAACTTTTCTCTATCGGTTAATCTCATTCTGTTAAAATGATTATCTATAATTAAAGATAACTTTGTTCTAGCTACTTCCTGTTCCTCCTTATTTTCTAATGTTTGTACAAAATCTTCTCCTTCAGTTATCATTTTTACACCTGGAAAATCGTTCTTTGTATAGGGAAGTGCATGCTTGGGACCTAATGAGAGAATATATTTTACTTCTAACGGAATGTCTAAATTGGTTTTATTGACAAACCAATTATCGTTAAATTTAATACCTAACTCTTTTTCTTGTAAAACTCGAAGACAACTAAATTTTTAAATATGTATTTTCCTAACTTTTTTCTCAAAAGAAGCTGCCATTATATCTTCAAACTTTAAAAAATCTATCATCTCAGCTTCCGTAAAATACTTAGTGAAGTTTCTTTTTATCAACAACAACTCACTTTGAAAATGCTCCAATATTTGATGATTATCTCTGATGGATAGTTTCAGAATTTTGTTATTTAAATCGCTTATATATGTATGAATCTTACTTTTAATTCCAACCGAACTTCTTACTTTAAAAATATTTGAAATATCTCTTGTCGAATTTATAATAAAATTTGGAATGATTCCCGAATTTCTACATCTTATAAGAAACGTTATAGTAGATTTTAGTTTTATAATTTTGTCCCTCACCGTCTTAAATCTATTAATTAATCTTCTTGTTGCGTTGTTTCTTTTAATTTCAAAATAGTTTCTTCTTAATAATTCTTGGTTGTTTTGAAAATTTTGATAATAGGAATGCTGATTATATTGAAATTTTTGATGTTGATTGTTTATAAAATTTTGATGTAGGTGAAAATCTTGATTATGATGATAATTCCTATGAAATTGAAAGCCTTCATGATGTTGCAAGTCTTGATTGTACAAAAAATTTTCGTTATGTTGAAAATTGAAATTTTGATGATCTTGATTTTCTTGATTAATTAAAAAGTATTGGTTGTCTTGAAAATTCTGCCTTGTTTGGATGTATATCATTCTTGAGCTCATCTTTTTGAATTAAAGTAACAATTTTTTGACTCTTTTTTTTAATTAATAAATTAACTTATTTTTAGCTTAGAGAGTCCTTTTTTATTTAATAGAAATTGCAAATATTTTTTTATTTATTTTTCAATATTTCGGTACTCCTTTGTGTACCATCTTCAGGAATTAAATTGTTTTTACATGTGTATAAAAAATTTTTGAACAAACACCAAATTTTAAAACATGAAAAAACTTTTTTTTCATAATGAAGTTAAAAGAAAATTTTTTTAGTCATATCAACAAAAAACAAATATATATACATATATGAAAAAACAAAAAACTTAACTAATGTTATTGTGTTCGTCCATGTATAAACAAATAATTATGTAATTTTATGTATTAAATATCTATATATATGTGCAACATTGTCAGTATCAGCTTTAAAATTAATTCTTTTTGTCATTGGTGTATTAACTATATGTAGCATTTCTAAAATATAACGTCTCTTATAATTCTTTTCAATATTTATAACTGAAGCATTTTCAAAGTTTGGATAGTGACCTAATTCAGAACAGTGGGAAGATAATGCTGTTCTTTGTGAATTAACATATCTTAAGTCAGACTTATGTCCAGCTATTCTTGTTTTAAGCTTATTCTTGGTTGTTCCTATATTTACTTTACTACAGTTCTCCTGATCGTTACCTTTACACGGTATTCTGTAGACTATATTAGAAATGTCAAATTTATTAATTTTATCCTTAGTCCTACTAAATAACCGATTCAATGTGTTATCTGTCCTATAGGCCATATTATATTTATTCTTATCAAAGATATTAGATTTTCTTAAACGTTCGGAAAAACCTGGTACATAAGTTAAAGATTTGTAAATTTTAGGTTCCATAACGTTTCTTATGTTAATATTATTACTATTTCTAAATTGATTAATTAATTTATGAGTAAGTCCATTAGGAAAGCTATTATCATATAGAATTTTCTTAATCTTTTCTTTATTCTTTAAGTGAAATTCCTTATCACTAATTGTCAAGACTCTATCTATCAAATTTTTAGCTGTATTAATAATTACACTTTTGTTATGTTTATAAAAATAGTTAATAATTCTACCTGATGCTGTCGGTTTTTGATACCAGTCCATTAACAATTTATTTCCCTGTCTTATCAATAAAGTATCTAAGTAAGAAAGTTTGGAATCGATTTCCTTCTCCATCGTAAATTTTATATCATCATTGAATGAATTAAATATTGTAAACATATCATCAATTGCACTTTTGAAATAATGCAAAATAAATCATCTACGTACTTAGTAATTACTTTCGGCTTTATGATAAGCTTTTCTATACACGAATCCATTAGTCTCTCCATAACAATATCAGCGATAATAGGAGATGCTGGAGATCCCATCGAAAGTCCCTATTTTTGAACATATGTTCTCTCGTTAAACCGAAAATATCTATTATCCTCAATACAAAATTTTAGAATTCGTAAAAATAAACATTTTTCAATCTTGGCATGTTGTCTAATTATATCCCATTTTTCATTAATGGTGTCAATTGCTAAATCAACTGGTATGCTAGACAACAGAGATATAACATCTAAAGAAACCAATTTTTCATTATTTTCAATTTTAAGATTCTTTATCTTATTTTTGAACTCTAAAGAATTTCTATCGTTATATTTAGAAAATTGAGTTATTTTTTTCAAAATATTTGTAACAAATTTACATAATTCATATGAAGGTGAATTTACAAAAGAACAAATTGGTCTCAAGGGAAAATCTGGTTTATGGATCTTTGGAAGTCCATATAACCTAGGAGCATTAGCTATATTAGTCTTAAGTTTCTTTTTTTCAAGAATAGTAATAATTTGTTTATTAAAAAGTTCATCTACTAAATCATTGTTTATCTTCTGTAATTTACTAGTTGGATCCTTATTAACTAATTGATATTTACTAGTATCTTCTAAAATGGTAATAATTCGAATATTGTAGTCACGTTTTGTTAAAGCTACTGTTGTGTTACCTTTATCCGCTTTAACAATAAGGATGTCTCTATTTCTTCTTATAAAAATCTCAGTTTTTTTAACTTTATCTAATATAAACTTATCTCTATCGGTTAATCTCATTCTGTTAAAATGATTATCTATAATTAAAGATAACTTTAATCTAGCTACTTCCTGTTTCTCCTTATTTTCTAATGTTTGTACAAAATCTTCTCCTTCAGTTATCATTTTTACACCTGGAAAATCGTTCTTTGTATAGGGAAGTGCATGCTTGGGACCTAATGAGAGAATAGATTTTACTTCTAACGGAATGTCTAAATTGGTTTTATTGACAAACCAATAATCGTTAAATCTAATACCTAACTCTTTTTCTTGTAAAACTCGAAGACAACTAAATTTTTTAATATGTATTTTCCTAACTTTTTTCTCAAAAGAAGCTACCATTATATCTTCAAACTTTAAAAAATCTATCATCTCGCCGGCGAAGTAAAATAAATAACTCTCTCTCTCTTCATTTCACCAACTGTCTTATCTCTCATCTATCCCTTTCCTAAAGAATGTAGCACGGTTACGAAAAAATAACTAAATAGGTTTTAATACCTGAAGTGCTACTTCTCTTTAAAAAAAAAAAAATCAAAATGTTCAAGAAATATTTCATGTACAGATGTATAGTGTAGTAAACTCATCTAATACATTTAACATTCCAAATAATTCGGTTCCCACCGAATTGCAGGTATTCAATTCTAAAACAATTCTGCTGCACCTATTATAACAATTCAGTTCCCACCGATTTGCAGGTATCCAATTCCAAGCAATTCCGCTACGCCTGTTAAAACAATTCGGTTCCCGCCAAATTGCAGGTATCTAATTCCAAAACAATTCTCCTGCGCCAGCACTTTATGTGTTATATATATTAAGTTTTTAAACAAAAATGTATTCAATAAAAGATCATCATTAAACACGGTCATCAGACCGCTTTAAGAAAATAAATATTGTGTTTAAAGTAAATAGCATACATGGCGACCGTGACAGGACATAACACGACGACCGTGACCGGTAAAAAATGGTATTTAAAATAAGACTAAACAAGTGCGTTGAATAATGGAATTTTAAGTTTGAATTTTTAAGTAAATAGTAAATGAACATAACGTATATGTACAATATGATAAAAAAAATTTTTTTAATTAAAATTTATTTAATCCTTACATATTTATATTGAAAAATAAATTATAAATTAAAAAAAGAGCAAAGATATAGTTAATAAAAGTAATTCAGAAATTTTTTGTTTTATTTAATTTGACTAAGAAAATTAATAGGATTTTTTATAATATAAAACAAACAGTAAAATGTAGATATAAATTACAATCAATTAAATAAAAAATTTAAAATAAACAAATAAATACCAATGTGCAAAAATAAAAAAAAAAAAACAAAAAAACAGTGCAAAGAAGGGAAAATTAATGACAAATTTTAACTTCTCAATGATAGAAAGTTGAATTAAAAATGAAAACATATTAAAAAAATTAAATCAATGATAAAAATTTAAAACGAAAAACTAAAACATAGGAAAAAGCTTAAGATTAAATACCAAAATCTAAATAAATAAAACAAATTGTAAATATGAACTTCAATAAGATCCGGTAAACAGGGAACCGGAGCGGCTTAGAAAGGGAATCATCAGTAGCGGTAGCAACAACAATACCAGCAACAGAATTTCCATTACATATTAAAGATTAAAGTTTGTTTTGTAAGTTAATGCTCTTCTCTATTTTATTAATTTAATTTGTAAACATTTAACAATGGAACTAAATACTTTGATTTAATCTTCGATTTAAGTTTAAATGAAAACAGAAATTTCGTAGTAAAAAGTTTTACATTTAAATCGCTTTAGAAAATAAAGAAATAGTGCTTAAAATTTTCATACTCTTCATGGATTAATCGAATTCGTGTTACATTTCAATTTTTTTGTTTAAGTAAAATGGGTGGCAAAAACCATGCAAGTAGACTCAACCGGAGTCATATTAAACTAGATTAAAATAATTGAGTCCCCGAAAATTGCTAATATTCTACTGATTATTCTAATTCTCATAGCGATAGGCGAGGTATTTTTTTAAATTCTGCAATAGCACCAAAACGCCTTAAATCTAAAGTAGCGTAAGCGATCCTTATCACAGGATCAAGTTAAAAAAACAAAAAAAAAAAAAAAAACAAAATTAAGTGGGAAGAAATTTTCTAAATCTTTCGATTTTTGAATTCTTAAAATCTTATAAATGCTTAAATCAAAATCGCTCTATTAAATATGAAACAGTGAATAAGCACTTATCAATCCTAAAGCTGCAACTAGAAAACAAAAATTCTAGCAAATAACCTAGAAAAGCGATCAACAAAAGAAAACTTCAAAATCGTGTCCGAATGCTTCTTTTCATGTAGGGAAAAACTTATTAAGTAATTAAGTAAATTTCAAATAGAGCTCGATGTTCCTAATAATTTCCAAGAGACACTCAAAATCGACTATAAAAAATTTACACTACCCGTTACACACACTGATAATAACTCTAGTGGAGAAGAAACAGTCGATAACCTTGAAAACGAAAGGGCACAAATAGTTAAACATTTCCTCAAAAGTGTACCAAAGCCAAAGAATTTGCAAAGCTTTGTCGATGGCATTAGACTTGTTCAGCAGTTAGTTTAGTTATAAATAAATTAAAAGGCGCTGTGAGAAATCTAATTTTAAATGAGTCGACACTAGAAGCTATAGTAACTAAGCTCCAGTCATGTGTCAAGGGCGAATCAGTCGTGTATTGACTTCAAAAATTTTAGATACCAAACAAAATCTCAAATCTGCTACTAATTTTTCAAATAAGATAGAAGCTCTAACAAAATCACTAGAGTTCGCCTATATATCAGATGGGCTTTCCCCAGATATGTCCTCAAAATATTCAATCCAAACAGCTGTAAAAGCATTTTCAAAAAATTGCTACAAATGATACTTTTAACACAATGAATGATGTTGTGCAAAATTTGTGAGTTGTTGCACTGAAGCCACTAGCAACCAGAATTCTGTTCTTTTATTCAAAAGCAAAATAATAAAAATTATAGCCGTGGATGGTGCAATCGTCAAAATCGCAATCAATATCATATTCAAAATCGTGGGCGCAGACATTATAATAATAACGGTAATAACAGGTGTTCCGGAAATAATAGCGATGACAATTACAGAAATCGGTTTCGAAACATCTCCCAAATTAACTATAACTAACGAGACAGCACTAAGTTAATCGCTAGTGAACAACAAAAGCCGGGAACTTGAACCAGTCCCTAGGAAATTAACTCCAAAAATGGATATTCTCAATCTTAGCCATTCTATATTCATCAAAATAAAAGTTTCCAATACAAAACAAATCTTCTTAATTTTAGTAGACTCAGGTGCGGAGGTCACAATCTTAAAAAATAATAAATTTTTGCGGAACATCAAAATAAACAATAAAAACTTTTCTGGCACTGGTGGAATTGGCCAAGGCCCACGTTTACTTTCAAATGGAAGACAGAACGACTCCATATAAATACCAAATCGTGGCTGAAGATTTTCCTATACCGTATGATGGCATATGGGACATTGATTTTATAAAATCCTTTAGCTGTGTGTAAGACTTTTGGAAAGATCAAGATTGGTTTGTTCTGATGCCTATGAATTACAAAAATTTTAAAATCCCTATTCACATTGGCCATTCTGAAAACACCATAGTTAGGTTTAAAGTCATAAGAAAGGTTGCAATAAATACTAGAAAAAGACAAGTGGTTATACCAAATCAAGAGCTACCGGCATTTTGGTCGCAAATACAATAGTGAGCTCAAAACGTCAATTTTTAGGAATTGTAACTACAAACTCTACTTATATCTTCGTAAGCAACACACAACTTTCATATGAAAATCATAATTACTTTATCAGAACTAAATTCACGAAAATCTGAAGTCCTAAAGCGACTTTCGAAGAACTTTCCAGACAACCATAAAGAAAAATTAACTAAACTTTGCACTGAGTTTAGTTATATTTTTGGTATAGAATGCGAAACAATAACAAGTAATAAATTCTACAAACAAAAACTTAAACACAACACCTGTGTATATAAAAAATTACAAGATCCCACATTTACAAAAAGATGAGCTAGAAAGTCAAATCAACAAGGCTTATAACAACCCTTTGCTTCTTGTTCCAAAGAAGTCATTACCAAACATAAAAAATAAGAGGTGTCTTGTTTTGTACAAGACTACCGTCAAATAAACAAAAAATTGATTGATCGATGACATTCTCGACCAACTTGGCAGGGCTAAATTATTTTCATGCGTAGACTTAATGTCAGGTTTTCATCAAATTGAACTTGAAAAAAGTTAAAGAGATGTAACTTCATACCGCCTTACTTAAAAGTTGCGCCAATTTTCTGTCAACGCGTGATGACGTTAGCATTTGCTGGTTTAGCGTCAACTAAAGCTTTATTATTATTATTATTATTATTATTATTATTATTATTATTATTATTATTATTATTATTATTATTCTTATTATTATTATTAATATTATTATTATTATTATTATTATTATTATTTTTTTATTGTTATTGTTATTATTATTTATTATTATTATTATTATTATTATTATTATTATTATTATTATTATTATTATTATTTTTATTATTATTATTATTATTATTATTATTATTATTATTATTATTATTATTATTATTATTATCATTGTTAAGAACATACATTTGTTTATTCATTTTATTATTATTGTTAAGAACATACTTTAATATATTTAAATACATTTATATACATTTATTCTGCTTGACCTAATTCTAGTGCGTTAACCAATTGCTTAAACAATATTTAGTTTCATTTTTTGTTTAATTGCTTATTGCACAATTCCTTTAATATTTTGTTAATCGCATACACAGCATTTTAAGTTCATTAACCATTTTAATTTGGTTACTTATTTTGTTTTTAAGTTCATTTACACTATTTATAAATTAGGTCATTTTTTGTGTTAAGTTTAGCAATTTATCCATTTGTTATTATTCATAAGCTAAGCATTTTATTATTAATTAATTGTGTATAAAAGAGCGTAAAAAATAAATATGATTCAGTCGTTTTTTAGTAATCAGAACAATTGTGTATTATTATCTGACGGCTTCCTTCAAGTTACAAGTGCTTGTAAGGAATTTGATTACGATTTAGTGCCAGTTCAAATTTATGTGTTTGAATTGACCACCACTAAATCTTTTTATCAACAAACAATCATCATTATCATTATAATTATTATTAATATCATCATTATTATTATCATTATTATTATTATTATTGTTATTATTATTATTATTATTATTATTATTATTATTATTATTATCATTATTATTATTATTATTATTATTATTATTATTATTATTATTATTATTTTTATTGTTATTGTTTTTATTTATTATTATTATTATTATTATTATTATTATTACTATTATTATTATTATTATTATTATTATTATTATTATTATTATTGTTATTATTATTATTATTATTACTATTATCTTTATTTTAATTATAAAAATAATAATAATAATAATAATAATAATAATAATAATAATAATAATAATAATAATAATAATAATAATAATAATAGTAATAATAATAATAATTATTATTATTATTATTATTATAATAATAATAATAATAATAATTATTATTTATTTATTCTAACAGAAGAAAATTACAAAACGGCATGGACCCTTCTTCAGGAGCGTTACAACAATAAACGGATTATTGTAGCCACGCTAGTAGAAAGGATCCTGAGTCAACCAAAGGGAACATTATCTACTGCATCAATCAAGACTCTTCATGATACAACAAAAGAATGCATGTTAGTACTTAACAACTTGAATATCGACACATCCGCTTGGGATGCCCTACTAATTCAAATAATGATGAAAAAATTAGATCACACTCTTTACTGAAGGATATACCACATAGTGATCGAGAAGTCAACTTAGATTTCAATGACAATATAAGCAAAACAGTAAAAACATTGGGATTATATTGGATGCCTCAAACCGATCAATTTTGCATTAAGGTAAAAACTAACCATCTTCAAGTAATATCAAAATGCACAGTTTCTTCCGAGCTCGCATAACTATTCGATCCCCTTGGTCTCCTTGCTCCTATTGTTGTGAAAGCAAAGATATTTATTCAACAATTGTGGCAACTTACACTAGATTGGGATGAACCATTACCTCAGAAGCTCTGTGCTACTTGGAATACATTTCGAAGTGATTTGGAAAGTCTCAACAATTTCAAAATATCTCGACATATATTTTATGACGAGACTCCAATAAAAACACAATTACATGTGTTTGCAGATGCATCGGAAAAGGCCTTTGGCGCGGCTGTGTATATTCGTTCTGTTACAAAGGATGGAAGAGTAGCTGTGCGATTGCTTTGTGCGAAATCAAGAGTGGCTCCTTTGAAACAACAAACGCTACCTCGGCTAGAGCTGTGTGGCGCAGTAGTAGCAGCTCAACTTGCTAACAGGGTAAAAATCGACTTAAAGTTTCAAGATCGGACTATGTTCCTATGGACCGATTCCGAAATAGTGCTTTCCTGGATAAAATCACAATCGTCTTTATATAAAACATTCGTCGCTAATAGGGTATCAACTGTCCAAACATTAACATTGCCAGAACAATGGAGACATGTACAATCGAAAGATAATCCTGCCGACATTCTATCCCGAGGTCTTCAACCATCAGATCTGTCTTAATGTGGATTATGGTTTCATGGGCCAGTATTTCTTCATGGAAAAGAAGAGCTGTGGCGGGCGGAAGTATCTCCTCAACATTTTATTCCAAACAACATGGATTAAAAAAGGCAGTTACTGCAGCAATAGTAACGACGGACATCGATTTCATATATAGAATTCAACACAAAAATTCGTTTAGTAGATTGCAAAGGATTTTGGCATATGTGCTCAGATTCACAAGAAACTTACGAATGTCAAATACGCAGTGACCAAAAAATATATCACCTATTCCTAAGGAGCTAGACGACTCCCTTCTTTTAATTATTCATGCCATACTAGCTTCAGATTTTGCAGTCGAAATGAAACAATTGAAAGGCAACAAACAAATAAGCAACCATAGCTCTATCAGCAGTTTATCACCATTTTTAGATGAGGGAGGCATTATTCGCGTAGGAGGAAGATTGAAACATTCCAATCTACAACCAGACGCAAAGCACCCAATAATATTACCATATAACGATCCCTTGGTAAAATTATTATTTACAATGACGCATGAAGAGTACAAGCACTGTGGAACTCAAGCACTTCTAAGTACAATAAGGCAAAGGTTTTGGCCAATAAATGGAAAGATAACAACATCAATTATTCAAAAATGCATAAGGTGCACTAGAGCGCGACCGCAACTATACCAACAGGTAATGGGCAATCTACCAAAACAAAGAGTAGTTCCTGCTAGACCATTTATAAACTCTGGTGTAGACTATTGTGGCCCATTTTGGGTACACTACAAAGTCAGGGTTAAAAGACCAACCAAGGCTTACATAGCTGTGTTCTGCTGTTTGGCAACAAAGGCAGTCCACTTGGAGCTTGTGTCTGACTTATCAACTGAATCGTTCATTGGGGCTCTTAAACGATTTATTGCTCGTCGTGGGCACTGTCAAAATATTTATTGTGATAATGCTACGAATTTTGTCGGAGCAAAAAATAGTTTGGCAAAATTATCTAAAAACATATATTCAGACAAGGCACAGGAAGTGATCATTTCAGCTTCCAGCTCAAAGGGCATACAATTTCACTTTATCCCACCGAGAGCACCACATTTTGGAGGCCTATGGGAAGCTGCAGTGAAGTCCGCAAAACATCTCTTGGTACGCAGTGTATCAACTGAAGCACTAACCCATGAAGAATTAGAAACAATTATCATCGAAATCGAAGCAATTTTGAATTCTCGCCCTCTCACTCCACTATCAAACGATCCAAACAGTCTTGAAGCATTGACACCGGGTCATTTTCTCATCGGTGAAGCACTAACATCGCAAGTAGACAGCAGAGCTGATACTCTTAAGACGTCCAGCATATCACACTGGAAGTTAATCTTACACATAAAACACCAATTCTGGAATAGGTAGTCAGCAGAATATTTACATGAACTCCAACAACGTCACAAATGGAAGTAAAAGATCAGCAATCTCAAAACGGGAGATATGGTTATCATCAAAGAAGATAACCTTCCTCCGATGAAATGGCCTCTAGGAAGAATTCTAAATGTGTTCACTGGTGATGACGGTGCTGTAAGAGTGGCTGAAGTAAAAACATCAACAGGTGTATTTAAGCGACCCATTCACAGGCTGGCTCCACTATTTCCAGAAAATGAAAAAGAAGTCCCAACAGAAATAAAACCAGCACTAGGACGATCTTTGCCCAGGAAAGACGAAAAGGATACCATCCCAACAAAAAGATTCAAGGCTTCAAATAACCCGATAATACTAACTGCATTTTTATCACTATTCCTAATGCCTATGGTGCTGTGCAATAACTTGATAGTTACACCATTTCAGAATGACCCAGGGTTGTATTTCGAAGGACTAGGAAAGGTGAAACTAAATACGGCGGAATGGAAAATGTTAGTGTATTACGATTTAATGCCATTTTATTCAGAAATAAAATCCTTTTCATCAGGTTTGCAAACTTTACAGCAACTGTGCCCTGTAATGCAACAACACACGATGTGCAATATCTTGGTGAACAACATGAAGCAAATCAAAAATGAATTACTCCAAGATGAAGAATTATTTTCCAACAGACGTTTTAAAAGATCTCCATTTAACATAAATGGCACTATTGCCCGTTCACTTTTTGGTGTTCTTGATGCAGACTACGCAGAAGAAATGTCAAGGACTATTAACAAGGCCAAAATCGAACACGGCCACATAACTAGTCTTTTAAAAAATCAAACATCAATAATTGATTCAACCATCAACGTCATTAAACAGGATGAAGTTAATACTCGGAATAAAATAAATGAGATCTTAGAAATGGTTGAGCAAAACAAAAATGAAGTAGCTAAGGAATCTTCCCAACTAAGCAACTCGCAACCTGTTGGAATTCTGTCAACTCACTTGGCATTAACAGCAATAAATCTACAGAGAATAAAGGCCGAAATCAATAATGTACTTACTGATACTCATAATGGAAAAATAAGCCCTGTTTTATTGTCTCCTAATCAATTAAAAGAGGAGATTACTGTCATCAAGGCTAATCTCCCAGCGTCACATACTCTTCCAACAGTAGGTGATAACTTAATTGAACTATATAAGCTTATGAAGGTCATGGGAGCTGTAACAAAATATGAAGTTATTTTCGAAGTTAAGATACCTCTAGTTAATCAGCAGTTCTTTGAGCCGTTTAAAATAGTACTAGTTCCAACAATAAAAAATAATACTTTAATCGCCATCAAACCAGACAAATCAAACCTAGCTACAGATGTACATAGAGAGGAATATATGCTTCTCAATTCAGAGGACGTAGCAAATTGCATCAAAGCCAAGGAGGACGAATATATTTGTAAAAATCAGCAGTCCAAACTCAGAAGAAATGCAAACGCCAATCCCTGTGAGATCAATATCTTCAATAATCAATCAACAACCAATTGCAATTTTCAAAGAATCCCAGGAACAACAGTTTGGAGTCAATTGAATCATAAAAATAAGTGGATCTTTGCTACTACAACCGACATTGAAGCGTCAATGGTATGTGACATGAAACCCACGCTCATCACAATTAGAAATGCAGGAATAATGGAAATTGGTTCCAATTGTGTAATGAAAAACAATTTTGTAACAATATAAGGGCATTTTGAAGCATCAAATAGTATACATACCTCCTATGTAAGACTAAAACATATCGAATCAATAAGTCGACCACAGGAAATAGAAAAGATTTTTGTTAACACTAAAGGTACTCAATACAAGGTCCACTTAGAGGAGCTGAAAAATCTACAAAAACAATTAAATGAGTCAACTCTAGAACATTTACCACAACTCATCAACGCTAAAAGTCAACATCATCACGCTGTCAGTTACACCTCGCTTATTTGTTGCATCATTATATTACTTTGCCTGCTGAGTTGGAAGATCCGTTCAAAAGTCAATAAAACATCTCAGTTCACACCCAAGCCAGCTATGAGGTCACAGTCATCAACAATATCGATGGTAGAACCCTGAAACCAGTCGATCAATCCACCCTAGGTGCACTAAGTTCATAATTTGAACGGCGTTCAACGCGGCGGAGAATGTTAAGAACATACATTTGTTTATTCATTTTATTATTATTGTTAAGAACATACTTTAATATATTTAAATACATTTATATACATTTATTCTGCTTGACCTAATTCTAGTGCATTAACCAATTGCTTACACAATATTTAGTTTCATTTTTTGTTTAATTGCTTATTGCACAATTCCTTTAATATTTTGTTAATCGCATACAAAGCATTTTAAGTTCATTAACCATTTTAATTTGTTTACTTATTTTGTTTTTAAGTTCATTTACACTATTTATAAATTAGGTCATTTTTTGTGTTAAGTTTAGCAATTTATCCATTTGTTATTATTCATAAGCTAAGCATTTTATTATTAATTAATTGTGTATAAAAGAACGTAAAAAATAAATATGATTCAGTCGTTTTTTAGTAATCAGAACAATTGTGTTTTATTATCTGACGGCTTCCTTCAAGTTACAAGTGCTTGTAAGGAATTTGATTACGATTTAGTGCCAGTTCAAATTTATGTGTTTGAATTGACCACCACTAAATCTTTTTATCAACAAACAATCATCATTATCATTATAATTATTATTAATATCATCATTATTATTATCATTATTATTATTATTGTTATTATTATTATTATTATTATTATTGTTATTATTATTATTATTATTATTATTATTATTATTATTATTATTATTATTATTATTATTATTATTATTATTCTTATTATTATTATTATTATTATTATTATTATTTTTATTGTTATTGTTATTATTATTATTTATTATTATTATTATTATTATTATTATTATTATTATTATTATTATTATTATTTTTATTATTATTATTATTATTATTATTATTATTATTATTATTATTATTATTATTATTATTATTATTATTATTATTATTATTATTATTATTATCATTGTTAAGAACATACATTTGTTTATTTATTTTATTATTATTGTTAAGAACATACTTTAATATATTTAAATACATTTATATACATTTATTCTGCTTGACCTAATTCTAGTGCATTAACCAATTGCTTAAACAATATTTAGTTTCATTTTTTGTTTAATTGCTTATTGCACAATTCCTTTAATATTTTGTTAATCGCATACACAGCATTTTAAGTACATTAACCATTTTAATTTGTTTACTTATTTTGTTTTTAAGTTCATTTACAATATTTATAAATTAATGACCTAATTTTGTGAATTAATTGTGTATAAAAGAACGTAAAAAATAAATATGATTCAGTCGTTTTTTAGTAATCAGAACAATTGTGTTTTATTATCTGACGGCTTCCTTCAAGTTACAAGTGCTTGTAAGGAATTTGATTACGATTTAGTGCCAGTTCAAATTTCAACGCTAAATTCGACATCATCACGCTGTCAGTTACACCTCGCTTATTTGTTGCATCATTATATTACTTTGCCTGCTGAGTTGGAAGATCCGTTCAAAAGTCAATAAAACATCTCAGTTCACACCCAAGCCAGCTATGAGGTCACAGTCATCAACAATATCGATGGTAGAACCCTGAAACCAGTCGATCAATCCACCCTAGGTGTACTAAGTTCATAATTTGAACGGCGTTCAACGCGGCGGAGAATGTTAAGAACATACATTTGTTTATTCATTTTATTATTATTGTTAAGAACATACTTTAATATATTTAAATACATTTATATACATTTATTCTGCTTGACCTAATTCTAGTGAATTAACCAATTGCTTACACAATATTTAGTTTCATTTTTTGTTTAATTGCTTATTGCACAATTCCTTTAATATTTTGTTAATCGCATACAAAGCATTTTAAGTTCATTAACAATTTTAATTTGTTTACTTATTTTGTGTTTAAGTTCATTTACACTATTTATAAATTAGGTCATTTTTTGTGTTAAGTTTAGCAATTTATCCATTTGTTATTATTCATAAGCTAAGCATTTTATTATTAATTAATTGTGTATAAAAGAACGTAAAAAATAAATATGACTCAGTCGTTTTTTAGTAATCAGAACAATTGTGTTTTATTATCTGACGGCTTCCTTCAAGTTACAAGTGCTTGTAAGGAATTTGATTACGATTTAGTGCCAGTTCAAATTTATGTGTTTGAATTGACCACCACTAAATCTTTTTATCAACAAACAATCATCATTATCATTATAATTATTATTAATATCATCATTATTATTATCATTATTATTATTATTATTATTATTATTATTATTATTATTATTATTATTATTATTATTATTATTATTGTTATTATTATTATTATTATTATTATTATTATTATTATTATTATTATTATTATTATTCTTATTAATATTAATATTATTATTATTATTATTATTATTTTTTTTTTTATTGTTATTGTTATTATTATTTATTATTATTATTATTATTATTATTATTATTATTTTTATTATTATTATTATTATTATTATTATTATTATTATTATTATTATTATTATTATTATTATTATTATTATTATCATTGTTAAGAACATACATTTGTTTATTCATTTTATTATTATTGTTAAGAACATACTTTAATATATTTAAATACATTTATATACATTTATTCTGCTTGACCTAATTATAGTTCAGTAACCAATTGCTTAAACAATATTTAGTTTCATTTTTTGTTTAATTGCTTATTGCACAATTCCTTTAATATTTTGTTAATCGCATACACAGCATTTTAAATTCATTAACCATTTTAATTTGTTTACTTATTTTGTTTTTAAGTTCATTTACAATATTTATAAATTAGGTCATTTTTTGTGTTAAGTTTAGCAATTTATCCATTTGTTTTTATTCATAAGCTAAGCATTTTATTATTAATTAATTGTGTATAAAAGAACGTAAAAAATAAATATGATTCAGTCGTTTTTTAGTAATCAGAACAATTGTGTTTTATTATCTGACGGCTTCCTTCAAGTTACAAGTGCTTGTAAGGAATTTGAATACGATTTAGTGCCAGTTCAAATTTATGTGTTTGAATTGACCACCACTAAATCTTTTTATCAACAAACAATCATCATTATCATTATAATTATTATTAATATAATCATTATTATTATTATTATTATTATTATTATTATTATTATTATTATTATTATAATTATTATTATTATTATTATTATTATTATTATTATTATTATTATTATAATTATTCTTATTATTATTATTATTATTATTTTTATTGTTATTGTTATTATTATTTATTATTATTATTATTATTATTATTATTATTATTATTATTATTATTATTATTATTTTTATTATTATTATTATTATTATTATTATTATTATTATTATTATTATTATTATTATTATTGTTATTATTATCATTGTTAAGAACATACATTTGTTTATTCATTTTATTATTATTGTTAAGAACATACTTTAATATATTTAAATACATTTATATACATTTATTCTGCTTGACCTAATTCTAGTGCATTAACCAATTGCTTAAACAATATTTAGTTTCATTTTTTGTTTAATTGCTTATTGCACAATTCCTTTAATATTTTGTTAATCGCATACACAGCATTTTAAGTTCATTCACCATTTTAATTTGTTTACTTATTTTGTTTTTAAGTTCATTTACACTATTTATAAATTATGTCATTTTTTGTGTTAAGTTTAGCAATTTATCCATTTGTTATTATTCATAAGCTAAGCATTTTATTATTAATTAATTGTGTAAAAAAGAACGTAAAAAATAAATATGATTCAGTCGTTTTTTAGTAATCAGAACAATTGTGTTTTATTATCTGACAGCTTCCTTTAAGTTACAAGAGCTTGTAAGGAATTTGATTACGATTTAGTGCTAGTTCAAATTTATGTGTTTGAATTGACCACCACTAAATCTTTTTATCAACAAACATTTTGGTGACCCCAGTTTTTGGTTAGATATTCTAAGTTTCCCCACATCAGTGGTAAGGGACTTTGATAGCCATAACAAACAAAAAACACACATCCTTTAGATTTTAGAGGCATAATACAAGGCATCAGGACACCTTGAAGTTATCAAGTTTTCAACCCACGCAACCAAGACGTTAACAGGATTTACCGGTTGTGTGTATGAGGACAAACACAGTGCTAACTGCTAGAATACTATCAGTTCCGGCAACAGTAAGTTCAACTCCTATTTTGAAAAACCCTCACGAGTAGTGCAGGTCTTGACAAATCAAAAGGAGTAGCTACAAGCGGCCAACACAAACTCAAACACAAACTCAACACAACGCAATCAGCTCACAATGGCAACCATTCAGGATCTTGTGGCACAACAGGAAATAAGGGCTGGTAATATTGAAAAAATCATTTCAATTATTAAAAAAGCTCCACTCGACAGAAGAACTGAAGAATTTTTTCAAACTAAACGGAATGAACTGGTTTCCGTATGGCAGTCATTTGAGAAAATATAGAATAGAATTCGTAGTGATTCAACTTTGTCAGAAGAGGATCCTTATATTGTAAGGGATTTATACAAATCAACTGGTGCAAAATACAGCTCTGCAATTGAATACATTGAGTCAGAAATAAAGAAACTGACGCCTTTAAACACCAAGCCAGTGCCAACCATAAGAGAGAAGATATCAGAAGACTTTTCATCTAAACAGTATGACGCAGAAGAGGAATCAATTCATGGACTAGCTAGAAGGATAACTGCTCGTATGACAGCACTTACTCGTCTGCTACATGGATTAGACTCAATAGACGCAGATCAGCCAAAACAGATTTATCAACTCAAATCAGACACTGTGAAAAATTTATGGACTCAAGATTTATATGACCACATGTGGCAAGAAGACTTGGTTCAACATTATCTAGTTAAACTTGCAGTATTAACAGACAAATGGGAAGTGACATGACAGTACACAGTTCACTGCCCCTTCCAAAGGTAACGATTCCTCAATTTAATGGCGACTGTTTAAAGTGGCGTCAGTTCTATGAACTTTTATTAGAAATGGTAGACAAGCAGTCTCTCCCGAATGTCCAAAAAATGTGGTATCTCAAAACCAATTTATCGGGGGAGGCTGGCAAACTTATAAGCCACCTAACTCTAACAGAAGAAAATTGCAAAACGGCATGGACCCTTCTTCAGGAGCGTTACAACAATAAACGGATTCTTGTAGCTACGCTAGTAGAAAGGATCCTGAGTCAACCAAAGGGAACATTATCTACTGCATCAATCAAGACTCTTCATGATACAACAAAAGAATGCATGTTAGCACTTAACAACTTGAATATCGACACATCCGCTTGGGATGCCCTACTAATTCAAATAATGATGAAAAAATTAGATCACACTCTTTACATTCGGTTTATACAATCCTTATCGAAACCGAAGGAGGTGCCCACTATTAGAGAATTATTTTCATTTTTGGAGATGCAATTCGAATCAATGGAGTCGATTGGTAAAACATTAATTACCCATCAAGGTTGCAGCAAGGTTGTTTCCTCTGTTGCTTCAGTGGAGAATAACAGCAATTGCAAACTATGCAATAATGGTAAGCACCGCATTTATCATTGCAAACAATTCATGGCAATGACAGAAACTGAAAGACTCAAATGGGTACAACAACAGAAACTATGTGTGAACTGTTTTAAGTCTGATCATTTAGCCAAGACTTGTACTTATGGCAACTGTAAAAAATGTAATAATAAGCACAACACGTTACTACATTTATCAAAAAAATTTCAAGTCTCATCAATAGCCTCAAAGCAAACGCCACCCACAAAGCACGATTTTACACCAGCCAATGCATCCGCAGTGTCCTCAGCATCAACAGAAGACAAGAAAAACGTAATTTTAGCCACAGCAAGGGTTATTATCACGGCGGCAAATGGAATTTCAGAAGAATTTAGGGCTGTACTGGATTCAGGTTCACAAGTGAATATAGTGACTGAAAGGCTCGTAAGAATGTTATCGCTTAAAACAACAGAGACCACTTTGTCCATTGACGGAGTTGGAAGAATTCAAAAAAAGGCATATCACCGCGTAAATATGAAAATGATGTCTCGTAATCATGAATTTTCGACTGACTTGGAAGCCTTTGTGTTACCAACAATTATACCAGCACAGCCAAATCATAATTTAGATGTTTCTAATTGGAAAATTCCACAGGACATTCATTTGGCAGATCCCAATTTTAATACACAAGGAAAAATTGATATTCTTCTCGGTGCGGAGTTTTATTTTAGTCTAATACAACCTGCTACCATAAAGATTTCGAATGTTCATCCTATACTTCAAAATACTTCGCTTGGCTGGATCGTAGGCGGCTTACTCAAACAACCCACAGTTGATTTCCCATCTGCAACGTTAACATGTGCGGTTGTTGACGGTGAAACCTCATTAGAAAAAGCAATCGAACAACTATGGAAACTCGATGAGGTAGAGTCAAATGAAAAAATAATGTCTCCAGCAGAAAATCTGTGTGAATCTCACTTCAATCAGCACGTTCAGATGGACTTAAGTGGTCGTTTTACTGTCAAACTTCCGTTTAGCGAAAATCCAGCAGCATTGGGGCATTCTCATCAAATGGCATACAATAGATTTATTAGTCTAGAGCAACGGCTTCAGAAAAATACAAATATGCAAGGTCAGTACATTAAATTCATGAGGGAATATGAAAATTTAGGACACATGGAAAAGGTCAACTTGGATAACATATCAAATCCAAAATACTTTATTCCACATCATTGTGTTCTAAAACCTGACAGCACAACAACAAAACTCAGAGTAGTTTTCGATGCTTCTGCAAAAACGTCAACAGGCTATTCTCTAAATGAATTAATGTACACTGGGCCAACTATCCAAAGTGATCTGTTTTCTATTTTACTATGGTTTCGAATGCCTAAATTTGTCTTTACAACAGACATCGAAAAAATGTACAGACAGATATTAATCAGTCTAGACAACCATCAATACCAGTTGATCATATGGAGAGAAAATCCTTCATTACCAATTAATTATTATAGGCTTAATACAGTAACATACGGCACACGAGCAGCTCCTTATTTGGCTACAAAATGTTTACAGAGAATTGCAGAAGAAAACATGGCTCGCTATCCACTTGGATCTCAAATGCTAAAAGAAAATTTCTATATGGATGACGGTCTCGGTGGTGCTAATAGCTTAAGTACAGCGGTTGAAACTCAAAGGGAACTAATAGCTATTTTGAAAAAATACGGATTCAACCTAAGGAAATGGTGTTCAAATACTTCTAGATTACTGAAGGATATACCACATAGTGATCGAGAAGTCAACTAAGATTTCAATGACAATATAAGCAAAACAATAAAAACATTGGGATTATATTGGATGCCTCAAGCCGATCAATTTTGCATTAAGGTAAAAACTAACCATCTTCAAGTAATATCAAAACGCACAGTTACTTCCGAGCTCGCAAAACTATTCGATCCCCTTGGTCTCCTTGCTCCTATTGTTGTGAAAGCAAAGATATTTATTCAACAATTGTGGAAACTTACACTAGATTGGGATGAACCATTACCTCAGAAGCTCTGTGCTACTTGGAATACATTTCGAAGTGATTTGGAAAGTCTCAACAATTTTAAAATATCTCGACATATATTTTATGACGAGACTCCAATAAAAACACAATTACATGTGTTCGCAGATGCATCGGAAAAGGCCTTTGGCGCGGCTGTGTATATTCGTTCTGTTACAAAGGATGGAAGAGTAGCTGTGCGATTGCTTTGTGCGAAATCAAGAGTGGCTCCTTTGAAACAAAAAACGCTACCTCGGCTAGAGCTGTGTGGCACGCAGTAGTAGCAGCTCAACTTGCTAACAGGGTAAAAATCGACTTAAAGTTTCAAGATCGGACTATGTTCCTATGGACCGATTCCGAAATAGTGCTTTCCTGGATAAAATCACAATCGTCTTTATATAAAACATTCGTCGCTAATAGGGTATCAACTGTCCAAACATTAACATTGCCAGAACAATGGAGACATGTACAATCGAAAGATAATCCTGCCGACATTCTATCCCGAGGTCTTCAACCATCAGATCTGTCTAAATGTGGATTATGGTTTCATGGGCCAGTATTTCTTCATGGAAAAGAAGAGCTGTGGCGGGCGGAAGTATCTCCTCAACATTTTATTCCAAACAACATGGATTAAAAAAGGTAGTTACTGCAGCAATAGTAACGACGGACATCGATTTCATATATAGAATTCAACACAAAAATTCGTTTAGTAGATTGCAAAGGATTTTGGCATATGTGCTCAGATTCACAAGAAACTTACGAATGTCAAATACGCAGCGACCAAAAAATATATCACCTATTCCTAAGGAGCTAGACGACTGCCTTCTTTTAATTATTCATGCCATACAAGCTTCAGATTATGCAGTCGAAAAGAAACAATTGAAAGGCAACAAACAAATAAGCAACCATAGCTCTATCAGCAGTTTATCACCATTTTTAGATGAGGGAGGCATTATTCGCGTAGGAGGAAGATTGAAACATTCCAATCTACAACCAGACGCAAAGCACCCAATAATATTACCATATAACGATCCCTTGGTAAAATTATTATTTACAATGACGCATGAAGAGTACAAGCACTGTGGAACTCAAGCACTTCTAAGTACAATAAGGCAAAGGTTTTGGCCAATAAAAGGAAAGATAACAACATCAATTATTCAAAAATGCATAAGGTGCACTAGAGCGCGACCGCAACTATACCAACAGGTAATGGGCAATCTACCAAAACAAAGAGTAGTTCCTGCTAGACCATTTATAAACTCTGGTGTAGACTATTGTGGCCCATTTTGGTTACACTACAAAGTCAGGGTTAAAAGACCAACCAAGGCTTACGTAGCTGTGTTCTGCTGTTTTGCAACAAAGGCAGTCCACTTGGAGCTTGTGTCTGACTTATCAACTGAATCGTTCATTGGGGCTCTTAAACGATTTATTGCTCGTCGTGGGCACTGTCAAAATATTTATTGTGATAATGCTACGAATTTTGTCGGAGCAAAAAATAGTTTGGCAGAATTATCTAAAAACATATATTCAGACAAGGCACAGGAAGTGATCATTTCAGCTTCCAGCTCAAAGGGCATACAATTTCACTTTATCCCACCGAGAGCACCACATTTTGGAGGCCTATGGGAAGCTGCAGTGAAGTCCGCAAAACATCTCTTGGTACGCAGTGTATCAACTGAAGCACTAACCCATGAAGAATTAGAAACAATTATCATCGAAATCGAAGCAGTTTTGAATTCTCGCCCTCTCACTCCACTATCAAACGATCCAAACAGTCTTGAAGCATTGACACCGGGTCATTTTCTCATCGGTGAAGCACTAATATCGCAAGTAGACAGCAGAGCTGATACTCTTAAGACGTCCAGCATATCACACTGGAAGTTAATCTCACACATAAAACACCAATTCTGGAAAAGGTAGTCAGCAGAATATTTACATGAACTCCAACAACGTCACAAATGGAAGTAAAAGATCAGCAATCTCAAAACGGGAGATATGGTTATCATCAAAGAAGATAATCTTCCTCCGATGAAATGGCATCTAGGAAGAATTCTAAATGTGTTCACTGGTGATGACGGTGCTGTAAGAGTGGCTGAAGTAAAAACATCAACAGCGGTATTTAAGCGACCCATTCACAGGCTGGCTCCACTATTTCCAGAAAATGAAAAAGAAGTCCCAACAGAAATAAAACCAGCACTAGGACGATCTTTGCCCAGGAAAGACGAAAAGGATACCATCCCATCAAAAAGATTCAAGGCTTCAAACAACCCGATAATACTAACTGCATTTTTATCACTATTCCTAATGCCTATGGTGCTGTGCAATAACTTGATAGTTACACCATTTCAGAATGACCCAGGGTTGTATTTCGAAGGACTAGGAAAGGTGAAACTAAATACGGCGGAATGGAAAATGTTAGTGTATTACGATTTAATGCCATTTTATTCAGAAATAAAATCCTTTTCATCAGGTTTGCAAACTTTACAGCAACTGTGCCCTGTAATGCAACAACACTCGATGTGCAATATCTTGGTGAACAACATGAAGCAAATCAAAAATGAATTACTCCAAGATGAAGAATTATTTTCCAACAGCCGTTTTAAAAGATCTCCATTTAACATAGTTGGCACTATTGCCCGTTCACTTTTTGGTGTTCTTGATGCAGACTACGCAGAAGATATGTCAAGGACTATTAACAAGGCCAAAATCGAACACGGCCACATAACTAGTCTTTTAAAAAATCAAACATCAATAATTGATTCAACCATCAACGTCATTAAACAGGATGAAGTTAATACTCGGAATAAAATAAATGAGATCTTAGAAATGGTTGAGCAAAACAAAAATGAAGTAGCTAAGGAATCTTCCCAACTAAGCAACTCGCAACCTGTTGGAATTCTGTCAACTCACTTGGCATTAACAGCAATAAATCTAGAGAGAATAGAGGCCGAAATCATTAATGTACTTACTGATACTCATAATGGAAAAATAAGCCCTGTTTTATTGTCTCCTAATCAATTAAAAGAGGAGATTACTGTCATCAAGGCTAATCTCCCAGCGTCACATACTCTTCCAACAGTAGGTGATAACTTAATTGAACTATAAAAGCTTATGAAGGTCATGGGAGCTGTAACAAAATATGAAGTTATTTTCGAAGTTAAGATACCTCTAGTTAATCAGCAGTTCTTTGAGCTGTTTAAAATAGTACCAGTTCCAACAATAAAAAATAATACTTTAATCGCCATCAAACCAGACAAATCATACCTAGCTACAGATGTACATAGAGAGGAATATATGCATCTCAATTCAGATGACGTAGCAAATTGCATCAAAGCCAAGGAGGACGAATATATTTGTAAAAATCAGCAGTCCAAACTCAGAAGAAATGCAAACGCCAATCCCTGTGAGATCAATATCTTCAATAATCAATCAACAACCAATTGCACTTTTCAAAGAATCCCAGGAACAACAGTTTGGAGTCAATTGAATCATAAAAATAAGTGGATCTTTGCTACTACAACCGACATTGAAGCGTCAATGGTATGTGACATGAAACCCACGCTCATCACAATTAGAAATGCAGGAATAATGGATATTGGTTCCAATTGTGTAATGAAAAACAATTTTGTAACAATACAAGGGCACTTTGAAGCATCAAATAGTCTACATACCTCCTATGTAAGACTAAAACATATGGAATCAATAAGTCGACCACAGGAAATAGAAAAGATTTTTGTTAACACTAAAGGTACTCAATACAAGGTCCACTTAGAGGAGCTGAAAAATCTACAAAAACAATTAAATGAGTCAACTCTAGAACATTTACCACAACTCATCAACGCTAAAAGTCAACATCATTACGCTGTCAGTTACACCTCGCTTATTTGTTGCATCATTATATTACTTTGCCTGCTGAGTTAGAAGATCCGTTCAAAAGTCAATAAAACATCTCAGTTCACACCCAAGCCAGCTATGAGGTCACAGTCATCAACAATATCGATGGTAGAACCCTGAAACCAGTCGATCAATCCACCCTAGGTGCACTAAGTTCATAATTTGAACGGCGTTCAACGCGGCGGAGAATGTTAAGAACATATATTTGTTTATTCATTTTATTATTATTGTTAAGAACATACTTTAATATATTTAAATACATTTATATACATTTATTCTGCTTGACCTAATTCTAGTGCATTAACCAATTGCTTACACAATATTTAGTTTCATTTTTTGTTTAATTGCTTATTGCACAATTCCTTTAATATTTTGTTAATCGCATACAAAGCATTTTAAGTTCATTAACCATTTTAATTTGTTTACTTATTTTGTTTTTAAGTTCATTTACAATATTTATAAATTAGGTCATTTTTTGTGTTAAGTTTAGCAATTTATCCATTTGTTATTATTCATAAGCTAAGCATTTTATTATTAATTAATTGTGTATAAAAGAACGTAAAAAATAAATATGATTCAGTCGTTTTTTAGTAATCAGAACAATTGTGTTTTATTATCTGACGGCTTCCTTCAAGTTACAAGTGCTTGTAAGGAATTTGATTACGATTTAGTGCCAGTTCAAATTTATGTGTTTGAATTGACCACCACTAAATCTTTTTATCAACAAACAATCATCATTATCATTATAATTATTATTAATATCATCATTATTATTATCATTATTATTATTATTATTATTATTATTATTATTATCATTATTATTATTATTATTATTATTATTATTATTATTATTATTATTATTATTATTATTATTATTATTATTATTAATATTATTATTATTATTATTATCATTATTATTATTATTATTATTATTATTATTATTATTATTATTATTATTATTATTATTATTATTATTATTATTATTATTGTCATTATTATAATTATTATTATTATTATTATTATTATTATTATTATTATTATTATTATTATTATTATTATTATTATTATTAGTATTATTATTATTATTATTATTATTATTATTATTGTTTAACTCAAAATATGGAATGCTGGATAGGAATAGGAAAAACTTAGAATTCGTCTGAGCCAATAAAACAAAATAAATAATGTATTTTGTTTTCTCAGAAATATTTATCAAAACCCCAATAGGACATGCAATGAAAGAAATGAAACCAATTGTTTAGGATTTTAATTAATAAATTAGGATTTTTATTTTGGATTGGCGGAATATTACCTTATATGACGTCAATGGATCAGAATAGAGTGGCGGAAACAGTCTTCAACGACATTTTAGCTACTTTGACGTTTAGCTTTAAGCATTAAAAAAAACGAAAAGATGGTTATTTGCATAACTATCTATGTTTTCGTATCGCAATTAGTCCTTATATATATGGCGATAAATTAAGGTGGCCATACAAGTAATAAAATATGTGCCAAATATTCGTTAAGGCATTTGGCCTTAACATTGCCGCCCGCCTTGCAGGATATATGCAATAGAATTAGTAAGTCCTATTAGCTATGTCGAGAAAACTGCTTCGTTAAAAAGAAACAAAAAATATTTAATATGAACTAATTAAGAACTAAATTCAAATCAATGATACTTATAAATAGATATTATGTATATATAATTGCAATTCAATTTCAAAATATATTAAAGTAAATGAAATGGAAATTCAAATTGAAACACAATTCTCGATATTAAATTAAAAAATCAACGGAAAACAAGTTTTACGTTTTATATTTTGCAGAGCCTTATTTTAAAGTGCATTTCAAATTTATAAAGAGCATGGACCGTAAATAGTCCAGCCAAAAAGCGTGCTTTGAGCTGTTGGAAAACCTGGTCTCGAAAAGACTCCGTCTTGGATGACCTTTGGGTAAATGTCGACCCCGATTACGATGTCGATTGCTGCTGATTCATAAAATTTCGAGTCTGCCAGAAATAAATCTCGAAAATTTCTTTTGTATGTTTCTGGAAGAGATTCGGATGGGGTACGGAGATTAATCCGATTATCTACTCGAAACTTTCCTTCTATCTTTGATGATAGAAGTGAATGCTGTTAAATTCAGTTTGTCGACTAATTTCTTAGACACGCGGCTCACAGGCGATCCAGAATCCAATAGACATCGAGCATGTGTTGTGGATGATGCAACTTTGACAAGAACTGTTGGTAGTAGGATAAGCGTATTTTGACGCAGGATTGCTGTCAAAGACGATTTCGAAGTCGATGGTGAAGAAATAGCTCTCTTGGATTTTGTCTCGGAAGCACTACGATTCTTAGAGCAATGTCTTTTCTTTGTTGCCGAAGTGGAAGGTCGCTCTGGCGTAAGGGATCGTGAACTGGATCTCTTAGGCAACAAAACCTTGGCTAAACGGGGATTGACATGAAGTAGCGTGTGGTGATACTTGTGGCAGTGTTTGCACCCATGCTTGGAGAAGCAAGTACCGTTTGAATGGTCATGAGCAAGGCAATTCATGCAGTATTTATTTTTCCGTACTGCACGAAGATGATCGCTTATGTTCATAGCCAAGAATTTTCTGCAGGTCCGCAACGGATGGGGACGGTTGCAAATTCGGCATGGAAAAGCATTGTAAGACTTGAGAGTATCATTTTTTGAGGATTTAGAAGTTGAAGAGTGAGACGAAATTTTAGGCATGTTTATCTGGAAAAAGAGTAAGAAATAATAAGCGAAGGACAAACAAACTTAGGAGGGTGTGAACAGAACGACGAGTTTGACTATAGGGCGTGTTATTAAGCCCCGTTGTGTTAAAACGTCCGCTACGCGTACACGATTGTCTGAGCCGGTGTAAACTTTTTGCACCCTACCAAGTCGCCAGGAGTTCGGAGGGAGGTTTTCATCTTTGACTACCACGAGGACCCCTTCTTTCAAGACTTCCTCTTGTTTTTGCCATTTTGTTCTTTTATGAAGTTCCTTTAAATATTCATTTTTCCATCGTTGGCAGAAATTCTGGTGAATAAGTTTTAATCTTTGCCATCGATTAACGATCGATAAAGAGTCAGTTACTTGAGGATCGACGGGTGACAGAATCGGTGAGCCAATAAGGAAATGGCCTGGAGTTAAAGCACAGAGGTCAGTAGGATCAGTGGATAAGGGCGAAATCGGTCTAGAATTAAGGCAGGCTTCAATTTTGGTCAATAATGTTGACAACTCTTCAAAAGTGTATTTATAACTGCCCGTCATTTTTCGGAAGTGAGCTTTAAAGCTTTTGACACCGGCCTCCCATAGTCCACCCATATGTGGTGCACCCGCTGGAATAAAGTGCCAGGTGATATTTTGATGAGCGTAGTTGGCTGCAATACGTTGTTGTGCGGTTTGAATGAATTCTTTTGCTAGGATTTTGGAGGCCCCAACAAAGGTGGTGCCATTGTCAGAATATAGATGTAATGGACAACCACATCTTGAAACAAATCTGCCAAAAGCCGCCAGGAATGCAGCAGCAGAAAGTTCGGAAGTAGCCTCTAAATGTATTGCTTTTGTAGAAAAGCATACAAATAGGCAAGTATATCCTTTAGAAATACACGTTTTGCACTTACTGCTTATTGTTTTAATTAGGTTTTTGGCCTTTGGAATCCAGTATTGCATTCGTAGAAGTCTCAGTACGAGTTGGTTACCACCGTGTAAACTTATATCGTGGATGAATTTTTCTAAAAGGCGAGAATATTGGTAACTATATGGAATTATTATTGGATATCTTTCATTGTATGAAAGCCCTGGAGATAACTCGAGTCGACCGCACGAACGTATTATGCCATCAGGATCTAGAAATGGATTTAAGTTCAAAATGCTACTAGATCTGGAAATTTCTTGTTTGGAGACAAGAGACTTATGCTCGTTTGGAAATGCTGCCTTCTGACAGACAGAAATAAGGCAGTTACGAACAAAAACAATTTCCGAGGTAGAAAGTAGAATAGACCTTTTGTCGAAATTTGAACGAACCCTTGGATGAGTTCGATGGAGAAATCTGTAGACATATGCCATTATACGCATTGCCTTAGAAAAGGAAGAAAATCTTTCTAGTATGTCTTCGAAATCAGAAAAATAGGAAAAGTGTGCTCGCACAGGTTTGACCTCTAAATCGGTTTGTGGAAGGCTGGACGGTCTACCAATGGGCCACTAAGTGGATGGTTCTTTAAGCCAATTCGGTCCGAGCCACCACAGCTGATTATGAATTAGGTCACTTGGACGAAGACCTCGGCTCGCCATATCTGCTGGATTTGTTTTTGAATTGACGTGATTCCAACGGGAAAAATCCACTATTTGCGTAATTTTAGACGTTCTGTTCGCCACGAAAGTCAGCCAATTACAGGCCGGTTTTGCCAACCATTAAAGGACAATTGTAGAGTCCGTCCAGCAGTAGATGGTGTATCTTTCAACGTCTAGTCTAGGCAGCAGGCTCTCAATCATTTCTGCCAGAAGAACTGCTCCACAAAGTTCCAGTCTAGGAATTGAAAGAGTCTTAATGGGAGCAACTTTAGTTTTGGACGATATTAAATGGGTATATGTGACCTCGATGGTAGAAATTCGGACATATAGCGCTGCTACGTATGCCTTTTCGGAGGCATCGCAAGACCCATGGAATTGGATTTCAGCGTTAGGAATATAATTAATCCATCGAGGAATACGTATGGAATTAATTGCAGGATAACTTTCTTCGAACGACTTCCACTGTTCAAGAGTTTCAGGACAAAGGACTTAATCCCACCCAGTTCCATCCATCCATATCTTTTGCATTATTATTATCGCGCGAATAATACAGGGAGCCAACCACCCAGCAGGATCGAAAAGCCTGGCGATTTTGGATAAAACTTCCCTTTTTGTATATTCACCTGATGTTTGGCACTGAGTTGCAGCAAAATAAAACTCGTCTGCACCAGCATTCCACCGAATGCCTAAGGTTTTTGTAGAACTATTATCCTCTAGTTTTAGAAAGTTCTCGTGCAACAAGTGTTCAGGTAGCATGTCCGCTAATATACCCTGAGAATTAGAGGTCCATTTTCTTAGCAAAAACCCAGCCGACTGCAGAGCTAAAATAAGCTCATTTTTTGCTTTAATAGCCTCTGCCTTGGAATGGGATCCAGCCAGAACATCGTCAACGTACATTGAGCTACGAATTATGGAACTAGCTGTTGGATAAATATCTTGAACATCATCTGCTAATTGTAATAAAGTACGTATAGCCAGATATGGAGCACAATTTACGCCAAACGTAACCGTTTTTAGCTCAAAATCATAAATAGGATCTTTGGGATTGTCTCTAAAAAGACTTCTCTGATATGGAGTATGCTTTGAATCGACTAAAATCTGTCGATACATTTTCTGAACATCGGCATTGAATACGTAGCGGAAGAATCGCCATCTTAGAATTAATAGCATTAAATCATTTTGTAGAATCGGTCCTGTATGCAATAATAAATTTAAACTTAATCGATTAGAGGAGGGGAAGGATGCGTTAAACACTACACGGACCTTAGTGGTAACACTATCAGGCTTTATGACCGCGTGATGTGGCAAATAGTAAAATTAGGTTTCTGAGACTGACAAGGAGCTTGAACTCTGACCATGTAACCAAGTTTTTCATATTCTCGCACGACTTCATCATATTCAATTTTAAAGTCGGGATTTCTTATCAATCTAACCTCATTGCGGAAAAACTGAGCCATTGCATTGGGCCTGGAAATGCCTACATTCAAAAAATTGGGAAAACCTTCCTTAAAAGGCAAGGATACTATATATCGACTATCTGGACCCCTTTTTGTAGTTCGAATATAGATATCCTCACATGCTTGATCAGATGCAGACCTAAGGTTCTTCTTTGGAAGATTCTCCACCTCCCAAAAGCGTGAAATTTCTTTATCTAAAGAAATTTCACAGAAGTATGAAATTATAGTGGAAGTCGATGAAGAGCTATTGGATATAGGACCCGTCAGAATCCATCCAAAGATAGTTTCCTGAGCAATCAGCGAATCACAAACGTTTCGTCTAACACCTGGGCATATGATGGATGGGAAAATATCACCACCAATCAAAACATCAATTTTTGAACTACAATTAAACGAAGGATCAGCGAGTTGAATATCAGGAAGACTTGTAAAGGAAGTACTAGGAATGGTGTGAGATGGAAGATTTTCAGAGAGATGTGGAACCACCAAGGCTGTTCCAGAAATTGACATGCTTTCATTTAATTCAGTACCAAGAATAAAAGAGCACTTACGCTGAACTCTTGCAGAAACTGAATTGTTCAAACCAGGAATTTGAGCACTTGTTCGTTCAAACGGAAGCTTTAGCAAATTAAACAAACGCTCAGAAATAAAAGTGCCTTCGGATCCTGAATCAATCAACGCCCTTGCCCTATATTTCATACCCGAATGAATAATATTTACTATTGCAGTTCCTAATAGAACGTCTTTAGAATTGGCTGCAAAACACGATTGAATTATACCAGAATTTATGGAATTAGTGGACTGTTGCGAATTGGTAGTGGGATGAATATAAGGCGTTGAATTTGGGTTAAGCCTCGAGTTTCTGCTAGTACATGGGTCTTGAATAGGAGTAGTAGCACTCTGTAGTTCCTTGTGGAGAAGAGTGTTGTGACTTTTTTTACATTTATAGCAACTATGCTTGCTATTACAGTTTCTAACACCATGAGCCTTCGAAAAACAATTCAGACACAAACCTTCCTTTTTGATTTCAGCTAATCGCTGGATATGATCCATTTTTAAGAATTTTGGACATTTTCTTATAGCATGGACTTCTTTGGGACATAGTTGACATTTTGGACCAGAAACATTAATCTGAAAGCTGTTGAGTTTCTTGGTAGAATTCGAGTTGGGTTTCGGTTTGGAAGTACTTTCGTTAGAACTAATAGATTTACGCATTTCAAGAACAGATTCAAGCGTCCTTTAACGGTTTGTAAGGAACTTATCCAGTTCCAACCACTTTGGAATAGCGGTTTTATCGTTTAACTCCTGTTCCCATAACGTTAAAGTAATTTCTGGCAGATGATTAGTACAAATAAAAACGAAAATCGGATCCCAACTCTGAACATCAACATCATAGAGATTCAGGGTAGCTATACACGAGTTGATGTCTCTCTGAAGTTGTTTCAATGCTTTACCGGTTTCGGAGGCAATGGTCGGAAGATTGAATAGTATTTTCAGTTGACCATTCACAAGGATTCTCCGGTTTTCATACCGTAAGCATAAATCCTTCCAGGCCAAATCGAAACCCTGATGTGTCAATGGACTTTTTTGTACAATTTCCCTTGCCTCCCCTTTAGTTTTTTGCGTTAGGTAGAATAATTTTTCTACATAACTAGCCCTGGAATTAGAAACTACAGCCGTGAATAGATCACGGAAAGTGGGCCAGGAGGCATAGTCACCACCAAATGCCTCGATCTCGACTGGAGGCAAATGAAGTCCATGTGACTTAAAGGGCCTAGAATTAGCGGAGGTGGAAGACTGAATATCGGAATTTTCTATTGGGCGGGATGAAGCTACAGGTTTGCGCAATGAATCGGATAAATCTGCTAGTATTGTTAAGCAATAACAGTATGCGGTATACGTATTCTTGTATTTCATTTTACAGGACTCCACGTCCAGCGGATCCTCACCATCGTCAGCGTTTGCCTCTGCATCTAGTAAAAACTTCTCATATGCATCTTTTATTCGAGCCCAATTGGAGAGTAGCTCCGACTTATGTACCTCAAGCGCATGCAGCGAAGTTACTGGGTACCTATGGTCATTTAGATCTGCTTCAAATTCGACAATATTG
>OW569408.1:22428227-22435727 GCA_937654795.1 Cistogaster globosa
CTTGTCGAAGACTTAAATTTTCTTCTCGGATGATTTTTTCCACAGCTTTGAAATTAGTGACATTATCTGTATATATTTCTCTTGGAGTGCCACGCCGACTTATGAAATTTTGTATACGCCACTTCAATATGTAGTGCTCGCACTGTCAGACAAGTAAACAGTACACCCCATCTTTTTTCTTTACGTCTGCCAACGGTTACATATAAAGGCCCAAAAAAGTCAATACCAACGTAAGTAAATGGACGTTCAAAACTTGCTAGTCGAGCTAGCGGCAAACAGGCCATTTGTGGTAGTTGGGGCACAGCTGCTTCGTTTTTACAAAATTGACACTTCCGTCGAACTACTTTATAGAGAGTTCTTAATTTAGGGATTTGGAAATATGACTTTATTCTACAGATCACTGCTTCGTGCATACAATGATGGTAATTTTCATGATAATATCGGACTATGGCCATGAGGTAAAACTATCGCTTGATTGCAGCTTAACATGTTTGCTCTGCCACAAGTCCGAATTACACCATCTTCGTCCAGAAAAACGTTGAATTGCTTCAATTGACTGCTTCTCTCGATCTCTTTGCAGTTCTGCAGACTCCATATCTCATCAGAAAATTCGCTGAGTTGCGCGCATTTAAATAAGATATTTTTGGATTTTCAGATACGTTCAAATATATTGTCGTCTTGTATTTTGAAGCCGTGAACTACAGACTTTAATTTTTCTATATAAAACAGAAACAGGGCTAAGGCTCTATAGAGTCGTCTCCAACATGAGAAATATTCGAAATTTATAGAGAAACTTTTAAGCAAATCGATATGCAAGAGACGATTACGTACCTCTTCATTATCGGGGTTACCTAAATCTGCAGATTTTGGCCATTCACTTTTATCGCGCTTCAGAAACTCGGGTCCTGTCGTCCACATATCGTTATCTGTTGGGCCTACTTTTATAGCAAAATCAGCAGGATTTAAATTTGTTGGAACCCAATTCCACTGGGTTGTGTCAGTTAATTCCAAAATTTCACCGACTCTATACATTACGTATGCCTTGAAGTTTTTCGGATCCATAGACAACCATTTCAAAACTGTCTTAGAATCGGACCAAAAGAAGCGTTCTGAACAACGAAGCCTTGTAGCACTCTGGATTTTCGTGGCTAAACGGGCGCCTAATAAAGCTGCTTGCAAATCTAATCGGGGTATTGACATAGGCTTTAGAGGAGCAACCTTTGACTTAGCTGCAACAATCGACACGTCGACATCATCATTATATTTAACTCGAAAGTAGCTTACGGCTGCATATGCATTTTCGCCTGCATCAGCGAACGTATGCAGTTGTACATCAACAGTTATTCTGAGAAGCTTAGAGTAGCATAAAGGGATGACTATAGATGATATTTTGCTCAAATTCGAGAGCCACGAATGCCATTTTACACACAGCTCCTTATTAAGTTCCTCGTCCCACTTTGTGCCTGCGCGCCAAATATCTTGCAGTAAAATTTTCAAGCCAATTGTAAAATGTGAGACAAGTCCAAGTGGATCAAATATAGACATCAGAACTTGAAGGACTTCTCTTTTAGTGGGAACCACATTCGTTTGAAACACATCTCTTTTAAGCCTTGAGAATCTGGAGTTATACTGAAAAACATCATTAGTGGATTCCCAATACATACCGAGAATTTTCTCCACCGTTCCAAACAAATTTCTTGCGGCTGATTCATCGTCGCATAAATGTTGCCTAACTGTAGAGTATTGATTGTGTACAACCCTAATGTAATTTATTACTAACACAGAAACTACAATTAACATGTTTCAAATAAATCTAGTCAGTAAGCATTTGAACTCACAACACGTTGTATGTTTTTCATTTTTCAATTGGACTAATACACTACAAATTGTCGACGAGGTTTTAATCAAAAAAAAAAAAAAAAAAAAAAAAAAAAACAGGAAAAAAAAACTGAAAATAAATTTTATTTTAAATAAGTAATACAAATTTGTAAATACAAATAAAACAATTCTAAACAAGGATATGCCTCCAACGTTGGATAATTCCTCGGGTGAAAATTGCAACGCAACGCCAGTTACAGTACTACAAACTTCGAATGTACCAGAGTTCAATCCTACTTTGGAATCATGGAATGTCTGGAAGGAACGTTTAGACATTCATTTTTGTGAGATAGGTTGTACAGATGACAATGTAAGAAAGTCGATTTTGTTAAAATCAATTGGTGCTGTTTTATATAAAGTCTTACATAGTTTGTGCAATCCAGTTTCTCCTGTGTCCAAATCATTTCAAGAGCTTTGTGAAATATTAAACACACATTATACACCGCCTACAATTGTTTTTAGTAAAAGAAGAAAATTTCACCTTGCAATGAAACAGAATTGTGAATCTGTTGCAGAATTGTTTGCTCGAGTAAAAACTTTGGCACTTAATTGCAAATTTGGAAGTAGTTTAGATGCTTTTGTTCTTAATCAATTCGTGATGGGTTTACCAAATTTCATTTTTGAAAGATTGTGTGAAGAAGACGAAAATCTTACATTACAAAGTGCGTTAAAAAAGGCTATGATTTTGGAAACGAAAAGTGTAGCAAAAGAAGAAAAGGTTGAAAGTGCTGTAAATTTTGTCAAGAAACAAAAGTCATTTAAAAAAAGTAATTGTGGTGGTATTGCTGATCGAGGAAATGGTAATGCCAATGATAAAGGCAGCAGTAAAAAGAAAACCTTATGTTCTCATTGTGGTTGGCGAAACCATAGCTCTGAGTTTTGTAAATACAAAGAAAGCAAGTGTCATGCATGTGGAAGAACGGGCCATTTGGCTTTAGTTTGTCATAATAAAAGGAGAAGTGTTAATTATGTATCTAATGATTGTAATGATAATAAAAACTTGTTTAATTATTCTATTTTCAGTGTGTCTGAGAGCAGTTCTAGTAATGTGTATACTCTTCCAGTCGTCATTGATGGTATCAAATTAAATGCTGTATGTGATACAGGAGCGCCATGTACATTGATCCCAATTTCATTTTATAAACAAAACAATATCAGGAAGACTTTCAGAAAATGTAATGTTTCCTATGTTGATTATAGTGGAGATAAACTAAAGTTGGTTGGTGAATACGATGCATCGATAACTTTTGAAGGTAATACGAAGACTGTTGTTGTTGTTGTGGTAGATTCCTTAAATCCGCCTTTACTTGGTCGATCGTTCTTACGTTCATTTAATTTTGTGCTATTGCAAGTGAACAATATTATCTGTGGAAATAGTAATGCCGCAATTGTTGATCAAATAAAAAATGAATTTTCTGAAGTTTTCGAAGACAAATTAGGAGAATACAAGATAAATAAAGTTTCTTTGAAGGTTATTGAGGATGTAGTACCAATATTTTTCAAACCACGACCATTGCCACTGGCGTGGAAGTACAAAGTTGAAAAACAGTTGCGTGATTTAATTGGAGTGCTGGAACCAGTTGATAACTCTGATTGGGGCACCCCTGTGGTACGTATTTAAAAACCCAATGGTGATATAAGAATATGTGGCGATTATAAGGTCACAATCAATAAATATCTAATGGATTTTAAATATCCCTTACCGAGAATTGATGAGATTTTCGCATCATTGGAGGGAGGAGAGGTTTTCACAAAACTTGATTTATCGAACGCTTATAACCAACTTATTCTAGATGATGATTCACAGCTATTGTGCTCTTTAAGTACTCATATTGGGACATTAAAAGTAAAGCGACTACCCTTTGGAGTTAAAACTGCAGCAGCCATATTTCAAAAAAACAATGGAAAATTTGTTAAGGGGCATTCCGTATGTTGTAGTTTATCAAGATGATATAACTGTCACTGGTAAAACAATGACAGAACATATTAAGACGTTAAAGATGGTACTTCGAAAGCTGCAGTCTGCTGGACTAAAGTTGAACATAAAAAAATCGGTTTTCTTTCAGAGTAAAATATCGTATTTAGGTTTTAATATAGATAAATACGGGTTGACCAAAAACAATGACCGTATTGAGAGCATTATTTCTGCTCCTATTCCAAGTAATATATCGCAGTTAAGAGCTTTTGTTGGCATGGCAAATTATTACTATAAATTCATCAATCGGTTTTCTGATATTATGTCGCCTTTATATCACTTGTTAAAAAAAGATGTGCCGTTTGTATGGTCAAAGGATTGTCAAAAAGCTTATAAAGATATAAAGAGTGAAGTAACTTCTGATCAAGTGTTGGTTCATTTCAATCCAAAATTGCCAATTATTTTAAGGACGGATGCTTCCAATAGTGCTGTAGGTGGAATCTTGTCACATAAATTTCCTGACTGTATAAAGCCCATTGCTTTTGTCTCTAGAGCATTGTCAACAAGTGAAAAGAATTACAGTACGTTGGAAAAGGAAGCCTTGTCTATTATATTTTGTGTTACAAAGCTTAAACAGTATTTACTTGGTAATACCTTTATTTTGAAAACTGATCATCGTCCATTACTTGCCATATTTGGTAGAAACAAAGGCTATAATGTCAGCACGGATGCCACGCTGGGCATTGATTTTATCTGGATTTGATTATTCCATTGAGTATGTCAAAGGAAGCCACAATGAAGCTGATAACTTATCAAGAATGCCACAACCAATTTTTGAAACTAAAGAAGTAGAAAACTCGTACATCAATGTTATTGAGAATCAAAAACAATTTAATATTAATTTTAAAGACGTTGCACGGGAGACTAGAAGAGATCCAATATTGTAAAAGGTTGCAGAGTGCATTTTGGATGGAACGTTATACAAGTTGTCAGGTGACAATTTTGCACCTTATCGAGAAAAAAACACTGAAATCAATGTTGAACATGAATGTATTTTGTGGGGCTATAGGACAGTAATACCAGAAAAGTTAAAATCTAGACTTCTAGAAGAATTACGTAGCTCACATTTGGGCATAGTAAAAACAAAAGCTTTGGCTAGATCATACATGTGGTGGCCCGGACTTGACAAAGACATTGAAAATTTAATAAAAAATTGTATGTCATGTTTAAAAATACAATCCAGTCCTGAAAAAAGTAGCTTGATACCGTGAACTCCTTCAGGATCTGTATAGAGTCGAATCCATATTGACTTTGCTGGTCCTATAAAAAACTTTTATTTTCTAATCGTTATCGATTCATTTTCAAAATTTGTTGAAGTTTTTAAAACTAAAGAAATTACATCAGCCTTTACAATTGGTAAGTTAAGAGAGACGTTCTCGCGTTACGGATTAGTTGAAACATTAGTAAGTGATAATGGTCGTCAATTCACTTCGAGTGAATTTCAGCAATTTTTGTCGTTAAATGGGATAAATCATATTTTAACAGCACCAGGCCATCCATCCAGTAACGGTCAGACAGAAAATTTCGTCAAGACATTCAAAAAGTCTATTTTAGCTAATTTAGATCAAAACAAAGAAGCAAATATAGATCAAATATTATGTCGATTTTTAATGGACTATCGCAATATGAACCACTGCAGTACAGGTGAATCACCAGCAAAAATATTTTTCGGCAGAAAACTCAAAACTCGTTTTAGTAATCTTAAACCGCCAACAATACAAGAAAAAATAATTTATTCCCAAAATAGTAACATCAAAAATCACAAGGGAAACAGGAATGAATCTTTTAAAATAGGTCAAAAAGTTATGGTACGTGACTATCGAAATCCAAATAAGCTTGGATGGACTCAAGCTGTTATTAAACAAGTACTTGGACCTCAATCGTATTCTTGCATTTTGCTTCATAACAATTTTACAATTAAGCGTCATTTGGATCAAATTAGAAATCAACAGGTCGCACAACAACAACTAATCGAAAGAAATGTATTGACAGACAATCAAGAACTGGATCAAGAGATCAAGACGATGGAAGATTGTTCATGTGCTAGAAGAAAACTCAGACCACGAGAAGGAGGTAGAGTAATAGGAAAACAAAAGGAACCTGTTAAGTTAACAAATTTAGAAATTGATTAAATGTTTACTATTTTCTTAAGGCTTGTGCTTTTACTTGTTAAATATATAATTCATTTTTGTTGTATTATCAGTAGCCTTAGGAGGAGCATGTAGAGTATTGATTGCGTACAACCCTAATGTAATTTATTACTAACACAGAAACTACAATTAACATGTTTCAAATAAATCTAGTCAGTAAGCATTTGAACTCACAACACGTTGTATGTTTTTCATTTTTCAATTGGACTAATACACTACACTAACTAAAGTAGAGTTTGTAGCCCAATTTCTCATGTGGAAACCTCCAGAAGCGTGGATCATCTTAACGTTTGTCGCCAGTTCAAGGGGCTCTTCTTCTGAGTCGACGCTGTCGATAAAATCGTCCATGTAGTGGTAGCTCGTAATTGCTTTAAATGCTCGGGGATACTTATCGCGAAATTCTTCTGCATTTTTGTTTCGAAAAAAATGGGCAATGCACGGCACGCAGTTAAGGCCGAAAGTTAATGCCTTCATCACGTACATAGTAGGACGTTCACTTAGATTACTGCTTGCGGGCCACAGAAATCGTTGTGTGTGCATATCTTCATCCTATACTTTAATTCGATGAAACATTTCAGCTATGTCGCCGCAAATCGCGATTTGACCAACTCGGAATTCAATTAAAATATTAAAGAGCGAGGTGAGCAGGTCAGGACCACTTAATAAAAAATCTTTAAGGGATTCACCGTTCGACTTTGCTGCTGCATCCCACACTAGACGTATTTTACCTGGTTTGTTAGGATCAAGTGCTACAAATATTGGGAGATACCACGTACGACCGGAATATGAATATACTTCTGAGTCCAACACCTTTCTTGCGTAGCCTTTAAGCAGAAGTTTATCAATTTGAGCTTGCATGGTTTGCTGTAGTTGTGGATCCTTTACAAACTTTTTCTGCAGACACTTTAATCGATGACATGCGACCTCGTAACTATCGGGCAACGACACTTGTTTATTTCTCCAAAGCAAATTTACCTCAAATTGTTGTTCTTTCTTTACAGCTGTACTCTGAAGAATCTGCATAGCTTTTTCATCTTCGGCTGATAAAATATTTTTCTCCTGAGAGACTTCTAGGGCAAAATAATCTTTTACTTCATCGTGAAGCTCCTTATACCGGTCCTCGCACTTACATGTATGAATGTTTAATGATGCTGACTTTTCGGACATTTTTCCACCACCCTGCAACGTCCAGCCTAAGCGTGTTTTTGTTGCTATTAGTTGCCCACGGTCACCTTCTCTTATTTTCATCGGGACTGCCACTCTCCAATTGTTGAGCCCAATCAAAATCATTGGTTTGGCATTTTTATATGATTTTACTGGTAGGCCTTTGAGATACGGGTTAGCTTTTAATACTTCAGCAAAATTCAGAGACTGAATGGGCAAATCAAGGTTTTTAACTGTACGGACGTCGTATAAAGAGATTTTGGATTCAGCTTGTACGCTAGAAACTTCCAGGTTAATTTTCATTGAATCATCTTCAGACCGTGTAGTATTGCC
>OW569408.1:22445727-22448241 GCA_937654795.1 Cistogaster globosa
ATAGAATTAATATTATTTGAAAACACTCGTTTTTATTAATTTATATTATTGTATTTTTATATCAAATTACATTTACAGTGATTTCGATTCTCTTGACATTTTGATTCATTTTTATTTATCCAGTGAGATTTGTGTAAATTAATACGAGAGTTAACTTTTGTTTTGTGAGTATTCTTCTTCTACTTATTTCATTGGTCACCCTACTGTTGGTCGAATTGACTCCTTTTGAATTCGTTTAGTTAATTTTTATTGAATTTTATTTCTTGTGTGAATTTATCGAAGCCTTCCTCCCTAAAAATTAAAACAAAATTAAATTTATTTAAAAATGTCGGAAAAATATTTTGAAAGTTTTACTCGTGCTTCAAATGCCATATTTAAGTTTGAAGTAAATTTTAACAAAATTCGCGATGAAGATTATCAGGGCTATACTAGTGAGATATTGAGTGGTGAATTAGATAAGCTTTGGGAAAAGGTCAAAATAGAATACGAGCAATGTTTAATTGATTTAGAAGCGTCACCGAAAGTCAAATCTGGCGTGTTAGAAGTTGCTGAGGGGAAATATGCGAGCACCCTTAATGCATATGTTCGGTGTATAAATGCGATCAAAACGAAACGTGATGAACTAGGGGCAAAGGCGGAACCGAAACGTTTTAAAAGTTTTTAAGATTCGTTTGGCGGTAATTCTTGCCATAATCTACCTCTTCCACCATGTGATACCGATATCTTTTATGGTGATTATCTTTCGTGGCCAACCTTTAGGGATCTTTTTACAGCCTTATATATTAACAATAATCGTCTTAGTAATATTGAAAGATTGTGTTATTTGCTCAAGAGAACTGGGAAAGAAGCAAAGGAGATCGTTTCGAAGTGTCCGTTAACTAATGCTGGATTTGATATCGCGTGGAAAAATTTAAAGGACACATATGAGAATCCGCGAATGTTGGTTAATAATCAGCTAAAGAGTCTTTTTAGCCTAGAGACTATGACCAAAGAAACCATTTCGGGCCTAAAAAATTTTTTAAATGCTATGTCGGTTTACGAAATAGATACTCATTATTGGGATCCAATAATTGTTTTTATTTGCCTTCAACGATTGCCAAATCTATAACTATATTGTAAAAATTTTAGTGTTTACAACAAAAAAAGAAAAATGGTCGGAAATTCGAATTTTGGAGCGTTTAATGCAATGAAATTACCGATTCTAATTTCTGGAAATTCGAACTACTGAGAGTTCTAATTTCTGAGCGTCTACTGTATAATTATTTTTATTGTTATTGTTATTTTTATTTATTATTATTATTATTATTATTATTATTTTTATTATTATTATTATTATTATTATTATTATTATTATTATTATTATTATTATTATTTTTATTGTTATTGTTATTATTATTATTATTTATTATTATTATTATTATTATTGTTATTATTATTATTAATATCATCATCATTATTATTATTATTATTATTATTATTATTATTATTTTTATTATTACTATTATTATTATTATTATTATTATTATTATTATCATTATTATTATTATTATTATTATTATTATTATTATTATTATTATTATTATTATTATTATTATTTTTATTATTATTATCATTATCGTTATTATCATTAATATTATCATTATTATTATTATTATTATTATTATTATTATTATTATTATTATTATTATAATTATTATTATAATTATTATTATAACTATTATTATTATTATTATTATTATTATTATTATTATTATTATTATTATTATTGTTATTATTATTATTATTATTATTATTATTATTATTTTTATTATTATTTTTGATTTTAGAATTATTTAGCTTCACAAGCTGATATGACCTAAAATGTTTTATGTAAATAAAAAACAAATTTTTTTATCACATATTTCCCCAACGTTTCGTGAATGTTATGTTCACTTCCTCAAGGGGTTGTCTATTTAATTAAAAAGAAGAAAAATTCAACAAAGTTACAATTATAAAAATTATACATAGAAATTTAATAAACTTACAATGTGAACAAGTTGTTACATTACTAACAAAAAACAAAAAACAGGATTCTTATTATTAACAATATACATATATAAACATGAGTTTTCAAACACAAAACTTAAAAACTAATGCTGGTCAAATAATTGCGAGTTTATAACTGGCGCTTAAACTATCTGTGTCTTCTTTGATGTTCATAGTTTTGTTTAGTTTTTGTTGTATTCTTAGACTCTCTATTGTATATCTCTTTCTTTCGTTGTTTTCTTTGTCCAGTATTTTTACATTGTCAAAATCGGCCTTATGTCTTGTTTGTGTTATATGTTGAGACAATGCTGTGCTTTCTCTCTTTTTGTTGACATCAGCTTTATGCTCATTTAATCTTGTCTCCAAGCTTCTTTTTGTGGTTCCAATGTAAATAAGATTACAGTTGTTATTTTCATCTCCTTTACATTGGATTTCATACACTACATTGTTTTGTTGTAATATCGTTATTGGTGTTTTTGTTTTCGTAAA
>OW569408.1:23757275-23826639 GCA_937654795.1 Cistogaster globosa
GTTTACTTTATTATTTAATTTTTTTTAGTTTAATATATTGCTTTTTTCTTACGATTAACATCTGGCATATGTCAACTTATTCTCTTGCCTCTCTTTTATTACTTTCTTTATCTCGTCACACATTTTTTTGTTTTGTTCTTCTACCGTATATATTTTAATTTCTCTTGCATTTACATTACATAGCTTTAAAGCATCATCCAATTTTTTTATGCATTCATTATATTTCTTTTTAATTGCCTCTAGTAGTTCTTTAGTTTCTCGTTCGTTTTCTCTTGAAGTTGCTTTAAATTCGCCTCTATATTTTATTAATTTTTTTTGTTTTTATTTGCATTTGCTTGTACATCAGTTAGCGCCAAATAAATATTATAAATATATTTTTCAGGCAACAATGACTTTTTAATCAGTAATAGTGCTACAATCTTAAGAAAAGGGATAAAGGAGAGAACATACAGGTGGTGAAAGTATAGCATTTTATTTGTTTATTTAGTTCGCCGGTGATTGTGCTACATAGAAATGCCGGACGAAGGAGGCTGCGTGCTGTATTATTAAATTCTGAATATGTATTTATACCAATACACAAAAAACAAAATTTTCTTTTGTGGTTGCTGCAGAGGTTGAACCCTGGCCAACCTGATTTATAGTCAAAGTGCTTACTACTATGACTGCAGCAGCCTTACATTTCCTACAAGAATTCGATGAGGCAAATGAGTTTAAACCGTGGCTGCTAGCAAGGCAACTTGCGCAATAGCGATGTCTTTCTACCACCTCTTCCAACTTCTGGATCGTCATGTAAAGCAATTTACGGCATAACCTTAGGCCGTGATAAGTTTTACATTAAGCCCACTTATATATATCTGGATGCCGTCTATATTTGCTTGTACGAATTTCACGGGGACGAGTGGTAGTGAGTGAGTATTAAAAAAGAAAAAAGCACACAGTTAAAACGAGTAACTTTAAATTGCGAGTATCTTTTAAATAAGTAAATATACTGCGTAAAAGAGGAGAAAAAAGAAAATGAGAAAATATTGTATGAGTTATTTGTTGTTATTTAATGAAAATTTAATTTTTCAAAAAAGGAAGAAAGCACAATTTGACTATCCGCCTGGTGATTAATTCAGAGACGTTACGTACGTCGGCAGTGCGTTCCTTTTCATCTAAGAAGGGATATTTTTTTTCTTCCCGACCCAGTTGCTATACTGGAGGTGGTATTAAATCATCTTTAATCACCACGGGATCTCCAACCTAAATATTGGGAGCAGAGTCTCTCCACTTTTAGCGCTGTGTAAAGATTTGAGGTAATCTTCTTTCCATCGAATAAAAAGCTTGTGGTGGATGGCCTAAGGTTTACTTAATCTGTTAGTTAGCGACATATCCTGAAAGCCTAATTCAGGGAAAGCTCCTCTTAAGAAGTGTCCCGGAGTGAGTGCTGTCAAATCTGATGGGTCTTCTGACTGCACGGAGATTGGCCGAAAACTGTGTTGAACTTTTGGGTACGTGCTATTTTTTAAAATTAAATTTGAAGCTCTTAACGGTGGCTTCCCATAAGCCGCCCAAGTGTGGTGCATACGGAAGTATAAGTTTCTATCTATTATCGTTTTAGTGATCGACTGGGACCTAAAACGTTCCCGCTATTATCGGTTGTTAACCTGTTGGGTTCAAAAGGGCCAGCAAAATCAATTTCGGTTATGGTAATTGGTAGTGAAAGGTTACATTACACGTATGACCGCTGTTTTTGAATTAAACATTATAGTTTTGAATGTATTCTTGAGTCTGAAAATGTAAAACTCTGATTGCACCATTCTACACATCTGGATACATTCAGGATGAGTGAGAAATTCCTGCAAATATGCGAGGTATAAATGACAGAACCGTGAATTTCCTGGTAATAATAGGGGTCATAAGGTAGATACGATTGAGCTTATCTGCTATTAATACGCAAAACTAAATCCGAATCAAGAAATGGACTTAAGTTTTTTAAAGAGCATTTATTAGGTGGAGTTTGCTTGTTTCATATCATATTATACTCTACTTTATAGAAGGTTTTTTTTAACTTGTTAACGATTTTGCTATGAGGAATTTTTATGACATTTGGCCTTGAGTTTTTTATTCATTGGTTGAAAAATCTAAAAATATAACTTATAACACGTATTTTAAATTCATTTTCACGATTTTCAATAGCTTTAAGCGGGTTTGGTTTTGGCCATCTGAGCTAGGTTTCTTTACTCTTAAGGTCAATGCCACCAAAGATAGTTATGAACAAGTTCTTAAGGTCTGCAGCTCCGTGTTCCTAGATCAGCTGGATTATCATAAGCAGTTCGATTCGCCACAAAGGTTTTTCATGAAGAGGGTGGTTTTGAGAGCCAACCTAACACTATAAAGGAATCGGTCCACAGATTTATATCGCTTACGTTGAGATTTAGAATAGTAACGACATACTTTATAAGTTTTGCAAGAAGAGCTGCGTCATTAAGCTCTAACTGCGGGAGACATACTGTCTGTATTGAGGCAAGTTAACCTTTTGAAACCAGTAAATTTGTGAACGTGTTATCAGAATAAGTTTGACATCGAATGTATAATGTGGCACAGTATGCCGATTTTGATTCTTCTGAAAACCCGTGAATTTGAATTTTGTCTAAATGAGTGTATTGAATCCAACGTGGAATGGAAATTGGTTCAATGTAAGAGCAATCTGCCACAAGACAGTTTCTTACCGTAGTTACTCCATAAAAATATTTGCTCGGATGACAATAGGAGATTAAAGAGTTTTGCGACAGATGAGAGAATACGTCGCTTCGTTATTTTTTCAGATTGTTCAATTGGAGAAAAATTGTATGTAAGAGACTCACTGATCGCTTTCACTTTCACTAAGAGCTTTGGCAAACGCACAAGCAGCTGACTTTAACGCTTCTATAGTTGAATTTGAACTGATAGAGGTTCTTCTATTGAATAACCAATAGAAAGTACATCATCAACATAATTGTGCGCAGAGTCGAAGCTGCTTTAGAACAGATGGATTCAGAATTTGTCGCAAGTTTTAAAATTAACTCCGAGTGTTATTGTTTTCGATTCATAAACTTTTATTGGGCCATCTTCTTGAGGTTGGAAAAAAATCCGTTGAAAAGATGTATGAGTATTTGGCAATACATATTCTGGATATCACCATCAAACAACTACTGATACCTTCTCCAATTAACCAAAATTGATATTAAACCGTTTTGTAGATTGGGGCCCATGTGTAGAATGTCATTGAGCAAGAAATGTGATTTTGACTTTCTAGAGACATTAAAAATAACTCTTTCCTTAGTCGTTTTATGCTCTGGGTAAACGACTACATGATGTGGTAAGTAGTACGCGCTATATTTATCATGAGAAATTATTTCATTTAATGAAGTAACTTTTACGTGGTTAAGAGTTAGGTATTCGTTAAGAACTTCCTTGTATTGAGTTTTTAGATCAGGTTTTTTCATAAATTTCTTTCTATGCTCGAGTATTGGGCTAAGGCAATATAACGAAATGATCCAAGAAAACTCTTTCTGCATGTTCTGCCTTGAATGGAAGTTTAACTGCCATTTTTATTAAGAGTAGTTGTTTTCACAAAAGTCATCTTCTTTTGATTTTGTTCGAGTAATAGGAATTTCTTGCTCTTTTCAGAGCTGTTTAAAGTACTGCTCAGATCTACTGTTCTTGATACTCCCGTACTAGGGTTTAAGATTTCCCGGAGTTTTTAATTTCCTGGGAAATGGGAAAAAAATTAACGCATTCCCGGGGTTTCCCGGTATTCCCAGGATAAAAGCAATTCTTAAAAAAAAAAAGTTTGTTTAATAAAATAATATTAAAAAAATTTATTGTTTTGTTTTAACTTAAACAAACAATGAAAATAGTAATATTAACAGTTTATAAAACTTAAAAACAATTCAGGTGACAAAACAAATGTACACATTGTACTACATAACGCGAGGTTACAAAGATTAAAAAAATGAAAAAGTATTTGATTATTTAGTTTAGCTAGTTTAATTTTTTAAGATAATTTTAGAACTTTTAGTGCGTTTAACAATTCACTTGACATTCTGTTTCTTTTTTTCGTTACAAAATTTCCAACAATAGAAAAAACCCTTTCACTTTTTACTGGGGTAGGTTTTGTTTCCAACAATGCTTTACAAAGATTCTCGAATGTTAGAGCCTTCGAATAACTCAAATTCCTTTTCAAAAAAATTAGTAAGATTTTGTTTTACATCGTTTGTAGTAGAATTCTTGCGAAACGAGATATTTGAACATTTTTAATTGTCAAAACAAAAATATTATTTAAAAAACAATCAGAGTATTTTCTGAAAATGTTAAGATTTTAAACTTTCCCTTTCCCGGGAATGTAACCAAAATTTTCCCGGAAATTGTGGATAGGTTTTCCCTGGAATTCTCTCCCTGAAATTTCCGTTTCCCAAAACCTTATTCCATGCACAGATGTAGTAAATGTTTGAACAGATTGAGTTTTTATAGGACCACTGAGAACCTATCCAAAAATGGTATTGTATGCTGAAATTTGACATTAAATATTCAGAAAATGTTCGCAATCGTTTGAGGTGCTTTATTAAATGTTGAGTCAGCTAGGTCTTATTCTGCGAGTTCAACGGGGAATGGGATATCGATATTAAAAGAAGGAAGTCACTTGTTACTTTGGGTAGTACAATAATAATTTTAATAGAAACGCGTAAATTACAACTTTTGGCATAGAGAATATATTCTCATTCCTTTTTTGCGTAACTTTTTGACCTCTAATACCTACAATTTGAAAATTTGAGTTTTTTAGAGCAGTTACAGACAAGTACTAATTCTTTCTCTTCTCTGGGAGCAGGATTCAATCAGAGCACGAACAGCAAAAAGTTCACCTCTATGATCAATTTGAGTTAAGCAGTGCGCAATAAAACGTTTTCATTGCTAATAGAGCAATTGGCTTGAATTTGCCTAGAGGTACATCAGAGCTCTTCTTGATTTTTGTCTTCAACTGATCGAGAAACACTTGCGGACGATTTTTTTAACAAATTTTGTTGGCTCGATCAGTTTTCCTTTATATCGAAAATTGTCTAAACTGCAAGTTGAGTTTTCATAAGTTTGTCTCATAATCAACAGTGTGCGATGAGCTTTCTTACAATGTAAACGTGTGTGTTTACTGGTACAGTTTAACTTGGAATGAGATATGGCCAAACAATCATTGTAAAATTTATTTTTGAAAACGTAATCAACTTTTGTTGCACGCTAAAGGTTTGGAATTTGGGACATGCTTTAAAAAAGTGATTTTCACTGCATAGCTACAAGAATGTGAATTTAAATTTTAATAAGATATGTATGTGTGAGACATTCTACCGCTTCAAATCTATCAACGAGGAACTGAGACATGTGGGTCCAGTTTGGAGGCTTTTGAAGAGAAGCGAGAGATTGTTCCCAAAAGTGAAAGGGTAATTTCAGGCAATTTTATAGAAATTAAGCAAATAGTATTGGGTCTCAGCTATCTAATTGAATACCAAAGCGTTATATGAGTAACTAAGATGACTTAATTGTTCGGATCGACCCGATATCTTTACTGATTGCTGCTAGTATATCAAAGAGCGAGTTAACATCTCTTATTTTAAGATAGTAATAACAAATCCATAAATTCAAATATAACTAAGATAGTAATAAAAGATGATAAATCCATAAACTCAAATATAACTATTCTAAGCTAGAGATAAGACAAACATCATAAATACAACTATTGTAACGATAAGACAAACATCATAAATACAACTATTGTAACGATAAGACAAACATCATAAATACAACTATTGTAACGATAAGAAACACATTCTTTCTTTTCTAACTTAATACAAATAACTCAAAACATGTTTTACTGATAAAAAAGGTACTAGTAACCTAAACAAAGAAAAACATATTTTGAGTTAGGACAAAGAAACATTAAACATAATTATTAATATAAATAGATGCTAAGAAAAATAGGATAGATAGTCTTAAGAATATATTCAATAAAGAAACGCACATTTTTGGTGCAGAAAAAAGAAAATATATTTTTTACTCATTTCCTATAATTGGAAATTAACTGGGGGCTCAAGCCGGTCTAAACTCTTGACCACAGCCAAATATTCTTGACATTCAAGATATTTAAATAAAAATTCCACGGCTTTGAAGAAAAGCAAACCAATCTCTGAAAAAGTGAGAAATTACCACGCTGGACCAACGTCAGAAACGGCAGAAAATATTCAATTCCCTACGATTTATAGGAAAAGACAACGACACAATGAATCAAGATATCGCAGCTTTACGAGCACAAATAGAGGTACTCACACAAACTCTACAGAATACTCAATTGAAGGTAAATACACTGGAGGCGGAACGATCTCCCCATACAATCACTACGCAGGAACAACATAGTGACTTCACACCAAATATAAAGGATGCAACTCAGATAAATTTAAAAACATTCGAAGCTATACCGTGCTTCAGTGGGGATAAAAACCAATATAGACCCTGGCGGAAAAGGGCATGGACATTCATGGAAAATATCAAACAATTTTCCAACCACCCAAATTACTACACAGCATTCACGATACTGCATTCAAAAATTGTTGGAGAAGCAGCAGACATCCTCATCAACCACAACACCAAGATGAACTTTTATTATATAATTAACAGGCTTGACTACACTTACGCAGATCAACGACCATTATACGTACTTCTCGAGGAAATGAAGAAACATAAACAGGGAAGACAAACACTCTCAGAATTCCACAGCAAAATCAGCAAAGCACTGAACCTCGCACTTTCGAAAATAGAGATGTCAGGTGATAAGGCATCTGCATCCATGGCGGAGTATGCAAATCAGGAAGCAGTCCGTACATTCATCACAAGACTCAACAGTAAATACACAAGCGGTACATTATATAGCCATCATCCAAACGACCTAGAAACTGCATTTGCAATCGCAAGCACCATATACCATGACAACGCAAATATGCAGTTCGACACACTGGCTACAACACAATTATACAACCAAAAACCAAACTTCGGACCACAACGATACGAAGATAGAAGGTACAATCCCAATGTACAAGCTCAATTTAATCATCAACCACGGCAGGAACCCATGGAAGTGAATAGTTCGCAACAATTTAGACGTTCAACACAATATTCTCCACAGCAGCAATACAACCCACTCAGAAGGGAGTAACAACCAACAAAAAGGGATAGAATGCCTTCATCAAAAAATTATAATCCGAATAAAGTTCAACGAGTAAACCAGACGAGAGATGAAGATATACAATCACTTGTACCACACACCGAAGATACTTACGAAACCGGCAGCGCTTTTTTAGGCGAATAAACGGATTGCCATGTCTACAGAGGCACTGCCAAACAACAGGTAAATCCGTTAATATATTAATCGACACAGGTGCGACAAACAATTATAGTGCAACATAGGAAAATCTATTCCAATAAAACCAGTTAAGGTAAAAACGCTTCACGGATACTCTTTAACGAAAGCAAAAAAAAAATTATTACACTATTAGGCCACAAATTAGTATTTTTCGAAACTGAAGCCTTAGAAGAGTTCGATATGCTTCTCGGCGAACATGGTCTCAGAGCCATAAAAGCAGAAATTAACTTATTTGAGTATAAAGTCACGTATAAATTTAAAAGAAAAGAAGAAATTAGCGAACAAAAAGTGAATTACACAGTCAATAATGACAAATATAAAAATGAAATTGAAAATATAATGAGAATAAATGACGAAACCAACGAAATTCTGCCCTTTACAACCACTGTGCAAGCTACAATTAGGACAAAATCAGAAGATCCTATTTGGGTGAAACAGTACCCGTATCCAATAGCAGACAATGAATTTATAAATAAAGAAATTCAAACATTATTAGACAACCAAATAATACAACCTAGCAAAAGCCCATACAACTCTCCAGTATGGACCGTTGCGAAAAAAGGCACAGATGAGGAAGGGAAACCAAAAAAACGTATGGCAATAGATTTTCAAAAGCTTAATGCTCAGACTATAACCGATAGGGTACCCAGATGTAGCAATGACTATTCAAAATTTAGGAAAAGCAAAAGTCTTTACAACACTAGACTTAGAGTCAGGATTTCACCAAATCTTGATAAAAAAATCAGACAGAGAAAAGACTGCATTCAGTGTGAATGGAGCAAAATACGAATTTCTTAGAATGACATTCGGCTTAAAGAACGCACCTTCTATATTTCAGCGATGTATAGATGATATTCTGCGCCCATATATTGGTAAGTTCGCTTACGTTTATATCGACGACGTGCTTATATATTCTTCTTCGCCTGAAGAACACATGGAGCACATTCGAATAATAATAAACGCATTACATAATGCAAATATGAAAATTTCTGACGAGAAATCACATTTTTTCCAAGACTCAGTAGAATATCTTGGTCACGTAATCAAACACAATAAAATAACTGTAGATCCTAGTAAGATCCAAACAATAAAGGATTACCCAATACCTAAAAATTTAAAAGAACTAAAGTCATTTTTAGGACTAGCTAGTTATTATAGGAAATTTGTTTAAAACTTCGCTTCAATAGTAAAACCCCTTACTACATTCTTACGCGGAGACAATGGCGGTGTAAACAAAAAGCAAAGCACAAAAGTATTAATTAATCTAGATAAACCAGCACTCGAAGCGATAGAGAAAATTAAAGATATGTTACATGCACAAGTCGTATTATTTCAACCAGATTTTAACAAGCCCTTCGAACTAACAACTGATGCAAGCAACTTTGCAATAGGAGCTGTACTTTCTCAGAATAAGAAACCTATTTCATTTTTATCTAGAACCCTTAACCAAACCGAACAAAACTATAGCACAAACGAAAAAGAGCTTCTTGCGATCTTTTGGTCACTTCAAAAATTAAGAAATTACCTTTACGGTATAGCAGACTTAACCATTTACACGGACTACCAGTCACTCATTTTTTCTATATCTGATAGAAATCCCAACACAAAATTGAAACGATGGAAAAATTTCATCGAAGAATATGGCGCTAAATTAGTATATAAACCAGGAAGTCAAAACGTCGTCGCCGACGCATTGTCATGTCAACAGATTAATAATACTTCGAGTTGTTCACAACATTCAGCACAAAGTTCGCCAATCGAAAAATTGAAACGCGTGAAACAACCATTAAATACATGTAAGAATCAAATAATTATTCACTATAACACAGATAACTAAGTGCAAATATCTTTACAAAATATTTTCTCATATGCACGACACACACTTTTCTATTCAACCAAGGACGAATTATTAGACAGATTAGAACAAATAATAAACCCAAAAGTAACAAATGCTATAAAAATAGAGGAGGAAACTCTATTCCACGTCGAAGATAATATCATTTCTTCTTTTCCAAATGTAAAAATTGTAGTAGCTCAGAAAATGACAGAAGATATAGAAAACATAGATAGACAGAAAGAAATCGTAGTACTAGCACATAGACGAGCACACAGAAATTACAAAAATAACGCTCAAGAATTACAGACAACGTATTTTTGGCCAACCATACGCACCATGTGTAAAAAAGAAGCACAAGACTGTGAAATCTGTCTTACAAACAAATACGAAAGAAGACCAAATAAACAACCAATCGGAGCAACACCGATTCCAAATCACGTGGGAGAACACATACACTTAGATTTATTTTATATGAACGGAAACACATACATCACCACAACTGATAAGTACTCAAAATATTGCTATATACGAGAAATTCCAAATAAGAAAAACATGCACAAATACATCGAAGAAATACTATCGCAAATCTATCCAAATGCTAGATTCATAATTACTGACAACGAAGCAGCATTATCAAGTATATGCGTAAAATAGGTTTATGAAAAACTACATATTGAGCACACGCTAACGCCAACATACCATTCAACAACAAACGGTCAAGTGGAACGCACTCATAGCACGCTGATCGAACTCACTAGAGTCCTAGCTCAAGAACACAATTCTTCACCAGGAGACGAAATCTTTAATGCCGTTCGACAATACAATAAAACAATACACTCAGTCATTGGAGAGAAACCCGAGGACGTGTTTTTTAACCGGGGAGCACATCCTAATATTAAAGAAAAAATCGAAATAAACCAACAGAAAATACTTCTATATCACAACAAAAATCGTAAGAAGATCACATACCAAGCAGGGGACGTTATATACTCCAGAACGCACCGACGCAATAAAAACGTAAGGAAATACTCAAAACACATTGTAAAGGAAGATAAAGGTACCACAATAATTACAAACAAAAATATTGTTATACATAAGGATAATATACGAGTACAAACATGCAAAGAATAATAATATTATTATATATATCCGTCGCATTCGGTAACAGACTAATAGACTTAAAAGACAAAAAATATATAATGATAGAGACTGACCCTGTATACGTTTTTCAGGACACAGCGTTCTTATACCATATGACAAACCTTTCTAGAATCTTGACACCCTACGAAAATATAGTACGATTTGCATATAATTTAGAACAAAACTCTGCAGAATATTTGTTGATAACTAAAATAGAAAATCTGAAGTCACAACTACTTCCTAGAATCTCCAGAACTAAACGTTCACTTAATTTTCTAGGATCAGCCCTCAAACTTATTACAGGAACACCTGACCACGATGACCTAATCGAAATCAAGACAGGATTGAATATGCTAATAGAAAATAATAATAAACAAAAGAAAATAAACTCTGAATTTGAAAAAATATTAGAAAGAATTAGCCCCGAATCTATTTCAGAACATTTAATACTTACCGAAGTATACAACGAACTACATTCTATCGCTACAATGATTAATTTCGCAAAAGACGGAAACTTTTATTCCGGAACTTTAAATTTAAAAGATATTCAACAAATAGTGTCTAATGAAGCGACAAAAACCTATAATAAATATATTAGTATATGCCGATATTAATGTTTTTTATTTTCATCACACAATTGTAAACACCTATAAATACCCATTATTAAAAACGAAATGTAAGCTATTTAATTTGTATCCACTAGCATTTAAGCACGGAAAACTATTACTAGACTCTAGAATAGCAAAAAGCAATAATAAATTTACGAAAAATGGAAAAATTATCTAGGAAACTTTATATGCAAAATTAAGAAACCGGTCAACTGTACTATTAATGTATTAGAAAACAGGCCAGCCAAATGCGAAGTAATACATAAAAATAACGCACCGCTACAAGTACTCGAAAGTGGAAACATCTTTACAGATTGCGAACACACCTGGAATAACGTAAAAATAAATGGACCTAAACTAATACAATTCAATTACTCAACAAATCTAGATAGAAAACAATACTACAACCACCAACAAGCACTCAAAGATGCCATACATAACCTACACGACGAACAATTACAAATAATGCGCATCTTAGAATCTTATGGTAATTACAAATTTAACAATATCCAAGAAATATCAACCTTCCTGATACCCATCGAAGAACATCCAGTCAAATACACATTTTATTTCGTATTGGGACTATGTACATTAGCATTACTAACTTATGGTATGATTAAATTCTGCGAATGCTACAGGATAAAGAAAATAGAAACGCAAAGGAAAAAAATCGACGAATTATATTAAATAGAACTTCTCAAGCTCCGACAGAGACAATATACAGTTTAAAACGACGACGTTTTTTTTAAGAAGGAGGAGAGTTAACATCTCTTATTTTAAGATAGTAATAACAAATCCATAAATTCAAAAATAACTAAGATAGTAATAAAAGATGATAAATCCATAAACTAGAGATAAGACAAACATCATAAATACATCTGTTGTAACGATAAGACAAACATCATAAATACAACTATTGTAACGATAAGACAAACATCATAAATACAACTATTGTAACGATAAGAAACACATTCTTTCTTTTCTAACTTAATACAAATAACTCAAAACATGTTTTACTGATAAAAAAAAGGTACTAGTAACCTAAACAAAGAAAAACATATCTTGAGTTAGGACAAAGAAACATTAAACATAATTATTAATATAAATAGATGCTAAGAAAAAAAGGATAGTTAGTCTTAAGAATATATTTAATAAAGAAACGCACATTTTTTGGTGCAGAAAAAAGAAAATATATTTTTTTAATCTTTTCCTATAATTGGAAATTAACTTGTGCACTGTATCCTTTTTAAACAGGAGATCAAGTCTTAACCTAAGAAACAAAATATTGTTATACAAAATATGTAAAGACCAATCTTGACTAATGGTTGCCAAGTCTGTAGTGCGATTCACTGCTCCTTTTTAACGACTTTTGCTTGGTTTAATTGACTTAACAACAAATTCGTCGATTTTGCTATTCAGTAATACTTTTAACGATGCTCGTTGTTACTTAAAACCATTTGTTATAGTTAGCGAGTTGTTCATAGTTAAAAAAGCCACTGTAATTTTTGCGTTGTTAAATTTGTGGACGAAACGAGCGACCTAAAACATGTGTATGTACATTTATACATACATACATATAAGCATAATCGTAGAAAATATATACATATTCGAACAGAAAATAAATATGTAAATAAAATAAATATAGTTTGCTTTCAATTTAATTAAATTAAACATTAATGTTTTATTAACTTTAACTAAGAGCATTAAAAATTTATTTTAAAAATAAATTTCTTGTTAAAAAATTTACAGATAAGCATATGTTTGACTGTATTCAAGAAGTGGTAACCGCAACTCTTCAACGAAAACAATTATGCTTTTCTTAATGTCAAATTCCATACATGCATATTAGATAACACGTATTTATGTGTGTAAATTGACATTAAAGAAATAAACACATGCATGTGCCTTGCTTGAATCCACATGTTTTTATTCTTCTCATTCGTGTTTTTCGTATATTTGCTGACCGAGATGCCACTCAATTTTAATTAGTCTTATAAGAAAATTAAAAATTTCTAATATTGTTAAAATGAAGTTAGTGAATTACATAATCGTTACTGCAAACAACAGAAAATGACGACTTATATAACAATTGTCGTATTTTTTAAGGTTAGTGAATCGCACTACTGGTATGGCAAAACTGCTAAAACTTATACAAAGAAGCTTCAAATTATGTAGAATAAAATCTTAAAAAATTTTAAATAATTTTAAAGTTATTAGACTCATATGAAAGTAGACAGTAGTAAACCTCGGGAGCCAAAAAATTAGAACTCTATTTCAACTATTTCACTGAGAACAGGGTGGTCCAAAATGGGCTTTTTCAGAATTTAGTAAATTTATGTTATTTTTAGTTAATTTTTAAAGTTTAAATGATCATAACTTTGTTTTTCAAGATTTTTGGACGAAATAAATTTTGTGTTGTAACTTAACTTATTTCCTATATCTGGTAAAAAAAAAATTGAAGCTCTACTGTTTTCAGAACAATTTAAATATTTTTTTTTAAAAAGAACAAATTTCTCGAAAATTTCCTACTTCATAGAGCACAACTCCTGTGAGTCAAGCTCAGTCAAAACACAAATTTACTATTTTGTAGTCCTAACTCTCCCCTACATTCCTATATATACATGTCCATGCATCGGGACTGCACTTTTTGAGCTACAGCAATTTTTCTGACCCAAGGTAAGATATTCGGTACAAATGAACGTCATATTTTTTGAGAAGTTATTTGTATGTGAAAGTGGCTATTATGCATATATTTTGATGAAATTTTGTACAAGAGTTCTTATTGATCCAAAAAATAATTCTGTTGAAATTAGGAGAAGTTAGCCCATATTTGGACCTAGTCCACATAGAAGGGTGTATCAAAATTTTGACAAAAATGACAATAGAACTCCTAAATTATGTGGTATCTAGCAATTAATTTGGAAAAGGTAAAAATGATTTTATTGCCATCTAATATTACATAACTTAAATACCTGAAAATTGCAAATAAATTTAAAACCAATGGAAGTAAGTGGTAAAACCAAGTACCTGTTATATTATTACCAGTATCTGTTAACTCTCAAATTATGTGGTATCTAGCAGTTCATTTGGAAGAGGTAAAAAATGATTTTATTGCCATCTAATACTACATAACTTAAATACCTGAAACTTGCAAATAAATTTAAAACCAATGGAAATAACTGGTAAAACTGAGTGCCTGTTATATTATGTTTCAAAGAGGAAAAAAAGATCATGTTGAAACTTCGAGCAATAGTATATTAATCCATGCATTCATTCTTCATTATTGTTTCAACAATGGCTAAATTCAGTTATAGTGTTCTATCTGATATATATTTTGAACGGAAAGATGAAAACGACATTATTTTACATATAATGAATAATCCATTCTTCAAAATATGCGACAAACAAGAAATTAAAATTCATAAATTAAAAATAAAAAAATTTTTAAATACTTTAAGAAAACGGTACAATTAATGTTCCAGAAACAAGAAATTGTTTTACTCACGCAACCAAGAATGGCTAAGAAATAAACTTATTTTTAAAAAGGCATCAGTAACTACCACGGAAACTGGAAAAGGTGGTCGACCAGCAAAGCCAATTGATAATTGTAGTGAAAGATCACGAAGATGCAAGCTTAAACATATCAATGAAGAAGTTTCTTGTAGCATCATAAAGGATTCATTTCTGCATCAAATTCAAGCATCGAAAACTAAAAAGAGTAAAATTGCTATCATTAATAAAATAGTGGAAGCAAGCCCCAGACGCACAAAAAGGATTTTAAAAAGTATGCCGACACCAACTGAAGAAAATAAATTTACTCCAGAAGAAGCATTTGCACTATTTTTGGATTTGAAAATGACTAAAAACCAATATACAGAATTGCGGAAGCGAACCAATGGAAAAAACTGTGGAATTTTTCCATCATATCGAGATATAGTTTCTGCCAAAAAAGATTGCTTACCTTCACCAACTGCTATTAGTGTAACTTCAAGTTCAGCAGAAATAAAATTGCAGGATCTTCTTGAACACACTGCAGAACGATTACTAAAGACATTTGATGCTGACTATTTAAAGAAGTTTAAAAATTGCAGCATGACTTTAATTTCTAAATGGGGATGTGATGGGTCCTCTGGCCAGAAACAATACAAACAATGTAATGCGGAAAATTCATCAGATGCCAATTTATTCATGATTTCTTTCGTTCCATTACGTTTAACAAAAATATTTATTGGTTCAGAGCCGTCAACTAGTAGAGCTGCAGAGATAGATGTATGGAAGAATGAAATTCCATCGTCAACAAAATTTTGTAGACCAATAAAGTTTGCTTACAAAAAAGAAACTAAAGATGTCATAACTGAAGAAGTTTGCAAAATAAGATATGAAATTAAAGAACTTAAACCCGTGATATTTGAATTTAATGATCAATGCATCGAAGTTAACTTTAAAATGTCACTTACAATGATCGATGGAAAAGTTGCACAAGCTTTAACCGAAACAAAGTCTTCGTCAAGCTGCACCATATGCCAAAAAACATCAAGTCAATTGAGCCAACCACCAACACAAGACGACAGTTTTAATGAAGCATATGATTTTGGAATGTCACCTCTTCATGCTAGAATTCGTTTAATGGAGCATATTCTTAAATTGGGATACGATTTGGAATTTGGCCCGTTAGGCGAAACAGTGAGAAACAACAAAGAAAATTTGGAAAAAAGAAAGCAAAAAAAAAGATATTCAAGAAAAATACCGTGAGATAGGCCTTATAATTGACCAGCCTAAGCAAGGAAAAGGAAATTGTAATGATGGAAACACAGCAAGGAGATTTTTTTCCGATCCAGAAACTGCAGCTTCTATAACTGGAGTAGATTATGATTTAATACGACGATTCCAAATCATATTAGAAGTTATAGCATGTAGCAAAAAGATAGATGCAAAAAAATTGGTCAGTATGCTAATGAGACAGCAACCCTTTATAACCAAAAATATTCTTGGAGACATATGCCAACCACAGTTCACAAAATTTTGTTCCATGGGGAACAAATAATTCAGCACAATATGCTTCCAATTGGAGATCTCTCAGAAGAAGCGCAAGAAAAAAGGAACAAAGACTACAGATTCTTTCGCGAGCACAATACAAGAAAAATTTCCAGATATTGTACTAATGAAGATCTTATTAATATTTTCTTGTGCACATCAGACCCGTATATGTCCAGTATTCGACAAAAATGGAAATTAACCTCATTAGAGTTAGATGAAGAAGGTAAACAACTACTGCAAAATGAAAATCAAAGCTATTTGGAAGAAATTTTTACTAATATTGTTTAATTAATACTAGTTTAAAGATTATAATTTGTTTCTAATTTTAGTATAAATTTTTATTAATGCATTTAAATAAAATATATGTGCACTTTAAATCAATAGTAAAAGTTTACTAAAAATTTTATCGATGTTGTGTTCTGTATATAATATATCCAAATGGTATTGATATTGTTGGGAATTTCAGTGTTATTTTTCAGTTTAATCCTCACAAGAATTAGCTTTCTTCCAAAAAAAACCTACCTTTGGCCCCTGTGAATATTGAGACTAAATAAATGTCAGGGGCCAAATGTTGGCATTTTCTGACCAAAATTAAATTTAGGAATAATAAATAAATATTGGTTGTAAAATACGATTGAGGAAAATAAGAAATTATAAAAAAATACCTATTTAAAATGTAAAAACATTCAACTTTTACATGGAAATTCAACAAAAAATTAAAATGCATTTTTATTTCCACATTACTTACGTTCCTATCGGTCGATTTTTACGTTTGAACACGCAAATTGAAGCCTAAAGTCCCTCCTATAGAACAAAACAAATTGCGTACAAAAATACCAATCCGGTCAAAAGTTATACAGTTTTGACCGCTATCTTGCGAAATTGACCGCTGTGGCGACGCAATAAAAACGTAAGGAAATACTCAAAACACATTGTAAAGGAAGATAAAGGTAACACAATAATTACAAACAAAAATATTGTTATACATAAGGATAATATACGAGTACAAACATGCAAAGAATAATAATATTGTTAATACTTGTTGTATTTACACTATTGTGAGCCGCCGGCACTTGAACCGTGACTCTTGTTGTTTTGATACTACTAATGAACCGCCGGCACTTGAACCGTGATTCTTAATTCTATTAAAAATGAAAAGACGTGATCTATTGAGTGTCAATTTTTATTCTGATTCTGATGCACAAATTTTCTTGCTTATATACATTTTAATTTTGTAAATAGTGTATAACAAGCAATAATATAAAATATGTTACAAACAAATTAATTAATTAATAAGCAAGAATGCAAGTTCATTTAACTTAATAATAAAAGGTATTTAGTTACATATGTTAAATCAGCAAGAATGCATTAATTGTGGAAAATAAAAATAAAGGTTCATTTAACTTATTTTAAGAGTTTAGTTATGTTGAATCAGCAAGAATGCATTAATTGTGGACAAAATAAAAATAAAGGTTCATTTAACTTATTTTAAATGTTTAGTTATGTTTAATCAGCAAGAATGCATTAATTGTGGACAAAATAAAATTAAAGGTTCATTTAACTTAATTTACAAACAAAAAAAATATAAATATAAAAACTAATGTGTTGACATAAGTGTCAACATGCTCCCCCATGTTGACCAGTGGTCGATAATTCGTTGACGATCTTCATGTATGTAACAGGTCTATGATAACTGGCGGTTGGTCTTCTTAACATTCGGTAGTTTGTTGTTGAGGAGTTGGATTGAAATTATTTTTGAACCTTTTATATTTGAAGATGAAAATGACAATGGTTACTAACAATAATGCACCGGCTATGTATCCGATAATTAGTCCATGTGTAGTAAGATCGATTTCGTTAGCAGGGAGTGTGGCGTTCAAAATTTCAGCTAACTCTTGTTGCATTTCTTCAAGTTCATGTATTGAGGGTTTGAATTCCTTTGCGGTGAAGTTCATACTGGCGTATTGTTTCGTCCAACCAATTGCGGGTATGAAGAGAGTAGGTGATGTTTGTAATGAAGTTATAATTTGTTGACGACCTTGTATCGTGATAAGATCATTTTTAATGACGCACTCTGGACGCAAAGTAACTAAACCGCTGCCTTCTAATGTAATGTGTAGAATATCGTTGCCGCATACTGCATTCAATTTTATTGTATCTGTTGTAGCGAACATATATTGATTTGAATGGTATAGATGCTGCCATATAGTAGTGTCTTCCAGTTGTTGAAAATTACATCTTGGTTTGGGTTGGGCATTCAGTAAATCCAATTCGCATTTATGGACCATAGGATGACGTGTTGCTTGATATGTTGCTGGTATATTTGGACAAAGAAGATCGTTATCGCTCAAACCCAAACAAGCGTCAACTTCATGTTGTGTCATTGGGAAGAATTCGTCCTTATGTAAGGTTATGGCGATAAATTTGGTTGATGTCTTGACGACTGTAAGTGTTTTATTTATTGTAGCGATGATTGGAGTAATATGCATTAGCTGGAACTCTTGTGGTTGAGTAAGAGGTAGATCGATGCTGAATATTACGTGGTCTTGAGCAATGATCCCGTTGACCTTGATAAGCTTATATACTTCGAGTAAGTTGTTTTGATGAATTGGTAACTGAAGGTGTGCTGGCAAATGACCCCTTATTTTCTTGATTTCATCATTGAGCTGTTGAGGAGTGAGCAAAAGAGGGTTAATTTTGTCATGGTGGCTATCAACAAGTACATCCATAATTGCGGAGTGAATTCGTTGTACGCTATTAGTGACTATAAGCAGCTGCGTTGAAAGCATGAGCATTTGTTGTTCAACCTTGACATTATGAAGCATATTGCCGGTTTCTTCAAATTTAGCTTGCACTTCTAGTTGAGCTTTCTTGATAATGTTGATAGTAGAGTCGATAACTGAAGTTTGATTTTTTAGAAGCCTTTCTAAGTATTCGTCATTTTTTGTTAGCATCTTAATTGTCGTTGACATTTGGGCTTCATAGTTTGAGTCCAAAACGCCAAAGAGTGAGTACGCGATATTTCCAACTACGTCGATTGCGCTTCTTTTCTTTCTTTTTATAGAGAATAGATCAAAGTCTGCCTGTAAATCATCCCTGACGTGCTCGAAGTAGTTTAGCAACATTTTACATGTCGGGTTGCTCATCGTGGTTTCGCACAGACCTTGAAGCATCTTTGTCCCGTCATTTAAAATGTTTATTTGATGTTGATATGGTTCGAGGTCAAAGTAGACTATCATCTTCCAGTTAACAGACATGAGTTTTACAAGGCTTATGTGTTCAAAATAAATACCAGGCTTGTTTTTGAATTTTGTTATGTTTATTTGGTTTCCAAGAACTATTGGGATAAAGAATAGTGCCAAGATGGAGAGCAGCAATGTTGAGTTTAAACGTGAACGTTTTGTTGGAGTTTCTTCGGCGGTAAATGATCTGGATGCTTTACTTCTGCTTGTTGGTGTTATTGGGGCTGAGTTTGATGTTTCATCCAATTGGATTTTTTGCTTTTCGGATGTTTCATGAAATAGAGGAGCCAATTTGTGGATCGGACGTTTAAATATCCCCCTTTTTGTCATTACATCGCACACCCTTACTAAACCATCATCTCCCTTATAAACCTTCATTATTCGCCCAAGAGGCCATTGTAGAACTGGAATGTTGTCTTCTTTAATTATTACCATAGTACCTTGTTGAATATCACTGATTGGGCCTTTCCATTTGCGTCGCTGTTGTAGCTCGTTAAGGTATTCTTTACTCCATCGTTCCCAGAAATTGTGCTTGAGTTAGGAGACAAGTTGCCATCTAATTTGTAAGCCACATTTAGGAATTTCTGACTGTACGTCAACGCTTGATGTTAATGGTTCACCAATGAGAAAATGACCCGGAGTGATAGCATTAAGATCATTGGCGTCTGATGAACTTGGGATGAGCGGGCGAGAGTTCAAAATAGCTTCAATTTCGGTTGTCACAGTTTCGAGCTCTTCGTATGTGAGTGACGCCGTTGAGACGTTCTTTATTAACATATGCTTTGCAGATTTCACTGCTGCCTCCCATAGTCCCCCAAAGTGTGGTGACCTTGGTGGTATGAACTGGAAATTAATCCCCTTTATGCTACAAGCCGCAATTATTGATTATTGGGCTGGTTTTGCATAGACGACATCAGTGAGTTCGTTTAGTTTGTTTCGGGCACCAACAAAATTTGTTGCATTATTACAGTACAAAGTTTCGCAGTGGCCTCGCCTCGCTATAAACCTTTTCAATGCTCCAATAAAAGCCTCTGTTGTTAATTCAGTGACAAGTTCTAAATGCACAGCTTTCGTAGCAAAACAGCAAAAAACTGCAAGGTATACCTTTTGAGGTCGCTTCCCCCTTGTTTTAAAATGTACAAAAAATGGTCCACAATAGTCTACTCCCGAATGAAGAAACGGTCTAGCTGGTTGTACCCGATGTTTCGGAAGATCTCCCATTATTTGGGTATACATTTTTGGCTTTGCTCTTGTGCATCGTACGCACCGTTGGACGACTGCTCTTGCAAGGCTTTTTCCTTTAATGGGCCAAAAGCGCTGTCTGATTTGCGCAAGTAATGCTTGAGGGCCACAATGATGATGTTCCTCATGTATTTTTTCCACAAGGAGTTTCACAAGCGGATCATTGCTCGGCAGCATCATTTGATGAGTAGCATCGAACTGCTGTGTTGAGGAACTTAAACGTCCGCCCACTCTAATTATACCTTCTTCGTCCAAAAACGGAGTTAGTGAGCTATAGGAATTTGTTTTGGGTACAAATTTATCTCTGATGAGTGCTGTCTTAATGTCATTGAAGTCGGATGCTTGTATTTGACGCACAATTATCTTAAGTGCTGCGTCAAGTTCCACAGGCGAAAGCTGTGTATGTTCTGGTCGAGATTTTTTTGGCCTTTTACAGTTCCTCACAAACCGAAGAATATAACCGATGACTCTTTGGACATGTAAAAAGGAATTTTTTGATGGTATTGTGTAAACCAATGCGTTTTTTTCGGCTGCACCTTGGGTTGATAGAACAGTTGCTGTGTAGTTTTTATCAATTGTTGATTCTAGTTTAGTTTGGTTCGGCCATAACGTCTTAGGTTGATAGAGGAATAATGGCCCGTAGAGCCACATAGCACTTGATGATAACTCACGGGGTTTTATGCCCCTTGATAAGATATCCGCAGGATTTTGTTTTGATGGCACATGTTGCCATTGTTGTGGAATTGTTACCCGAAGAATTTTTAAAACGCGATGAGCCACATATGCCGGTAATCTACCTGTTTGATTCTGTAGCCAGGAAAGCACGATTTGGGAGTCTGTCCAGCAAAATGATTTCTTATTTTCTACGTCCAGATCAGCCTTGACTCTTGCCATCAACTCAGCTGCCAAAAGTGCTGCGCATAGTTCAAGGCGTGGTATTGTTTGTAATTTTATAGGTGCTACGCGTGATTTTGAACATAAAAGATTGACCATCACTGTTTTGTCCTTTTTTACTGTTCGGATATAAACTGCAGCACCATAAGCTCTTTCTGATGCATCTGAAAAAACATGTATCTCAACGTTTGCATCTCGATTGCAGAATATATGTCTCGGAAATGTAATGTTGTCCAAAGATATTAGATCTTCCTTGTAACTTGACCATTCCTTTGCTATTTCCGTAGGAAGCTGGTCGTCCCACTCAAGTTTGGATTGCCATGTTTTTTGCAGTTGAATTTTTCCAGTTACTAATACTGGGCCAAGTAGCCCCAGAGGATCATATATGTGGGCCAAGTCGGAGCTCATGGTTCGCTTTGTTACATGTTTATGTTCTTGACTATTCACCCTTATGCAAAATACATCCGACTTTGGAAGCCATAAGAGCCCTAATGTTTTGGTTGATTGCATTTCTTTGGAATCAAAGTTGAGGTTAACTTCTTGATCTTCTGCTGCAATTTCACTTAATAAAGCCTTGTGATTTGAACACCATTTCTTGAGTTTCATTCCAGATTCGCCTAAAATAGTTATTAATTGTTTTTGAATTATTAAAGCTTCAGGAATTGAATCGGCTCCTATTAGGCCATCATCAACATAAAAATCTTTTCGAAGAGATGATGCTCCATATGGGTATTGAGTCTGGTATTCATCTGCAAGTTTTACCAGACAGCGCGTTGCCAGATATGGAGCAGCTCTAGTGCCGTATGTTACTGTGTTTAATTGGTAAACGTCTATTGGTTGATCCTCGTTTTCTCTCCACAGGATTAGTTGTAGGTTTCGATCTTCCTGATTAACCCATATCTGCCGGTACATTTTTTCAATATCAGTTTTAAACGTATACTTGTGCATTCTAAAACGTAGCAATATTGAAAAAAGTTCACTCTGAACAGTAGGACCGTTGTGCATTATGTCGTTCAGAGACGCCCCCGATGAATTGTGTGCTGATGCATCAAAAACGACTCTTAATTTGGTTGATGAACTTTCTGGTCGGAGAACGCAATGATGGGGTATGAAATAATATGGAGAGCTAACTTTATCAAAATCAATTTTTGTCATGTGACCTAGCAATTCATACTCTCTCATGAATGAAACATATTGATCCTTCAGCGCAGGATTGCCCTTTAAGCGTCTTTCAATTGAGCTGAATCTTTTATACGCTATTCCCTTTGATTCTGCCAACATTGTTGGATGGTTGTTCAATGGCAGCCTTACGATGAATCGACCATCTTCTGCTCGGAGTGTTGTTTGAACAAAGTGTGACTCACAACGCAGTTCGTCTTCAGTGAGCTTTGTTTGGTTGTCTGGTGCTTCCTCAGCTTCCCAAAATTGAGAAACTGCTGCTTCCAATTCCTTTGTCGTACATATTCCGCAGACTACATTTTTCGGATCCGATGATTCAACCTTACCAGCTGCTACCCACCCAAGGACGGTGTTTTGTAGTATTGGGAGATTGTCTGCCAATCGTATTTGTCCATTTATGAGTAGTTCAAAAATGGTGTCCGCTCCCAGTAAGCAATCGATTCGACCAGGATTATTGAATTCTGGGTCCGCCAATCGAATATTTTGCGGAATTCCCCAGCCTTCTATGTTAAGGCTATGAACTGGCTGATCGGATACAATTTTTGGCAAAATGTGAACATCTACCTCTGCAACATAATCATTCGTTGTTGATTTGAACTGAATGCTTGCCTGATGGAGCATCTTCGTTTTGTTAAATCCAATGCCTTCCACATTTAAGGATATTTGTCTGGCTCTGCCGCCAAGCCTTTTCCACAAACGTTCAGTGATTAGGTTCACTTGTGACCCAGAGTCCAAGATGGCACGGCATAGGATATTTTGACCAGTTTCAGATGTTAATTGTATGCGAGCAGTTCCAAGTAACACATAATGAGGGTCCTTGTTCGTGCGATTTGTTAGTAGGCTAATTTTTGTACCTGTTTGATTTTGAGGTATTTCTCCCTGTGAAGGAGTTGATGGCTGAGGAATTGACTTGTCTGGGAAAGTGGCTTTGCTGTGCAATGTGTTAGGCTTGGCACTGTGAAGTAATGTGTTGTGAGTTTTCATGCATTTGTTGCAATGCCGTGATTTGCATTCGTTTACTCGATGCCCTGCTTTTAGACAGTTTACACAGAGCTGCAAGTCTCTTACCCACTTCCACCTTTGATTTAATTCAGCATTAATGAATTTTTTGCACATGTAAATTTTATGTGCCTCTCCCTTGCATATTTTACATTTTTCTGCTGCGGTTACCGCAGCGCATGTACGTGTTGTTGCCCTGTCACCCTTTCCTCGCGTCTCCAAAGATTGAAGTCTTCGCTCCAAAAACCTTAGTAGCTCATCAATCCCGATCAGACGCCTATTATCCGTTAGACTCTGTTCGAATGCTGTTTGGGTTTCTTCATCCATTTTATGTAGCAAAATATGGACTAGAATAACATCCCAATGCTGTACTCGTATTTCTTGCGCTTTAAGACCCTGAATGCATTCTTTGGTAACATCGTGGAGTGATTTCAACGATGCTGCAGACTCTCGTTTGATGGATGGCTGAGACAGTAACTTGTTTAGTAAAGTGGACACCAGAAGCCTTTTGTTATCATATCTGCTACTGATAAGTGACCAGGCAGCAGCGTAATTTATTCCGGTTGCAGGCAGATGTTTGATGAGATTTTTAGGTTCTCCTTGCAACGAAGTTTTTAAATAGTGCATTTTTTTTGTTTCGCTTATGGTTGTGTTGTGGACAAGTTCTGAAAAGATGTCCTTGAATTCCATCCATCGTTGGTAATTTCCATCAAAAATTGGCAATGTGATTTTTGGAAGTACTACATCGATGTCCCCTGCTGTGGCAGTCCGGTGAGGAGGGATTGGTGGATCCAAATGCATGTGTTGTTGAAGTTCAATCACGGCTGCTTCTGCCCTCTCTTCAAGTTCATAAAATGTCTGTATGTTGTAGTCTTCGATTTGGTCATCCTCTGTTGATGCCCATAAAGCTGCATTATTGTTTGCAAGGTCCACCATGTATTTTTCAATGATACTTGCTTTGATGTTGTAATATGATGAGTGATGTTCCTGATGGCGTTCTGAAAAAACTTCATCAATATTTCGGATGAGTGCTTTCATCAAAGCTCGCTGATTCCGAAGGATTTTCCGAATTTCACCTGATGTCTGCGGCCTTTCAGCTGATGTCTGCGGCTGCTGGATTAATGGGCTTTTACGTTCACGTGACGTATGTGTCTCGTCGCCTAAATTCAATAGCTGCATTGATCCCTGCTCAAACAGTTTGGTATATTTGATTATGATTTGTGTTATTTGGTTGTAATAGTCTGCCACCAGGTAGTCATCCTCGAGGGGCTTGTCCTTCATTACAATGATCACCTCATGGTTTCTGTGGAACTCCTCAGCTAGCTCCGTTAATGTTTCCAGTCTTCTTGCAAAATATGCTGGGGTTTTACGATCCTTGGGATCCTTCGTAAAGTTCCTTGCCAACGTCTCGATCTGGTTCCCCAGTTGGCGCTGGGTGCGTACTAGCTCCTCAAAGTCCATTTTTCGCTAGTCTTTTTTTGTTTGTGATTTTGGTCCTAAAAATTGACAAAGATCACGTCGGGGTCACCAAAATGTTAATACTTGTTGTATTTACACTATTGTGAGCCGCCGGCACTTGAACCGTGACTCTTGTTGTTTTGATACTACTAATGAACCGTCGGCACTTGAACCGTGATTCTTAATTCTATTAAAAATGAAAAGACGTGATCTATTGAGTGTCAATTTTTATTCTGATTCTGATGCACAAATTTTCTTGCTTATATACATTTTAATTTTGTAAATAGTGTATAACAAGCAATAATATAAAATATGTTACAAACAAATTAATTAATTAATAAGCAAGAATGCAAGTTCATTTAACTTAATAATAAAAGGTGTTTAGTTACATATGTTAAATCAGCAAGAATGCATTAATTGTGGAAAATAAAAATAAAGGTTCATTTAACTTATTTTAAGTGTTTAGTTATGTTGAATCAGCAAGAATGCATTAATTGTGGACAAAATAAAAATAAAGGTTCATTTAACTTATTTTAAATGTTTAGTTATGTTTAATCAGCAAGAATGCATTAATTGTGGACAAAATAAAATTAAAGGTTCATTTAACTTAATTTACAAACAAAAAAAATATAAATATAAAAACTAATGTGTTGACATAAGTGTCAACAAATATTATTATATAAGTATATCCGTCGCATTCGGTAACAGACTAATAGACTTAAAAGACAAAAAATATATAATGATAGAGACTGACCCTGTATACGTTTTTCAGGACACAGCGTTCTTATACCATATGACAAACCTTTCTAGAATCTTGACACCCTACGAAAATATAGTACGATTTGCATATAATTTAGAACAAAACTCTGCAGAATATTTGTTGATAATTTAAATAGAAAATCTGAAGTCACAACTACTTCCTAGAATCTCCAGAACTAAACGTTCACTTAATTTTCTAGGATCAGCCCTCAAACTTATTACAGGAATACCTGACCACGATGATCTAATCGAAATCAAGACAGGATTGAATATGCTAATAGAAAAAATTAATAAACAAAAGAAAATAAACTCTGAATTTGAAAAAATATTAGAAAGAATTAGCCCCGAATCTATTTCAGAACATTTCATACTTACCGAAGTATACAACGAACTACATTCTATCGCTACAATGATTAATTTCGCAAAAGACGGAAACTTTTATTCCGGAACTTTAAATTTAAAAGATATTCAACAGATAGTGTCTAATGAAGCGTTAGATCTACCTATAATAAATATATTAGAATATGCCGATATTAATGTTTTTTATTTTCATCACACAATTGTAAACACCTATAAATACCCATTATTGAAAACGAAATGTAAGCTATTTAATTTGTATCCACTAGCATTTAAGCACGGAAAACTATTACTAGACTCTAGAATAGCAAAATGCAATAATAAATTTACGAAAAATGGAAAAATTATTTAGGAAACTTTATATGCAAAATTAAGAAACCGGTCAACTGTACTATTAATGTATTAGAAAACAGGCCAGCCAAATGCGAAGTAATACATAAAAATAACGCACCGCTACAAGTACTCGAAAGTGGAAACATCTTTACAGATTGCGAATACACCTGGAATAACGTAAAAATAAATGGACCTAAACTAATACAATTCAATTACTCAACAAATCTAGATAGAAAACAATACTACAACCACCAACAAGCACTCAAAGATGCCATACATAACCTATATATATACATGTCCATGCATCGGGACTGCACTTTTTGAGCTACAGCAATTTTTCTGACCCAAGGTGAGATATTCGGTACAAATGAACGTCATATTTTTTGAGAAGTTATTTGTATGTGAAAGTGGCTATTATGCATATATTTTGATGAAATTTTGTACAAGAGTTCTTATTGATCCAAAAAATAATTCTGTTGAAATTAGGAGAAGTTAGCCCATATTTGGACCTAGTCCACATAGAAGGGTGTATCAAAATTTTGACAAAAATGACAATAGAACTCCTAAATTATGTGGTATCTAGCAATTAATTTGGAAAAGGTAAAAATGATTTTATTGCCATCTAATATTACATAACTTAAATACCTGAAAATTGCAAATAAATTTAAAACCAATGGAAGTAAGTGGTAAAACCAAGTACCTGTTATATTATTACCAGTACCTGTTAACTCTCAAATTATGTGGTATCTAGCAGTTCATTTGGAAGAGGTAAAAAATGATTTTATTGCCATCTAATATTACATAACTTAAATACCTGAAACTTGCAAATAAATTTAAAACCAATGGAAATAACTGGTAAAACTAAGTGCCTGTTATATTATGTTTCAAAGAGGAAAACAAGATCATGTTAAAACTTCGAGCAGTAGTATATTAATCCATGCATTCATTCTTCATTATTGTTTCAACAATGGCTAAATTCAGTTATAGTGTTCTATCTGATATATATTTTGAACGGAAAGATGAAAACGACATTATTTTACATATAATGAATAATCCATTCTTCAAAATATGCGACAAACAAGAAATTAAAATTCATAAATTAAAAATAAAAAATTTTTTAAATACTTTAAGAAAACGGTACAATTAATGTTCCAGAAACAAGAAATTGTTTTACTCACGCAACCAAGAATGGCTAAGAAATAAACTTATTTTTAAAAAGGCATCAGTAACTACCACGGAAACTGGAAAAGGTGGTCGACCAGCAAAGCCAATTGATAATTGTAGTGAAAGATCACGAAGACGCAAGCTTAAACATATCAATGAAGAAGTTTCTTGTAGCATCATAAAGGATTCATTTCTGCATCAAATTCAAGCATCGAAAACTAAAAAGAGTAAAATTGCTATCATTAATAAAATAGTGGAAGCAAGCCCCAGACGCACAAAAAGGATTTTAAAAAGTATGCCGACACCAACTGAAGAAAATAAATTTACTCCAGAAGAAGCATTTGCACTATTTTTGGATTTGAAAATGACTAAAAACCAATATACAGAATTGCGGAAGCGAACCAATGGAAAAAACTGTGGAATTTTTCCATCATATCGAGATATAGTTTCTGCCAAAAAAGATTGCTTACCTTCACCAACTGCTATTAGTGTAACTTCAAGTTCAGCAGAAATAAAATTGCAAGATATTCTTGAACACACTGCAGAACGATTACTAAAGACAATTGATGCTGACTATTTAAAGAAGTTTAAAAATTGCAGCATGACTTTAATTTCTAAATGGGGATGTGATGGGTCCTCTGGCCAGAAACAATACAAACAATGTAATGCGGAAAATTCATCAGATGCCAATTTATTCATGATTTCTTTCGTTCCATTACGTTTAACAAAAACATTTATTGGTTCAGAGCCGTCAACTAGTAGAGCTGCAGAGATAGATGTATGGAAGAATGAAATTCCATCGTCAACAAAATTTTGTAGACCAATAAAGTTTGCTTACAAAAAAGAAACTAAAGATGTCATAACTGAAGAAGTTGGCAAAATAAGATATGAAATTAAAGAACTTAAACCCGTGATATTTGAATTTAATGATCAATGCATCGAAGTTAACTTTAAAATGTCACTTACAATGATCGATGGAAAAGTTGCACAAGCTTTAACCGAAACAAAGTCTTCGTCAAGCTGCACCATATGCCAAAAAACATCAAGTCAATTGAGCCAACCACCAACACAAGACGACAGTTTTAATGAAGCATATGATTTTGTAATGTCACCTCTTCATGCTAGAATTCGTTTTATGGAGCATATTCTTAAATTGGGATACGATTTGGAATTTGGCCCGTTAGGCGAAACAGTGAGAAACAACAAAGAAAATTTGGAAAAAAGAAAGCAAAAAAAAAAGATATTCAAGAAAAATACCGTGAGATAGGCCTTATAATTGACCAGCCTAAGCAAGGAAAAGGAAATTGTAATGATGGAAACACAGCAAGGAGATTTTTTTCCGATCCAGAAACTGCAGCTTCTATAACTGGAGTAGATTATGATTTAATACGACGATTCCAAATCATATTAGAAGTTATAGCATGTAGCAAAAAGATAGATAAAAAAAATTGGTCAGTATGCTAATGAGACAGCAACCCTTTATAACCAAAAATATTCTTGGACACATATGCCAACCACAGTTCACAAAATTTTGTTCCATGGGGAACAAATAATTCAGCACAATATGCTTCCAATTGGAGATCTCTCAGAAGAAGCGCAAGAAAAAAGGAACAAAGACTACAGATTCTTTCGCGAGCACAATACAAGAAAAATTTCCAGATATTGTACTAATGAAGATCTTATTAATATTTTGTTGTGCACATCAGACCCGTATATGTCCAGTATTCGACAAAAAGGGAAATTAACCTCATTAGAGTTAGATGAAGAAGCTAAACAACTACTGCAAAATGAAAATCAAAGCTATTTGGAAGAAATTTTTACTAATATTGTTTAATTAATACTTGTTTAAAGATTATAATTTGTTTCTAATTTTAGTATAAATTTTTATTAATACATTTAAATAAAATATATGTGCACTTTAAATCAATAGTAAAAGTTTACTAAAAATTTTATCGATGTTGTGTTCTGTATATAATATATCCAAATGGTATTGATATTGTTGGGAATTTCAGTGTTATTTTTCAGTTTAATCCTCACAAGAATTAGCTTTCTTCCAAAAAAAACCTACCTTTGGCCCCTGTGAATATTGAGACTAAATAAATGTCAGTGGCCAAATGTTGGCATTTTCTGACCAAAATTAAGTTTAGGAATAATAAATAAATATTGGTTGTAAAATACGATTGAGGAAAATAAGAAAAAAATACCTATTTAAAATGTAAAAACATTCAACTTTTACATGGAAATTCAACAAAAAATTAAAATGCATTTTTATTTCCACATTACTTACGTTCCTATCGGTCGATTTTTATGTTTGAACACGCAAATTGAAGCTTAAAGTCCCTCCTATAGAACAAAACAAATTGCGTACAAAAATACCAATCCGGTCAAAAGTTATAGAGTTTTGACCGCTATCTTGCGAAATTGACCGCTGTGGCGACGCAATAAAAACGTAAGGAAATACTCAAAACACATTGTAAAGGAAGATAAAGGTAACACAATAATTACAAACAAAAATATTGTTATACATAAGGATAATATACGAGTACAAACATGCAAAGAATAATAATATTATTATATAAGTATATCCGTCGCATTCGGTAACAGACCAATAGACTTAAAAGACAAAAAATATATAATGATAGAGACTGACCCTGTATACGTTTTTCAGGACACAGCGTTCTTATACCATATAACAAACCTTTCTAGAATCTTGACACCCTACGAAAATATAGTACGATTTGCATATAATTTAGAACAAAACTCTGCAGAATATTTGTTGATAATTTAAATAGAAAATCTGAAGTCATAACTACTTCCTAGAATCTCCAGAACTAAACGTTCACTTAATTTTCTAGGATCAGCCCTCAAACTTATTACAGGAACACCTGACCACGATGATCTAATCGAAATCAAGACAGGATTGAATATGCTAATAGAAAAAATTAATAAACAAAAGAAAATAAACTCTGAATTTGAAAAAATATGAGAAAGAATTAGCCCCGAATCTATTTCAGAACATTTAATACTTACCGAAGTATACAACGAACTACATTCTATCGCTACAATGATTAATTTCGCAAAAGACGGAAACTTTTATTCCGGAACTTTAAATTTAAAAGATATTCAACAGATAGTGTCTAATGAAGCGTTAGATCTACCTATAATAAATATATTAGAATATGCCGATATTAATGTTTTTTATTTTCATCACACAATTGTAAACACCTATAAATACCCATTATTGAAAACGAAATGTAAGCTATTTAATTTGTATCCACTAGCATTTAAGCACGGAAAACTATTACTAGACTCTAGAATAGCAAAATGCAGTAATAAATTTACGAAAAATGGAAAAATTATTTAGGAAACTTTATATGCAAAATTAAGAAACCGGTCAACTGTACTATTAATGTATTAGAAAACAGGCCAGCCAAATGCGAAGTAATACATAAAAATAACGCACCGCTACAAGTACTCGAAAGTGGAACCATCTTTACAGATTGCGAACACACCTGTAATAACGTAAAAATAAATGGACCTAAACTAATACAATTCAATTACTCAACAAATCTAGATAGAAAACAATACTACAACCACCAACAAGCACTCAAAGATGCCATACATAACCTACACGACGAACAATTACAAATAATGCGCATCTTAGAATCTAATGGTAATTACAAATTTAACAATATCCAAGAAATATCAACCTTCCTGATACCCATCGAAGAACATCCAGTCAAATACACATTTTATTTCGTATTGGGACTATGTACATTAGCATTACTAACTTATGGTATGATTCAATTCTGCGAATGCTACAGGATAAAGAAAATAGAAACACAAAGGAAAAAAATCGACGAATTATATGAAATAGAACTTCTCAAGCTCCGACAGAGACAATATACAGTTTAAAACGACGACGTTTTTTTTAAGAAGGAGGAGAGTTAACATCTCTTATTTTAAGAAAGTAATAACAAATCCATAAATTCAAAAATAACTAAGATAGTAATAAAAGATGATAAATCCATAAACTAGAGATAAGACAAACATCATAAATACATCTATTGTAACGATAAGACAAACATCATAAATACAACTATTGTAACGATAAGACAAACATCATAAATACAACTATTGTAACGATAAGAAACACATTCTTTCTTTTCTAACTTAATACAAATAACTCAAAACATGTTTTACTGATAAAAAAGGTACTAGTAACCTAAACAAAGAAAAACATATTTTGAGTTAGGACAAAGAAACATTAAACATAATTATTAATATAAATAGATGCTAAGAAAAATAGGATAGTTAGTCTTAAGAATATATTTAATAAAGAAACGCACATTTTTTGGTGCAGAAAAAAGAAAATATATTTTTTTACTCTTTTCCTATAATTGGAAATTAACTTGTGCACTGTATCCTTTTTAAACAGGAGATCAAGTCTTAACCTAAGAAACAAAATATTGTTATACAAAATATGTAAAGACCAATCTTGACTAATGGTTGCCAAGTCTGTAGTGCGATTCACTGCTCCTTTTTAACGACTTTTGCTTGGTTTAATTGACTTAACAACAAATTCGTCGATTTTGCTATTCAGTAATACTTTTAACGATGCTCGTTGTTACTTAAAACCATTTGTTATAGTTAGCGAGTTGTTCATAGTTAAAAAAGCCACTGTAATTTTTGCGTTGTTAAATTTGTGGACGAAACGAGCGACCTAAAACATGTGTATGTACATTTATACATACATACATATAAGCATAATCGTAGAAAATATATACATATTCGAACAGAAAATAAATATGCAAATAAAATAAATATAGTTTGCTTTCAATTTAATTAAATTAAACATTAATGTTTTATTAACTTTAACTAAGAGCATTAAAAATTTATTTTAAAAATAAATTTCTTGTTAAAAAATTTACAGATAAGCATATGTTTGACTGTATTCAAGAAGTGGTAACCGCAACTCTTCAACGAAAACAATTATGCTTTTCTTAATGTCAAATTCCATACATGCATATTAGATAACACGTATTTATGTGTGTAAATTGACATTAAAGAAATAAACACATGCATGTGCCTTGCTTGAATCCACATGTTTTTATTCTTCTCATTCGTGTTTTTCGTATATTTGCTGACCGAGATGCCACTCAATTTTAATTAGTCTTATAAGAAAATTAAAAATTTCTAATATTGTTAAAATGAAGTTAGTGAATTACATAATCGTTACTGCAAACAACAGAAAATGACGACTAATATAACAATTGTCGTATTTTTTAAGGTTAGTGAATCGCACTACTGGTATGGCGAAACTGCTAAAACTTATACAAAGAAGCTTCAAATTATGTAGAATAAAATCTTAAAAATAATACACAACCTTCCTCGTAGATTCCACACTAACTTACTACATTAACATTTTGAACATAAAATGATTAGCTCATTTGCAAGGGACTTGGCGCTGTCATTTAATAAAAAATGCAGATCTTCTAATTTTAAAACCATAAGCAATTTATTAAGCAATTACTTAGACTCTTTTAAGAAGAAAGAATTAATGTTGGTGATGGGTAAACAAATTTTGTTCTAATTTTTAAGCTTGTTCAATATTTTGAGATAGCGGCCAAAACTACTTTTGGTTTTTGTTCTCCGATTTTAAAGTTATTAGACTCATATGAAAGTAGACAGTAGTAAACCTCGGGAGCCAAAAAATTAAAACTCTATTTCAACTATTTCACTGAGAACAGGGTGGTCCAAAATGGGCTTTTTCAGAATTTAGTAAATTTATGTTATTTTTAGTTAATTTTTAAAGTTTAAATGATCATAACTTTTTTGTTTTTCAAGATTTTTGGACGAAATAAATTTTGTGTTGTAACCTAACTTATTTCCTATATCTGGTAAAAAAAAAATTGAAGCGCTACTGTTTTCAGAACAATTTAAATATTTTTTTTTAAAAAGAACAAATTTCTCGAAAATTTCCTACTTCATAGAGCACAACTCCTGTGAGTCAAGCTCAGTCAAAACACAAATTTACTATTTTGTAGTCCTAACTCTCCCCTACATTCCTATATATACATGTCCATGCATCGGGACTGCACTTTTTGAGCTACAGCAATTTTTCTGACCCAAGGTAAGATATTCGGTACAAATGAACGTCATATTTTTTGAGAAGTTATTTGTATGTGAAAGTGGCTATTATGCATATATTTTGATGAAATTTTGTACAAGAGTTCTTATTGATCAAAAATAATTCTGTTGAAATTAGGAGAAGTTAGCCCATATTTGGACCTAGTCCACATAGAAGGGTGTATCAAAATTTTGACAAAAATGACAATAGAACTCCTAAATTATGTGGTATCTAGCAATTAATTTGGAAAAGGTAAAAAATGATTTTATTGCCATCTAATATTACATAACTTAAATACCTGAAAATTGCAAATAAATTTAAAACCAATGGAAGTAAGTGGTAAAATTAAGTACCTGTTATATTATTACCAGTACCTGTTAACTCTCAAATTATGTGGTATCTAGCAGTTCATTTGGAAGAGGTAAAAAATGATTTTATTGCCATCTAATATTACATAACTTAAATACCTGAAACTTGCAAATAAATTTAAAACCAATGGAAATAACTGGTAAAACTAAGTGCCTGTTATATTATGTTTCAAAGAGGAAAAAGAGATCATGTTGAAACTTCGAGCAATAGTATATTAATCCATGCATTCATTCTTCATTATTGTTTCAACAATGGCTAAATTCAGTTATAGTGTTCTATCTGATATATATTTTGAACGGAAAGATGAAAACGACATTATTTTACATATAATGAATAATCCATTCTTCAAAATATGCGACAAACAAGAAATTAAAATTCATAAATTAAAAATAAAAAATTTTTTAAATACTTTAAGAAAACGGTACAATCAATGTTCCAGAAACAAGAAATTGTTTTACTCACGCAACCAAAAATGGCTAAGAAATAAACTTATTTTTAAAAAGGCATCAGTAACTACCACGGAAACTGGAAAAGGTGGTCGACCAGCAAAGCCAATTGATAATTGTAGTGAAAGATCACGAAGACGCAAGCTTAAACATATCAATGAAGAAGTTTCTTGTAGCATCATAAAGGATTCATTTCTGCATCAAATTCAAGCATCGAAAACTAAAAAGAGTAAAATTGCTATCATTAATAAAATAGTGGAAGCAAGCCCCAGACGCACAAAAAGGATTTTAAAAAGTATGCCGACACCAACTGAAGAAAATAAATTTACTCCAGAAGAAGCATTTGCACTATTTTTGGATTTGAAAATGACTAAAAACCAATATACAGAATTGCGGAAGCGAACCAGTGGAAAAAACTGTGGAATTTTTCCATCATATCGAGATATAGTTTCTGCCAAAAAAGATTGCTTACCTTCACCAACTGCTATTAGTGTAACTTCAAGTTCAGCAGAAATAAAATTGCAGGATCTTCTTGAACACACTGCAGAACGATTACTAAAGACATTTGATGCTGACTATTTAAAGAAGTTTAAAAATTGCAGCATGACTTTAATTTCTAAATGGGGATGTGATGGGTCCTCTGGCCAGAAACAATACAAACAATGTAATGCGGAAAATTCATTAGATGCCAATTTATTCATGATTTCTTTCGTTCCATTACGTTTAACAAAAACATTTATTGGTTCAGAGCCGTCAACTGGTAGAGCTGCAGAGATAGATGTATGGAAGAATGAAATTCCATCGTCAACAAAATTTTGTAGACCAATAAAGTTTGCTTACAAAAAAGAAACTAAAGATGTCATAACTGAAGAAGTTGGCAAAATAAGATATGAAATTAAAGAACTTAAACCCGTGATATTTGAATTTAATGATCAATGCATCGAAGTTAACTTTAAAATGTCACTTACAATGATCGATGGAAAAGTTGCACAAGCTTTAACCGAAACAAAGTCTTCGTCAAGCTGCACCATATGCCAAAAAACATCAAGTCAATTGAGCCAACCACCAACACAAGACGATAGTTTTAATGAAGCATATGATTTTGGAATGTCACCTCTTCATGCTAGAATTCGTTTTATGGAGCATATTCTTAAATTGGGATACGATTTGGAATTTGGCCCGTTAGGCGAAACAGTGAGAAACAACAAAGAAAATTTGGAAAAAAGAAAGCAAAAAAAAAAGATATTCAAGAAAAATACCGTGAGGTAGGCCTTATAATTGACCAGCCTAAGCAAGGAAAAGGAAATTGTAATGATGGAAACACAGCAAGGAGATTTTTTTCCGATCCAGAAACTGCAGCTTCTATAACTGGAGTAGATTATGATTTAATACGACGATTCCAAATCATATTAGAAGTTATAGCATGTAGCAAAAAGATAGATGCAAAAAAATTGGTCAGTATGCTAATGAGACAGCAACCCTTTATAACCAAAAATATTCTTGGAGACATATGCCAACCACAGTTCACAAAATTTTGTTCCATGGGGAACAAATAATTCAGCACAATATGCTTCCAATTGGAGATCTCTCAGAAGAAGCGCAAGAAAAAAGGAACAAAGACTACAGATTCTTTCGCGAGCACAATACAAGAAAAATTTCCAGATATTGTACTAATGAAGATCTTATTAATATTTTGTTGTGCACATCAGACCCGTATATGTCCAGTATTCGACAAAAATGGAAATTAACCTCATTAGAGTTAGATGAAGAAGCTAAACAACTACTGCAAAATGAAAATCAAAGCTATTTGGAAGAAATTTTTACTAATATTGTTTAATTAATACTAGTTTAAAGATTATAATTTGTTTCTAATTTTAGTATAAATTTTTATTAATACATTTAAATAAAATATATGTGCACTTTAAATCAATAGTAAAAGTTTACTAAAAATTTTATCGATGTTGTGTTCTGTATATAATATATCCAAATGGTATTGATATTGTTGGGAATTTCAGTGTTATTTTTCAGTTTAATCCTCACAAGAATTAGCTTTCTTCCAAAAAAAACCTACCTTTGGCCCCTGTGAATATTGAGACTAAATAAATGTCAGTGGCCAAATGTTGGCATTTTCTGACCAAAATTAAGTTTAGGAAAAATAAATAAGTATTGGTTGTAAAATACGATTGAGGAAAATAAGAAATTATAAAAAAATACCTATTTAAAATGTAAAAATATTCAACTTTTACATGGAAACTCAACAAAAAATTAAAATGCATTTTTAACTCCACATTACTTACGTTCCTATCGGTCGATTTTTACGTTTGAACACGCAAATTGAAGCTTAAAGTCCCTCCTATAGAACAAAACAAATTGCGTACAAAAATACCAATCCGGTCAAAAGTTATAGAGTTTTGACCGCTATCTCGCGAAATTGACCACTGTGGCGACGCAATAAAAACGTAAGGAAATACTCAAAACACATTGTAAAGGAAGATAAAGGTAACACAATAATTACAAACAAAAATATTGTTATACATAAGGATAATATACGAGTACAAACATGCAAAGAATAATAATATTATTATATATATCCGTCGCATTCGGTAACAGACTAATAGACTTAAAAGACAAAAAATATATAATGATAGAGACTGACCCTGTATACGTTTTTCAGGACACAGCGTTCTTATACCATATGACAAACCTTTCTAGAATCTTGACACCCTACGAAAATATAGTACGATTTGCATATAATTTAGAACAAAACTCTGCAGAATATTTGTTGATAACTTAAATAGAAAATCTGAAGTCACAACTACTTCCCAGAATCTCCAGAACTAAACGTTCACTTAATTTTCTAGGATCAGCCCTCAAACTTATTACAGGAACACCTGACCACGATGATCTAATCGAAATCAAGACAGGATTGAATATGCTAATAGAAAAAATTAATAAACAAAAGAAAATAAACTCTGAATTTGAAAAAATATTAGAAAGAATTAGCCCCGAATCTATTTCAGAACATTTAATACTTACCGAAGTATACAACGAACTACATTCTATCGCTACAATGATTAATTTCGCAAAAGACGGAAACTTTTATTCCGGAACTTTAAATTTAAAAGATATTCAACAGATAGTGTCTAATGAAGCGTTAGATCTACCTATAATAAATATATTAGAATATGCCGATATTAATGTTTTTTATTTTCATCACACAATTGTAAACACCTATAAATACCCATTATTGAAAACGAAATGTAAGCTATTTAATTTGTATCCACTAGCATTTAAGCACGGAAAACTATTACTAGACTCTAGAATAGCAAAATGCAATAATAAATTTACAAGTATCGAAAAATGTAAAAATTATCTAGGAAACTTTATATGCAAAATTAAGAAACCGGACAACTGTACTATTAATGTATTAGAAAACAGGACAGCCAAATGCGAAGTAATACATGAAAATAACGCACCGCTACAAGTACTCGAAAGTGGAAACATCATTACAGATTACAAACACACCTGGAATAACGTAAAAATAAATGGACCTAAACTAATACAATTCAATTACTTAACAAATCTAGATGGAAAGCAATACTACAACCACCAACAAGCACTCAAAGATGCCATACATAACCTACACGACGAACAATTACAAATAATGCGCATCTAAAAATCTAATGGTAATTACAAATTTAACAATATATCCAAGAAATATCAACCTTCCTGATACCCATCGAAGAACATCCAGTCAAATACATATTTTATTTCGTATTGGGACTATGTACATTAGCATTACTAACTTATGGTATGATTAAATTCTGCGAATGCTACAGGATAAAGAAAATAGAAACACAAAGGAAAAAAATCGACGAATTATATGAAATAGAACTTCTCAAGCTCCGACAGAGACAATATACAGTTTAAAACCAGGACGTTTTTTTTTAAGAAGGAGGAGAGTTAACATCTCTTATTTTAAGATAGTAATAACAAATCCATAAATTCAAATATAACTAAGATAGTAATAAAAGATGATAAATCCATAAACTCAAATATAACTATTCTAAGCTAGAGATAAGACAAACATCATAAATACAACTATTGTAACGATAAGACAAACATCATAAATACAACTATTGTAACGATAAGACAAACATCATAAATACAACTATTGTAACGATAAGAAACACATTCTTTCTTTTCTAACTTAATACAAATAACTCAAAACATGTTTTACTGATAAAAAAGGTACTAGTAACCTAAACAAAGAAAAGCATATTTTGAGTTAGGACAAAGAAACATTAAACATAATTATTAATATAAATGCTAAGAAAAATAGCATAGATAGTCTTAAGAATATATTCAATAAAGAAACGCACATTTTTGGTGCAGAAAAAAGAAAATATATTTTTTTACTCATTTCCTATAATTGGAAATTAACTAGCGCTTTAATTTTGGTTCTCAACCAGAACTCCTTTATTTTCATATCGGTTTTTAAAGCATTCCATGTCATATCAAAACTTTCATGAGATAGAGGATATATTTTTTTGATATCTTCAGCCTCGCTACGAGTTTTTTTGCTTAGATGTATAACTTTACAACGGGTGTGAGCTTCGAGTGAGTAATGAACACTGCCCTGAACTTGTTACAAAACGAGACCCCTATTCATAACTTTCCTTAGACACTTCAGTGTCACATGGAAGAATCTTTAAGCAATCTGAGTTATCTTGCAAGAAATCTTGGGGGGCAATTTAATTTACTATAGAATATCGAAAAGTTAATTGACCTCTAGGGTACTTAGCGGTTTCTACTCGAAAACTCTTCATTAATTCTAGCATATGGAAAGTGCTAATATAATAAAAATCTGTAGATTATTCAAAAAAAAAAAATGTCTTTTGACGACATAACTGCTTCATAGAAAGCGTCTACTCTACCCCTTCTTGGTTTCAAATCTGTTAACTAAACTTTAATAAGCGACTCGTTAAGATTGTCACTTGGAGCTTATTTAAATCTTTCGCAAAAGTTGAGCAAGTAATCGATATCAAAACCAAATTGCTCTTTTAGGAAGAGCTACACTCATCCTCAGACTTTGAAGTCATTATGTATGGAGATGGGTTAGTATTATTTGATACTTTTGTTAAATTTTATGGAAATAAAAATCTATAGGGCTGGGTTTGCTATCTATTTTCACAGGGTAAGCATAGAGTAAAGGTGTGTTTACATTAAGTGTACAAGTCATATGTAAATTTATATGTAAATCAACACACATATTGTAAACCTCATAAAACTTAATATATGTTATTATCCTATGTGTTAAAACATGTAAAAGTTTTTTATTTAGAGCTCGATATATTTGATATGTTAAACTACATGACAACAAATTTCTTCAGTGACGCTAACTTTCCGTTTTTAAGTTTCCCCTCGAAATATTAAGGCGATAAAAGTTAGAGTTCTAAAAATAGAAATAAAAACAATAAACTTAAGACATCTTTAAAACTGTATAAAAAGAGCTGAAAAAAGTCAGCCGTATACAGTGGATAAAGAAAAGTAAAATCAAAGTTGATTAAAAGTAAAAAATGATTTTATTGCCATCTAATATTACATAACTTAAATACCTGAAACTTGCAAATAAATTTAAAACCAATGGAAATAACTGGTAAAACCAAGTGCCTGTTATATTATGTTTCAAAGAGGAAAAAAATATCATGTTGAAACTTCGAGCAATAGTATATTAATCCATGCATTCATTCTTCATTATTGTTTCAACAATGGCTAAATTCAGTTATAGTGTTCTATCTGATATATATTTTGAACATTATTTTACATATAATGAATAATCCATTCTTCAAAATATGCGACAAACAAGAAATTAAAATTCATAAATTAAAAATAAAAAACTTTTTAAATACTTTAAGAAAACGGTACAATCAATGTTCCAGAAACAAGAAATTGTTTTACTCACGCAACCAAGAATGGCTAAGAAATAAACTTATTTTTAAAAAGGCATAAGTAACTACCACGGAAACTGGAAAAGGTGGTCGACCAGCAAAGCCAATTGATAATTGTAGTGAAAGATCACGAAGACGCAAGCTTAAACATATCAATGAAGAAGTTTCTTGTAGCATCATAAAGGATTTATTTCTGCATCAAATTCAAGCATCGAAAACTAAAAAGAGTAAAATTGCTATCATTAATAAAATAGTGGAAGCAAGCCCCAGACGCACAAAAAGGATTTTAAAAAGTATGCCGACACCAACTGAAGAAAATAAATTTACTCCAGAAGAAGCATTGCACTATTTTTAGATTTGAAAATGACTAAAAACCAATATACAGAATTGCGGAAGCGAACCAATTAAAAAAATTGTGGAATTTTTCCATCATATCGAGATATAGTTTCTGCCAAAAAAGATTGCTTACCTTCACCAACTGCTATTAGTGTAACTTCAAGTTCAGCAGAAATAAAATTGCAGGATCTTCTTGAACACACTGCAGAACGATTACTAAAGACATTTGATGCTGACTATTTAAAGAAGTTTAAAAATTGCAGCATGACTTTAATTTCTAAATGGGGATGTGATGGGTCCTCTGGCCAGAAACAATACAAACAATGTAATGCGGAAAATTCATCAGATGCCTATTTATTCATGATTTCTTTCATTCCATTACGTTTAACAAAAACATTTATTGGTTCAGAGCCGTCAACTAGTAGAGCTGCAGAGATAGATGTATGGAAGAATGAAATTCCGTCGTCAACAAAATTTTGTAGACCAATAAAGTTTGCTTGCAAAAAAGAAACTAAAGATGTCATAACTGAAGAAGTTGGCAAAATAAAAGATGAAATTAAAGAACTTAAACCCGTGATATTTGAATTTAATGATCAATGCATCGAAGTCAACTTTAAAATGTCACTTACAATGATCGATGGAAAAGTTGCACAAGCTTTAACCGAAACAAAGTCTTCGTCAAGCTGCACCATATGCCAAAAAACATCAAGTCAATTGAGCCAACCACCAACACAAGACGATAGTTTTAATGAAGCATATGATTTTGGAATGTCACCTCTTCATGCTAGAATTCGTTTTATGGAGCATATTCTTAAATTGGGATACGATTTGGAATTTGGCCCGTTAGGCGAAACAGTGAGAAACAACAAAGAAAATTTGGAAAAAAAAAAGCAAAAAAAAAGATATTCAAGAAAAATACCGTGAGATAGGCCTTATAATTGACCAGCCTAAGCAAGGAGAAGGAAATTGTAATGATGAAAACACAGCAAGGAGATTTTTTTCCGATCCAGAAACTGCAGCTTCTATAACTGGAGTAGATTATGATTTATTACGACGATTCCAAATCATATTAGAAGTTATAGCATGTAGCAAAAAGATAGATGCAAAAAAATTGTTCAGTATGCTAATGAGACAGCAACCCTTTATAACCAAAAATATTCTTGGAGACATATGCCAACCACAGTTCACAAAATTTTGTTCCATGGGGAACAAATAATTCAGCACAATATGCTTCCAATTGGAGATCTCTCAGAAGAAGCGCAAGAAAAAAGGAACAAAGACTACAGATTCTTTCGCGAGCACAATACAAGAAAAATTTCCAGATATTGTACTAATGAAGATCTTATTAATATTTTGTTGTGTACATCAGACCCGTATATGTCCAGTATTCGACAAAAATGGAAATCAACCTCATTAGAGTTAGATGAAGAAGCTAAACAACTACTGCAAAATGAAAATCAAAGCTATTTGGAAGAAATTTTTACTAATATTGTTTAATTAATACTAGTTTAAAGAATATAATTTGTTTATAATTTTAGTATAAATTTTTATTAATACATTTAAATAAAATATATGTGCACTTTAAATCAATAGTAAAAGTTTACTAAAAATTTTATCGATGTTGTGTTCTGTATATAATATATCCAAATGGTATTGATATTGTTGGGAATTTCAGTGTTATTTTTCAGTTTAATCCTCACAAGAATTGGCTTTCTTCCAAAAAAAAACTACCTTTGGCCCCTGTGAATATTGAGACTAAATAAATGTCAGGGGCCAAATGTTGGCATTTTCTGACCAAAATTAAGTTTAGGAATAATAAATAAGTATTGGTTGTAAAATACGATTGAGGAAATAAGAAATTATAAAAAAATACCTATTTAAAATGTAAAAATATTCAACTTTTACATGGAAACTCAACAAAAAATTAAAATGCATTTTTAACTCCACATTACTTACGTTCCTATCGGTCGATTTTTACGTTTGAACACGCAAATTCAAGCTTAAAGTCCCTCCTATAGAACAAAATAAATTGCGTACAAAAATACCAATCCGGTCAAAAGTTATAGAGTTTTGACCGCTATCTCGCGAAATTGACCACTGTGGCGACGAAATAAAAACGTAAGGAAATACTCAAAACACATTGTAAAGGAAGATAAAGGTAACACAATAATTACAAACAAAAATATTGTTATACATAAGGATAATATACGAGTACAAACATGCAAAGAATAATAATATTATTATATATATCCGTCGCATTCGGTAAGAGACTAATAGACTTAAAAGACAAAAAATATATAATGATAGAGACTGACCCTGTATACGTTTTTCAGGACACAGCGTTCTTATACCATATGACAAACCTTTCTAGAATCTTGACACCCTACGAAAATATAATACGATTTGCATATAATTTAGAACAAAACTCTGCAGAATATTTGTTGATAACTAAAATAGAAAATCTGAAGTCACAACTACTTCCTAGAATCTCCAGAACTAAACGTTCTCTTAATTTTCTAGGATCAGCCCTCAAACTTATTACAGGAACACCTGACCACGATGACCTAATCGAAATCAAGACAGGATTGAATATGCTAATAGAAAAAATTAATAAACAAAAGAAAATAAACTCTGAATTTGAAAAAATATTAGAAAGAATTAGCCCTAAATCTATTTCAGAACATTTAATACTTACCGAAGTATACAACGAACTACATTCTATCGCTACAATGATTAATTTCGCAAAAGACGGAAACTTTTATTCCGGAACTTTAAATTTAAAAGATATTCAACAGATAGTGTCTAATGAAGCGTTAGATCTACCTATAATAAATATATTAGAATATGCCGATATTAATGTTTTTTATTTTCATCACACAATTGTAAACGCCTATAAATACCCATTATTGAAAACGAAATGTAAGCTATTTCATTTGTATCCACTAGCATTTAAGCACGGAAAACTATTACTAGACTCTAGAATAGCAAAATGCAATAATAAATTTACAAGTATCGAAAAATGTAAAAATTATCTAGGAAACTTTATATGCAAAATTAAGAAACCGGACAACTGTACTATTAAGGTATTAGAAAACAGGCCAGCCAAATGCGAAGTAATACATGAAAATAACGCACCGCTACAAGTACTCGAAAGTGGAAACATCATTACAGATTACAAACACACCTGGAATAACGTAAAAATAAATGGACCTAAACTAATACAATTCAATTACTTAACAAATCTAGATGGAAAGCAATACTACAACCACCAACAAGCACTCAAAGATGCCATACATAACCTACACGACGAACAATTACAAATAATGCGCATCTAAGAATCTAATGGTAATAACAAATTTAACAATATATCCAAGAAATATCAACCTTCCTGATACCCATCGAAGAACATCCAGTCAAATACACATTTTATTTCGTATTGGGACTATGTACATTAGCATTACTAACTTATGGTATGATTAAATTCTGCGAATGCTACAGGATAAAGAAAATAGAAACACAAAGGAAAAAAAACGACGAATTATATGAAATACAACTTCTCAAGCTCCGACACAGACAATATACAGTTTAAAACCAGGACATTTTTTTTAAGAAGGAGGAGAGTTAACATCTCTTATTTTAAGATAGTAATAACAAATCCATAAATTCAAATATAACTAAGATAGTAATAAAAGATGATAAATCCATAAGCTCAAATATAACTATTCTAAGCTAGAGATAAGACAAACATCATAAATACAACTATTGTAACGATAAGACAAACATCATAAATACAACTATAGTAACGATAAGAAACACATTCTTTCTTTTCTAACTTAATACAAATAACTCAAAACATGTTTTACTGATAAAAAAGGTACTACAGTACGTTCATAAATAATACCACATTTGCTAATCTGTAAATTAATAATTCATAAAATTTTAACAGGGCATGCTATAATTTTCATCTCTTTGTGTAAACTTTATTAATATGTTCTCTTTTCAAAATTGACCTCATTTTACACAAAACTCTCAGGAATTACAAATACCGTTATCAAAATTGCTTACATTTATATATTTAGCATATTTAAGCGTTCAAATTGTATAGCACAAATGCAAAAAATTCTTTGTATAACAAAGACTAAATAACAACTTCATTTATTTATTTAACAAAAACAATAAAAGAAAACCTTTTAATAATTTATTAGACCACCTTTCGATTTAATGCAATTAAATATTCTATTTTTCATAGAACTTGTTAATTTTTTCAGAAGAGCCTGATCCAGTGCCTCCCATTCCTTGAAAATTGAATTTTTGAGCTCATTAACACTCATGAATTGACGATTGCCAGCATAAATTCTCCTGACGAGAATTCCCCATATGTTTTCTATAGGGTTCATATCTGGAGAGCAAGAAGGCCATTCCAAAACATCGACATTATTTGAGCTTAACCATTCTTTTGTAAATTTGCTGGCATGGCAGGCTGCATTGTCTTGCTGGAAAATATATTTCTTATTTATATTATTATGTAAAAATGGCAATAAACTGCACTTAAGCAATTCACAATATTTTTCACTATTCATTTTGGTTGGTACGATTTGCAACTCCAAACAGCATTCTTCAGTAAATGCACCCCAAATCATAACAGAACCACCACCAAAGTTTCTTCGTGAGAAACATTGGTGTTCTTTTCGTAAGTCACGCCAGTAACTATTATTGCCGTCAGGGCCATCTAAATTAAATTTTTTTTCATCTGAAAAAAGTATCTTTAAAAAGAAATAAATAAGTTAACCATTTTATAACTCAAAGGTGTTAAATAACTTACATTTGACCAATTTGTATTCATATTATTTTTGCAAAACTCCAAACGTGCATTGATATGACGTTTCAAAAGGCGAGGAGCTTTTTTCATTCTCTGTTTTTAAATATGTTTGGAAGAGTTTAGAACAATTCAAATGGTCGTTTTGCACACTTTGTTGGAAACGCATGCAGCAAGTTGGTTACAGCTTTTGGTACTGTTGCTTGCTGTCCTTAGAATAAGACTGTGCTCGCGTTCATTTAACTTTTTTTTTCTACCACTGCTTTTATTTTTGCCATAATTTTCAATATTTGCCAAATAATTATAAACAACCTTTCGACTTCTGCAGATTTGAATTGCAATTTCAGCTTTCGACGCACCAATTTCTGTCAATGTTAAAATTTGACCTTTTTCAAATTCGTTAAGTACTTTTCCGCGTGGCATTTTGCTTATAACTAATATTTTTAATAAAACTGAATGCAATATGTTGTTTTAAAACGGTATTTTTTTATACAAAGAATTTTTTGCATTTGTGCTATACAATTTGAACGCTTAAATATGCTAAATATATAAATGTAAGCAATTTTGATAACGGTATTTGTAATTCCTGAGAGTTTTGTGTAAAATGAGGTCAATTTTGAAAAGAGAACATATTAATAAAGTTTACACAAAGAGATGAAAATTATAGCATGCCCTGTTAAAATTTTATGAATTATTAATTAACAGATTAGCAAATGTGCTATTATTTATGAACGTACTGTAGTAACCTAAACAAAGAAAAGCATATTTTGAGTTAGGACAAAGAAACATTAAACATAATTATTAATATAAATAGATGCTAAGAAAAATAGCATAGATAGTCTTAAGAATATATTCAATAAAGAAACGCACATTTTTGGTGCAGAAAAAAGAAAATATATTTTTTTACTCATTTCCTATAATTGGAAATTAACTAGCGCTTTAATTTTGGTTCTCAACCAGAACTCCTTTATTTTCATATCGGTTTTTAAAGCATTCCATGTCATATCAAAACTTTCAGGAGATAGAGGATATATTTTTTTGATATCTTCAGCCTCGCTACGAGTTTTTTTGCTTAGATGTATAACTTTACAACGGGTGTGAGCTTCGAGTGAGTAATGTACACTGCCCTGAACTTGTTACAAAACGAGACCCCTATTCATAACTTTCCTTAGACACTTCAGTGTCACATGGAAGAATCTTTAAGGAATCTGAGTTATCTTGCAAGAAATCTTGGGGGGCAATTTAATTTACTATAGAATATCGAAAAGTTAATTGACCTCTAGGGTACTTAGCGGTTTCTACTCGAAAACTCTTCATTAATTCTAGCATATGGAAAGTGCTAATATAATAAAAATCTGTAGATTATTCAAAAAAAAAATGTCTTTTGACGACATAACTGCTTCATAGAAAGCGTCTACTCTACCCCTTGGTTCAAATCTTGGTTTCAAATCTGTTAACTTTAATAAGCGACTCGTTAAGATTGTCACTTGGAGCTTATTTAAATCTTTCGCAAAAGTTGAGCAAGTAATCGATATCAAAACCAAATTGCTCTTTTAGGAAGAGCTACACTCATCCTCAGACTTTGAAGTCATTATGTATGGAGATGGGTTAGTATTATTTGATACTTTTGTTAAATTTTATGGAAATAAAAATCTATAGGGCTGGGTTTGCTATCTATTTTCACAGGGTAAGCATAGAGTAAAGGTGTGTTTACATTAAGTGTACAAGTCATATGTAAATCCATATGTAAATCAACACACATAGTGTAAACCTCATAAAACTTAATATATGTTATTATCCTATGTGTTAAAACATGTAAAAGTTTTTTATTTAGAGCTCGATATATTTGATATGTTAAACTACATGACAACAAATTTCTTCAGTGACGCTAACTTTCCGTTTTTAAGTTTCCACTCGAAATATTAAGGCGATAAAAGTTAGAGTTCTAAAAATAGAAATAAAAACAATAAACTTAAGACATCTTTAAAACTGTATAAAAAGAGCTGAAAAAAGTCAGCCGTATACAGTGGATAAAGAAAAGTAAAATCAAAGTTGATTAAAAGTAAAAAATGATTTTATTGCCATCTAATATTACATAACTTAAATACCTGAAAATTGCAAATAAATTTAAAACCAATGGAAATAACTGGTAAAACCAAGTGCCTGTTATATTATGTTTCAAAGAGGAAAAAAAGATCATGTTGAAACTTCGAGCAATAGTATATTAATCCGTGCATTCATTCTTCATTATTGTTTCAACAATGGCTAAATTCAGTTATAGTGTTCTATCTGATATATATTTTGAACGGAAAGATGAAAACGACATTATTTTACATATAATGAATAATCCATTCTTCAAAATATGCGACAAACAAGAAATTAAAATTCATAAATTAAAAATAAAAAACTTTTTAAATACTTTAAGAAAACGGTACAATCAATGTTCCAGAAACAAGAAATTGTTTTACTCACGCAACCAAGAATGGCTAAGAAATAAACTTATTTTTAAAAAGGCATAAGTAACTACCACGGAAACTGGAAAAGGTGGTCGACCAGCAAAGCCAATTGATAATTGTAGTGAAAGATCACGAAGACGCAAGCTTAAACATATCAATGAAGAAGTTTCTTGTAGCATCATAAAGGATTTATTTCTGCATCAAATTCAAGCATCGAAAACTAAAAAGAGTAAAATTGCTATCATTAATAAAATAGTGGAAGCAAGCCCCAGACGCACAAAAAGGATTTTAAAAAGTATGCCGACACCAACTGAAGAAAATAAATTTACTCCAGAAGAAGCATTGCACTATTTTTGGATTTGAAAATGACTAAAAACCAATATACAGAATTGCGGAAGCGAACCAATTAAAAAAATTGTGGAATTTTTCCATCATATCGAGATATAGTTTCTGCCAAAAAAGATTGCTTACCTTCACCAACTGCTATTAGTGTAACTTCAAGTTCAGCAGAAATAAAATTGCAGGATCTTCTTGAACACACTGCAGAACGATTACTAAAGACATTTGATGCTGACTATTTAAAGAAGTTTAAAAATTGCAGCATGACTTTAATTTCTAAATGGGGATGTGATGGGTCCTCTGGCCAGAAACAATACAAACAATGTAATGCGGAAAATTCATCAGATGCCTATTTATTCATGATTTCTTTCGTTCCATTACGTTTAACAAAAACATTTATTGGTTCAGAGCCGTCAACTAGTAGAGCTGCAGAGATAGATGTATGGAAGAATGAAATTCCGTCGTCAACAAAATTTTGTAGACCAATAAAGTTTGCTTGCAAAAAAGAAACTAAAGATGTCATAACTGAAGAAGTTGGCAAAATAAAAGATGAAATTAAAGAACTTAAACCCGTGATATTTGAATTTAATGATCAATGCATCGAAGTCAACTTTAAAATGTCACTTACAATGATCGATGGAAAAGTTGCACAAGCTTTAACCGAAACAAAGTCTTCGTCAAGCTGCACCATATGCCAAAAAACATCAAGTCAATTGAGCCAACCACCAACACAAGACGATAGTTTTAATGAAGCATATGATTTTGGAATGTCACCTCTTCATGCTAGAATTCGTTTTATGGAGCATATTCTTAAATTGGGATACGATTTGGAATTTGGCCCGTTAGGCGAAACAGTGAGAAACAACAAAGAAAATTTGGAAAAAAAAAGCAAAAAAAAAAGATATTCAAAAAAAATACCGTGAGATAGGCCTTATAATTGACCAGCCTAAGCAAGGAGAAGGAAATTGTAATGATGGAAACACAGCAAGGAGATTTTTTTCCGATCCAGAAACTGCAGCTTCTATAACTGGAGTAGATTATGATTTAATACGACGATTCCAAATCATATTAGAAGTTATAGCTTGTAGCAAAAAGATAGATGCAAAAAAATTGGTCAGTATGCTAATGAGACAGCAACCCTTTATAACCAAAAATATTCTTGGAGACATATGCCAACCACAGTTCACAAAATTTTGTTCCATGGGGAACAAATAATTCAGCACAATATGCTTCCAATTGGAGATCTCTCAGAAGAAGCGCAAGAAAAAAGGAACAAAGACTACAGATTCTTTCGCGAGCACAATACAAGAAAAATTTCCAGATATTGTACTAATGAAGATCTTATTAATATTTTTTGTGCACATCAGACCCGTATATGTCCAGTATTCGACAAAAATGGAAGTCAACCTCATTAGAGTTAGATGAAGAAGCTAAACAACTACTGCAAAATGAAAATCAAAGCTATTTGGAAGAAATTTTTACTAATATTGTTTAATTAATACTAGCTTAAAGATTATAATTTGTTTATAATTTTAGTATAAATTTTTATTAATACATTTAAATAAAATATATGTGCACTTTAAATCAATAGTAAAAGTTTACTAAAAATTTTATCGATGTTGTGTTCTGTATATAATATATCCAAATGGTATTGATATTGTTGGGAATTTCAGTGTTATTTTTCAGTTTAATCCTCACAAGAATTAGCTTTCTTCCAACAAAAACCTACCTTTGGCCCCTGTGAATATTGAGACTAAATAAATGTCAGGGGCCAAATGTTGGCATTTTCTGACCAAAATTAAGTTTAGGAATAATAAATAAGTATTGGTTGTAAAATACAATTGAGGAAAATAAGAAATTATAAAAAAATACCTATTTAAAATGTAAAAAATATTCAACTTTTACATGGAAACTCAACAAAAAATTAAAATGCATTTTTAACTCCACATTACTTACGTTCCTATCGGTCGATTTTTACGTTTGAACACGCAAATTCAAGCTTAAAGTCCCTCCTATAGAACAAAATAAATTGCGTACAAAAATACCAATCCGGTCAAAAGTTATAGAGTTTTGACCGCTATCTCGCGAAATTGACCACTGTGGCGACGCAATAAAAACGTAAGGAAATACTCAAAACACATTGTAAAGGAAGATAAAGGTAACACAATAATTACAAACAAAAATATTGTTATACATAAGGATAATATACGAGTACAAACATGCAAAGAATAATAATATTATTATATATATCCGTCGCATTCGGTAACAGACTAATAGACTTAAAAGACAAAAAATATATAATGATAGAGACTGACCCTGTATACGTTTTTCAGGACACAGCGTTCTTATACCATATGACAAACCTTTCTAGAATCTTGACACCCTACGAAAATATAATACGATTTGCATATAATTTAGAACAAAACTCTGCAGAATATTTGTTGATAACTAAAATAGAAAATCTGAAGTCACAACTACTTCCTAGAATCTTCAGAACTAAACGTTCACTTAATTTTCTAGGATCAGCCCTCAAACTTATTACAGGAACACCTGACCACGATGACCTAATCGAAATCAAGACAGGATTGAATATGCTAATAGAAAAAATTAATAAACAAAAGAAAATAAACTCTGAATTTGAAAAAATATTAGAAAGAATTAGCCCCGAATCTATTTCAGAACATTTAATACTTACCGAAGTATACAACGAACTACATTCTATCGCTACAATGATTAATTTCGCAAAAGACGGAAACTTTTATTCCGGAACTTTAAATTTAAAAGATATTCAACAGATAGTGTCTAATGAGGCGTTAGATCTACCTATAATAAATATATTAGAATATGCCGATATTAATGTTTTTTATTTTCATCACACAATTGTAAACACCTATAAATACCCATTATTGAAAACGAAATGTAGGCTATTTAATTTGTATCCACTAGCATTTAAGCACGGAAAATTATTACTAGACTCTAGAATAGCAAAATGCAATAATAAATTTACAAGTATCGAAAAATGTAAAAATTATCTAGGAAACTTTATATGCAAAATTAAGAAACCGGACAACTGTACTATTAATGTATTAGAAAACAGGCCAGCCAAATGCGAAGTAATACATGAAAATAACGCACCGCTACAAGTACTCGAAAGTGGAAACATCATTACAGATTACAAACACACCTGGAATAACGTAAAAATAAATGGACCTAAACTAATACAAGTCAATTACTCAACAAATCTAGATGGAAAGCAATACTACAACCACCAACAAGCACTCAAAGATGCCATACATAACCTACACGACGAACAATTACAAATAATGCGCATCTAAGAATCTAATGGTAATAACAAATTTAACAATATATCCAAGAAATATCAACCTTCCTGATACCCATCGAAGAACATCCAGTCAAATACACATTTTATGTCGTATTGGGACTATGTACATTAGCATTACTAACTTATGGTATGATTAAATTCTGCGAATGCTACAGGATAAAGAAAATAGAAACACAAAGGAAAAAAACGACGAATTATATGAAATAGAACTTCTCAAGCTCCGACAGAGACAATATACAGTTTAAAACCAGGACGTTTTTTTTAAGAAGGAGGAGAGTTAACATCTCTTATTTTAAGATAGTAATAACAAATCCATAAATTCAAATATAACTAAGATAGTAATAAAAGATGATAAATCCATAAGCTCAAATATAACTATTCTAAGCTAGAGATAAGACAAACATCATAAATACAACTATTGTAACGATAAGACAAACATCATAAATACAACTATTGTAACGATAAGACAAACATCATAAATACAACTATTGTAACGATAAGAAACACATTCTTTCTTTTCTAACTTAATACAAATAACTCAAAACATGTTTTACTGATAAAAAAGGTACTAGTAACCTAAACAAAGAAAAGCATATTTTGAGTTAGGACAAAGAAACATTAAACATAATTATTAATATAAATAGATGCTAAGAAAAATAGGATAGATAGTCTTAAGAATATATTCAATAAAGAAACGCACATTTTTGGTGCAGAAAAAAGAAAATATATTTTTTTACTCATTTCCTATAATTGGAAATTAACTAGCGCTTTAATTTTGGTTCTCAACCAGAACTCCTTTATTTTCATATCGGTTTTTAAAGCATTCCATGTCATATCAAAACTTTCATGAGATAGAGGACATATTTTTTTGATATCTTCAGCCTCGCTACGAGTTTTTTTGCTTAGATGTATAACTTTACAACGGGTGTGAGCTTCGAGTGAGTAATGTACACTGCCCTGAACTTGTTACAAAACGAGACCCCTATTCATAACTTTCCTTAGACACTTCAGTGTCACATGGAAGAATCTTTAAGCAATCTGAGTTATCTTGCAAGAAATCTTGGGGGGCAATTTAATTTACTATAGAATATCAAAAAGTTAATTGACCTCTAGGGTACTTAGCGGTTTCTACTCGAAAACTCTTCATTAATTCTAGCATATGAAAAGTGCTGATATAATAAAAATCTGTAGATTATTCAAAAAAAAAATTTCTTTTGACGACATAACTGCTTCATAGAAAGCGTCTACTCTACCCCTTCTTGGTTTCAAATCTGTTAACTAAACTTTAATAAGCGACTCGTTAAGATTGTCACTTGGAGCTTATTTAAATCTTTCGCAAAAGTTGAGCAAGTAATCGATATCAAAACCAAATTGCTCTTTTAGGAAGAGCTACACTCATCCTCAGACTTTGAAGTCATTATGTATGGAGATGGGTTAGTATTATTTGATACTTTTGTTAAATTTTATGGAAATAAAAATCTATAGGGCTGGGTTTGCTATCTATTTTCACAGGGTAAGCATAGAGTAAAGGTGTGTTTACATTAAGTGTACAAGTCATATGTAAATCCATATGTAAATCAACACACATAGTGTAAACCTCATAAAACTTAATATATGTTATTATCCTATGTGTTAAAACATGTAAAAGTTTTTTATTTAGAGCTCGATTTATTTGATATGTTAAACTACATGACAACAAATTTCTTCAGTGACGCTAACTTTCCGTTTTTAAGTTTCCCCTCGAAATATTAAGGCGATAAAAGTTAGAGTTCTAAAAATAGAAATAAAAACAATAAACTTAAGACATCTTTAAAACTGTATAAAAAGAGCTGAAAAAAGTCAGCCGTATACAGTGGATAAAGAAAAGTAAAATCAAAGTTGATTACTGTTGTTTTTGCTTGAACTTTGATTTTTATCTTTACTTTATTGTTTAGACAAAATCTTTAGTTCATCTAAAATATTTGTGAGAAGTTTCCTGAAGTGCTAAGTAAGCGGCCATTGAGACGTGGTTTCACCTCCAATATTCAATATCCGGAAAATATCACAAAAAATTTTCAAGTTTAAATAATTTAATTTAATATTCCCGTGTTTTAATTATTAAATTATTGCAAGTGCCTGTGCATTAACCAAAAATAAAATTTATTAGTGTTTTGTGATGTTTTATTTGTTGTTTTTATTTCTCAACATCTTTAAAACTTTATAAAAAGAGCTGAAAAAAAGTCAGCGGTATACAGTGGATAAGGAAAAGTAAAATCAAAGTTGATTACAGTTGGTTTTGCTTGCAATTTGATTTTTGTCTTTACTTTATTGTTTAGACAAAAATTTGTAGTTAATCTAAAATAATTGTGAGAAGTTTCCTGAAGAGCTAAGTAAGCGGTAGCGAAATTATCATCGAGACGTGCTTTCACCTCCAACAATCAATATCGGGAAAATAGCACAAAAAATTTAAAGATTAATACATTTAATTTAATATTCCCGTGTTTTAATTTTTAATAAAAAATATTTTTTGAGCTTTTGTTGGTAATATACCAATATACCGTAGGCTAAAAAGTAATATTTGGGCATATCCATGAGTATGTCAACCACGACAGAAAATACAGAAACTCTTGAACTTTTAATATTATGATAAAAAAAAGTAATATTGAAACTTAGGATTTGAAGATTACCGCCTAATGCATTTTTGAAGAGCAAATATTGCAATTTAAGATCAGTGCCGAAGTTGTGGTAAAAATATAATTGAAGTTTTAACTGCTGACTTATTACATATTGTTTATTTTTTTCAGTGGAAGAATATTTGTAAAGAGTATTTTAAAATAAAACAAGAACCTGGGAACATGCAGTTTTGAGCTCGTGTTCTTTTAAACGAACTTAGCCAAGTATATATAGATATATATATATATATATATATATATATATATATATATTAGCAATTTTAATAAGGAAAGACAGTCTTGTGACTTAACTTAAATCGTGAAGTTCTAAATAGTTATCGCTAAAAAATTAAATAGTTGATATCACTGTTTTAAGTTTTTTTTCAGCAACATGATACTTATAAACCGTAGTCACTGATTTTGACATACACACGAAATTACATATGGATAGCAATTTTGACATTCCATATGACTTGTACACGTAGTCTAAACACACCTTAAGGGGCTATAAAACAGCAATAGATATTAAACTAGGATCGAAGACAGGTGTAGTTTAGGAGATAAGTATTAAGGCACGAAATGTGTTTCCTGAGGATTCAGGGAACAACAGAAATAATTTAAGCAAATTGTAAACCTTTAGAATATGAGTTTATAATGTGCACGTTTTGCACAAACTTTACCACATCTAATATCGAAGATCAAGCGGATTCGATACTAGAAACAAATTTAGAAGACCTCGGAAATAGATGCCATAAGCTGCAAACATCATACGAAGCTCTTGTGGTTCTGAAAATAACACTGAGTATAAAGTAAATACCAAAGCTACCTTTAATGCATGCTCTGAACAATATTATACATGTTGATTTAAAACTCTTTAGTTGTACCGAACCCTAAATTGTCACACCTCAAGCAGGTTTTCTCCCACAAATTCCTCCAGTACAAAACAGAACGTCCTTCATTAAACTTCCGCCCTGTTATATTAAAACTTTCCCAGGCAGTTACGAAAAATTGCCAACATTTCGTAACTTTTTAACTACTGCTTGTATTGAAAACAATGAAATCTCGAAGGCTTAAAAGCTATTCTACTCGAGAATCAAAACGAGTGGTAGCGCTGGCGCCATTCTCAAAAGATATACACTCTGTGATGAAAATTTTGACCACGCATGGAACGCCTTAAAATCTCGATTTTATGAGTCGTAATAGATAACAGGCTGAAAATAATGTTTAGCATCCCTGCTGCGTACTCAGAGTATAGTAAATGCATTCAAAAATACATTCAACAGTAACTGAATGTTTAACTGCCCTCAAGGCTCTCAAATGGAGCGTTGAGGGATGGGACCCAATCCTTATATATTTTGTTTCAACGAAATTACCCGCTGATACTCGATCTCTGTGGGAACAATCTTTCAAAACTCAACGTTAAGTACCAACTTGGGCACAAATAGACGAGTTTCTTGTAAATAGGTACGAAGTACTCGAAAAAATATCATCTATAAAGACCTCAAAAAATCAATATAACTTCCTGCAAAGCCTAAAATTCGGTCTTATTTCTCACAATAAAAACTCTCATATACCTGGAGACCTTGCAAGGAAACCATTATTTGAGATCTTGCAGTAAATTTCGGAAACACAGTACAGCAACGAATAGACTATGTTTTTCAAAACAAAATATGCAATAATTTTCTCTCGTTTGGCCACTTAAAAGCAAACTGTTCCAGCGAAAAACTTGTTTTATATGCAAAGCTGATCACCATGCGCTATTACATTTGCCTAAATTTAAAACATTTTGTAATAAAGAAAATGCAAAAATTTAAAAGAACCTCCGAAAAGCCCTGGAACTGAAGGCGGACAAGACAAGCCGTTAACTTCCTGATACTCTCACGCAAACTTCTCTATGAATAACGATTTTATTCTACTCCGAACGGCCTTAGTGCACATTGAGCACAGAGGTGAACTGTATGTAGCAAGAGCATTAATTGACCCAGGCTCACAAAGAACATTTTTATCAGAGAGAGTTAAATCTATATTAGAATTACCTTATCAAAAGGCTCACTTTGAAATTGTTGGAATAGGCGGCCAAATACAATCTGCGAATAAGGAATGCAATGTAACTCTATTTGCTAGGTGTTGTAGTTTATAGTTTACTATTACCACTATTATACTTCCAAAACTAACAAAACACATTCTTTAATCTCGTTTGAACCACAGTAATACCATCTGAAACCGCGTCTCTAAACAACACTTTGCGCAAATTTTGTGATCAGGAGGAACTGCCCTCAAACCCCGATCCTTCAAAACAAAACCACTACTGTGAAAAATTCTACAAAAAAAGTACAACAAGAGCGGCAAGGTACATGGTAAAACTTCCACTAAAACATCTCGTGAAATCGTTTATGAGGGTAAATGTTTCTCATTTTATTTACCTCATCACGCATTTCTTCGACCAGAACACAAAACTACAAAAGTGAGGATAGTATTCAACGTGTCTCGCAGAATTATCTCGGGCTGTTCTTTAACGACATTTTACTTACGGGTCCAATTTCACAAGCCGATTTGATCTTCATTATTATTAACTGGCGAATCTGGCAATATGTTTCTAGTGGCGATATTGAGAAGATGTATCGCTAAATTTTAGTTTACCCCGAAGAAAGAAAAATTCGACGCATTCTATATCAAAGGAAGCATACTGGACCATTTAAAGACTACAAACTTAAGACCGTTACATTTAGTGTAAACTGCGCTCCCTTCCTTGCAATTCGTATAATTCATCAACTCGCGAAAAACTTTCATGAAAAATATCCTAGAGCAACAATAATCTTTCGCCAGTAGACCTATGTAGACGATATATTATCAGGTGGGCATACGTTAGAAGAAGCACAAGAATCCCAGTCTCAAAACGTTGAATCTCTTAAATCTGCTGGATTTTGCTTAAAAAAGATTACATTAAAAGATATTCGATTGCTCACTCATATTCCAACGGAAGATCTTTACGATTTAGGTCTTTTGCGCTTCCCAGAAACTAGCGCAACGAAAACCTTAGAAATCAAATAAAATGCTCTAACTGGTACTTCCAGCTACTCCTTTTCCCCGATTTCTGAGTCTCAAAGTATTACAAAAAGGAAAATATTATCTGGCATTGCATCTATTTTCGATCCATCGGGCTGGATAACTCCCATAGTATTCAGAGCCGAAGTACTAGCGCAGCAATTGTGGCTTGAAGGACTTCAGTGGGATGACAACGTTAGCTTCGACATACAATACAAATGGAACAAATTAATATTGATCTCTCCCGAATTGATGTAAAATAAATCTCAAGATGGTTACAATACAAACGCATAGATGTTATTCAGTTTCAAGGCTTCTCGGATGCATCTAAATCGTCATATTGTAGCACAGTATTCTTAAGGTGAAAAAATACATCTCAAGCCACATATTCTAATTTAATAGGAGCCAAAAGTAATGTATCCCCCCTACAATCCATATGCTTGCCTCGACTGGAGCTATGCGGCGCTGTACTTCTAACCAAACTAGTTAAATACACATTAGAATCCTTTAAGTTGTCCCCGTATAAAATTTTTTTGTGGACAGACATATAAATTAGCGGATGGCTATCCAAAACTTCATGTACAAACAGCTCAAATTCATAACACTCTGCCGGGTGCCATTTGAGGTCATGTTCGGATACACCATAATTCCGCAGATCTCGAAACTCGAGGATGTAAGCCTCAAGATTTCACAATTTATCGCTTATGGTGGCACGGGCCGCCATGGATTACTAAGCTAAAGTCGGAATGGCCAAAAATTACTCCTATTTACGCTCCAATGTCTGCAAACCTCTATTCACTCAGCGGATATATTAGACAGATTCTCCTCTAAGAGTTTTATCTTACGTAATTCGATTTTATAATCAGAGCCTAGTTAAACTAAGGTCAGAAAATTCTCAACCCCAAAATGATCTTACTCAAAAAAAAAAAAATATAAAAAAATAATAAATTTTGTAAAAAATCGATTAATAGCAGTAGTTAAAAGATCTCACAATGCGGAGGAATTTAAATATATCTCAAATTCTATGAACACACCTTCTAAAAGCTCTCTTAAAACACTAAACCCGATGTTAGACATAAATAATCTCCTCAGAGTCAATAGTCTCCTCTCAGATGCATCATTTACATATAATGAACGCTATCCCATAATCATAATAATTTAAGATTACGTCAACTTTATTTAGAACATTTGCACGTTATTCTTGGTCACGAAATTCTTTCTTGAATAGAAGTCTCACAATATATCTTCCACTTTTTTCCATAGTAGTTGTTTGCCTATAAAAGTTTTTGCAGTATAAATCCTCCTCAGAAACTACGCGTTGAGATGGAGGTTTTTGTTGATTCGAGAACCTTTACCAAGCGTAATAACGTATGGTAATCCTGCTTAAATATGAAACAGGTTTTTTTTTACTAGTACAGTTAGTTTTTATATAAGCGGAGGTAATGCAATAATTGCAAATTTTATTTTCATATACATGATCAATTCTTTGTTGAACAGTTAATTTTCGAAATTTGCCATGACTTCGTAGGTGATGATTCTCATTGCAGAGCCTGCAGGTTTGCGAAAGCTTTTCTCGTAAGGAATAAGGCTGTAAAGTGGGCTGCGGGGCACTTAGGCGGGTAAATCGTTCCTTTGTGTTCTTTACCAAAGAAATTCTTTCGACTACTTCATGCCTATTAATAAAAAATTCATCCATTTGGGACCACGTGGGCAATTCGCGACAATTTTTTTAAGCTGCTCCCACAGAGCTATTGTGTCGTTGTGAAGTTTGATTGAGACTAGGTAGATAAGTATAGGATCCCATCCATCAACATTGATATTAAGAGATCTTAAGGCTTTTAATCAGTCAGTAACTGTAACTTTGGATAGATTCGGTGTCTTCTGAATTGGCAACTGGCATGTTAAAAAGCTTTCTTAGTTTGTTATCGACCAGAACTCTCTTATTATCGAAAAGGGATTTGAGTGCATTCCATGCATGATTGAAATTTTCTTCGCAAAGAGAGTAGCGTTTTACGATAGCACCGGTACTACCACTTGTTTTAAGTCGCAAATAAGAAAGTTTCTGAGCGCGTGGAATTTCTTCATTCTCTATACAGGCGGTTGTGAATATATCTCGAAACGCCGGCTTTTTTTCATAGCTACCAGAAAACATAATATGGAGGTTGTATAAATGAGTTTCTATTTCGGTTAGGAGTGTTAGGTGGAGGATCGAGACTGTGGCGGGTCCTGGTATGTTCCAGTTCACAGGCTTTAAATACCTTTTGAATATCCATATTATGAGATTTACATGAATAGTAAGACTCAGAGCATATATTGAAGTTTATTTTAGCATTTACAATTTTCCGGTACCGGACACACCATAAAGGCTTCGTAGGAACCTTGTAATTTTGACCACCTTTTACCCAAATATTCCAGTTTTATTTCTAGCACTTAGTCAGTTTGATCGTTGATGTCTGCCTTTTCGAAATTTGTACAGAACGTTACTAGGTGATCACAATCTAAGAGGAACTTTTCTTGTTTTGCTGACTGATCGCTGTAAGATAAGCTCCCTAAAAATGGATTAATTTTAAAATTCTCCCAATATATGAGATGTACAAAATGGTGGCAGCATTTGCGAATGCGTTGTAATTTTCGAGATTTCGTTTAGATTGTGATATGTAAAAGATATTGTAGACTGCTTTGCAATTTTAACATTTTGGCTAATATACGATTTGAAAGCTTAATGAAATTCTTAAGAATTAACCAAAAAATATAGCGTATGACGCATAACACTGTCGAAAACGTTTTCGGTGGGGATTTTTTGTACGTGTAGATTACGGAGATTATATCAGAAATTAAGGATTATCCCGAATTAGAAATGCAATTTTTAAGAGAACATTTAAAAATATGTGAAACTTAAATGTGCGCAAAAACAATTGAACTACTCTATTGAAATTTCCTATTCCTTTTTTTTTGAGAGAGAGAGAGAATTATTATACTAATAATAATTTTACTATTCTATGTAAGTAATTATTTTATGTTAAGGGAGTCAACCTTTATTTTGTTATAATAGATTAAGCATAAGAATTTGATACAAAGTGTTAAATTAAGCAGATTAAATATGTATGTGATATAAATATAATTAATTTAGAGCAAAAATAATGATTATTGTGTATTTTCATTTATTTGTATTTTTCGTTTCTTTTCTTTAGTTTGAATTGTTCCATTCTGCTTTTATTTTACATGTAGCGTTTGCGTGTTCTTTTTTGTTTACATTTGCACTTTACTTTTTATACATTTTTTGTTGACATAGAAATAGTTCACAGCGAAATTATAACCGGTGTAAAGACTATTAGCCCAGTAGTTTAGTTTGTTTTGCTTTTGTTTTGAAAATATAAATTTTTATTTAAATAACAAAAAAAAAATTAGTGGAAAACAGTCTTAAATTTATTTAAAATTTCACATAAATTTAACAAAAAATTTGCTTGAGTTTCCTTTCATTACAAAAATGAATTTGCCCTGTATACACTTTATTAAATATGTCTTGAAATAATTTAAATTCACCACAGTAAACTTTGCTTATTTACTTTTTGAGCAGTTACGAAACAATATCGTTGCTGTTGAAATAATAAATTGTATTTTTATTTTTTTTTATTTTACTTTAATTTTCGTTGCACTAAAATTGTTTGCTAAAAGTTGAAAATAATTTATCTGCTTATTTTTTACACTTGATTTGTAAGTTACAATGATTTACTTTATGGCAACACTGATCGTTTTTTGTTTTTATTGTGTTCTTATTTTCTTGATAAACATTGATTGCCGAATTTGAAAAGCTGTGAATGCGTTAATCGTTGTAGTTAAATTTATTCTATTCGTTGTTTATAACATTGTTGTTGAACTATATGTAGTCAAATTCGTTACGGGTTTTTAATTGCATGTATATATTTATATGTATATGTATAAATTTTATATTGCATGTTAAAATTATTTAGTTACACCCCATTTACAAAGGCAAAGTTTACTTTGTAAGGTTTTAATTTTATGTGGGAGAGTGGGACAAAGAATGATAAGCAGTACAGACTTTGATGTACTCGCAAAGTTGCTATGTTTTTCGTTCGTTGCTTGTACACAGTTGTATATATGTACATACATATATTTTTGTGTTTGAGCGATCACACAGAAAGAAACAAAATTTGTAAAAGAAAACTTTGTGTGTCGAACACCAAACAAAGTTTAAAAGAAAATTAACAAAACTTTGACAAAGTAAAGTATGAATGCAGTCTTATTTATCACGTTTATCTGTTTATGTATATTGCTTTTCACTACTTTTTGTTCTTTCTTTGCTTGAAGTTTTTGTAGTTTTGATTCATTTGTAGTTTTGATTAATGAGCATATGCACTACCCTAAAGTCCACAGAATTGTTAACAGAAATAATTGGTTTCTGTGTGAATAGTAACAATTCGTAGAATTGTTCACCAATTAACAAAGGCATTGCCCTTTAAATTTTTATGCTGTTACCAATAAATTTTGCTAAGTTGGTAAACAATTCCACAGAATTGTAGTTCATTCAATTGAAATTAAGTTAATAAGTGTAATTAGTGAAATAAGTGAAACAAGTAAATACAACTAAGTTAAATTAATAAATAAATATTTTTTTATAATAACGAAAACGAAGAACCTTTACTTTACATCTCACATCTGAGAAAACCTGTTTCTCTCCTTCAGCGTGGAAAATTTTCCCAGATCTGCTTTCCAACACTTTGCATTCTAAATTTGTTCTTAACCTATATTTAGAGCAATTTTTAAAAGTGTAATATTATTGTTTTGTCTCTATTAAGCTGTTACTCTGGATTTGGAATCTTTCTATAAGTTTCCAATTTTGAGATCTCTATACTTTTATCTGATATTTTCAGACCACACAAAAAAATAATAAAATTCGACATTAACATTAAACGTATTGAGAAAAAAAAAATTTAATAATAATAAAATTATTTTCTTTGTATTAAAATATGTATTTCTAAAATATAAAAAAAAGGGTAGTCAAGGCAAAAAAAAAAGAGGGTGGCTGAGACCGTTCACAACGCTACCAGTTCCTTTACACCAAATGCCTGGACTGACCAGAGTTCGCTGGATGTATAAATTCTTTCAATATCATGAATAACTGCCAGACGCAGCGCCTGCTAACAAAAATAGGTAAAACAAATACTTATTCTGGATTTTGAAATGGCACCAAATTATCAACAACACATCAAACACAACACTTTGCCCGATCCACTTTAACTGTTAAAGTTTTTTGCGTCCTGAGTACAATTTGCTTTAAAAGAAACAAGACCAGTGACCCTAACGAAATAAATCTTGTTTACCGTGTTTGCTTTAGCTACTAAAGAAAAATATCAATCTTTCACGATCAGCACGTTTAGTGATCTGCTACGTTTAGATATCTAGATAAAAATCGCAACAAACATATTTTTGATGCAGTAACTAAATGATATTTTTGATGAAGTCACTAAATTGTACTATAGTTACTTATATAACCAGGAGTTCTGTACACACGCCGTGACAAAATCCGCCTGACAGCAAAAAACTAGTTGTCGCCGGGTCACCACGAAGAGCTCACAAGTAGATACCAAGGCATACCGAAGACTGGAAGTTTTACAACACTGATATTAAAACAGTAACGCAGGCATCAAGATGGTATTACGGCAGACAAAAATTTAATCATTTACAATTACATACCAACATACTCCTCACTACATCACTAGCAGCAATATCGGTCAACCACTACAATCAATCTCGTAGCATCTAAAACAGCTCCAGGCATACCTATCAAAGTTCGAGTTTTATTCCATCTACTGCATAACACACCTCTACAACAAACAAATACAGCTAAAATCTTATAACGGCTACAACGAGGATTTAATCATAAAGCCTACTGATTATTCTTTTCCGCAAAGGGGGCAGGGATGTTATAAACAACCCTTGTAAAAAATTTAAAATATAAGAAGTATCAAAATGCTGATAAATGTTTATAGTTATTTGATAGGTTAATGTAGTTGTTTACTGTCAGCCAAATTGCTGATAGTAAATTCCTTAATGTAACTTTATATTTAGAATTATTTTTTTATATATGTATTATTTGTAATAATAAAAATAAGTAGTTTTCCTCATAATTTCCTGTGAATCCCACGGTATCCTCCAGGATAATGCAGAAACTATTTAATTAGATATAACAACGCGATGACATCCTGAAGGAACTCGAAGTTATTATTAACCAATAAGATATCACCTAAAAATAACGAAATAAATCTTGTTTACCGTGTTTGCTTTAGCAAAACGTTACTAAGGAAAAATATCAATCTTTTACGATCAGCACGTTTAGTGATCTGCTACGTTTAGATATCTAAACCAAGATAAAAATCGCAACAAATATATTTTTGATGAAGTGATTTAAACAAGGATTTTAAAACCAAAGTCACTAAATTGTACTAAAGTTACTTATATAGCCAGGAGTTCTGTACAAACGCCGTGACATAAATTGATGTTTATGTTTCCATCAACTTCTGCAATCTTTATTTTTGTGAGATGAGCTGAACTAGAAAATTCGGTTTCTTTCATACCTTTTGGTATAATTGCTTTTTCTTCGTCTTCCTGCTTATTATTAATTATAATGAGCATTTCGTAATAAACGTCCTGAAGTTCTGTCAAAATTTCATCTGTTGTTATTCACTCAGGGGACCTTTAAACTTTTGCAGTAATCGCTGGTATTTTTTTCTTCTATTTTTGCTTGCTTTCTTTGTAAACTTTCAATGGACAGAGTTTTATCTTCGGATTTATTTCCGTACTTTAGCAGCGTTTAATGGTTTGCGTTAAATTTTACTTTGTAGTTTAATTTTGGCAGTATATATACAAACTATTTTGTCCCCAATAACCTTCTAGCGTTCCAAGAAATTTTGAACATTTGCCACTTTTTTAACTTTATCTCTGTTAAAGCCAAGATAAACAATTTTGGTAATTTTTACAATTTAATTTGCTTTCTTTTTAACTTATCTCTGTTATAGCCGAGATAAACAGTAACCTTTACAAAAATTTAGTTTTTAAAATTTAGTTTTTAATCAAATTGTCCTTCTTGGTTTAGTTTTTATCGAAAGACCAATGTTTAAAGACATTTTTATTTAAAACCTTTAAACAATACGTTTTTCTCTTTATGTACAGGCACTTTGCAAAATAATTATTTAAATTAAACAACGGGAATTTTTTATTAAATTAATAAATACGTTTTTCGCTTTTTATCTTTTAGAGGTTTGTAAAATAAAGTAATTAATATAAAAGATTAATATAATAAAAGTGGAAATAGGTAATTTTGAAATTATATTGACTTATTAATCCTTAAATTGCCTGTAGAAGTGGTCAAAGAGATGCAGGCTAGAATTATTTATTAAAGCAATTTAATTAAATTTTTATTTAAATTTTTTATTAACTGTATTTTATTTAGTTTTTAAGCAATAGGTCTTTATTTTTTATTCATATTTTCAATATTTCGCTACTCCTTTGTGTAGCATCATCGGGAAAATAACATTTTTCTTTAAACATAAAATAAAACACCTATATTTTTGTTGTTGAAATATTGAAAATATAAATACAAAACAAAGACTTATCTTAAGCGCAACAGCTGTGTTCAATGTTTATAAATTTTTTGTGCCTTAAATCATGTCCTAAAATTCTAGAATGTGTAGCATATAACCGATTTGCATTTCGAGAATGCAGTAATTTTATTATTTGAAAACTACACGCAATTATTTCCGGCTTCCGGCTCGTCGGCTATTGGGGTGGCAGTATTTGCTGCTTTACAATAGTCTAAATACTATGTCATGCACAGATTATTACTTTAGTGTATTGTGCGAGCTGTACTTAAGAAATGTAAAATGCCAAAGACCAAAAAAAAATTATGAAAAGAAATGATAAGCAAAAAACGGAAATTTACGGTAATTGTCGAACTTACTGGTTACATTTGAAGTTCGAGTAAGTTTTTTTTTCTTCTATTCCTTCTATTATTTGTAGTATAAATGGGTTGTTGTTACCGTTACCGTTATTGTTGTTTTTTTTTTTTTAATTTAAAATAAATAAATTTTTGACTACGTTTCGAATCCGGATTGTTAAGGTTACTAGTCCGGCACCTAACTTACTCGACTAAGTTACCACTTCTTGTCAATTCGCGGATTTTACCTTAGTTTAACTGGCTGTATATACAACTACAGTTTAATGTAAAATTATAATTTTGTTTCTTTCTCTATTTTTTAATTAAGAATATGTAGGTATAACAAAAATAATCTACCTTTTGTGTTAATCAAATTTTAAATAATGTTCACGAAAACAAAACATTCTCAACTGTAACTCTAGAATAAAGTTAATATTTAACAAAAAGTTAAAACCTTTAATTTTGTTATTAATGTAATGTAACGTTTTTCTGTGAAAAAGCAATCACATACAAATAGATACAGTTTTGGCAACTTACACAGAACAGGATTTCACGTCGAAAGATCTTTCGCTGCTACCTGTTTCAGCTTCTCCTTTTTTTATGCGTTTAAGAAGATAGTTTAGTTTAAATATTGATCATAAAATGTTTGAAGCCAGTTATATATGTATCTCTATTAATATTCAATTTTTTTACTCTACAGCACGAGACATAAGGTCGTTTTGCATTGTTTTTTTATATTCATCTTTTTATATTACATTTTCTTATTTTTTTACCACAGGAATGACACCAAATATTTTTTTTTATATTAATATACATAGAAATATTACACCGCGTTACACACATTCTGTCCTATGAACCAAATACATATTTTCGGAAAGGGGAGAAAAAATAAAAATACAATTGTATCGGCGATTTTCATGTACACGTCAGAACTTTTTTTAAAGCTCGTAGTGTCCGTCTGTCCGCCTGTGTAAAAGGAATTGGATAGATTTTTAACCCATTTTCCGTGATCCAATCGTGCTGAATTTTTGCAGGCAGACTCGTGGAAATGTTTGCATCACGTGAAATTAAAAAAAAAAAAGATTTTTATTAGTTCTCAGATTTTCCTAAAGGTTTCAGTTCGTTAAAAACCGAATTTTTTTTATTAATTTTGTTATATTAAAACTAAAAATTTTTACACTAAAAATTTCAATGCATTTAAAAAAATTCGCCCTTTTGTTTTTGCGTTTGTAAGCATTTGTATCAGTATCGCGGCAATTAGACTAAGAGTATTCGCCAAACATATGCGTAATGTCTTGTCCTTTAAAGCGCTTTTCAATATCCTGATGGAACCTTTTGATATGCTCATCGCTACAAGCTCCTAAATCATAAGGGAAAAAATCTAAATGATTGTGAATCGACATTAATATGTAGATATCGCTATATGCCGAAATCATTTCTGCGACAATATTTTTATAATTGGCAGCTAGCTTGTTGCCAAGAAACTGCTTAATTACGGCAACTGTGCCTTTCCATGCACGTTGTTCGATAGCATTCAATTTTGATAAAAAATTCATCACTTGCAACCGTTTTTTTTCATCTGCGGACCATTGAAAACACCTTAAATCATACACACCATTGAAAAAAGTTACTTAATGACTTTAAAAAAAAACCCGCATGAATCTTTGCGTCGCTCAATTTCGGAAAAATGTTGCGCGGACTTGCAATCGCCTCGGTCTCACGATCCAGCTTTTTAACAAAATTTGATACGAGACCGAGCTTAATGTGTATAGGTGGAAAAATGATTTGAGATAGCTGCACTAATAGTAGGATCCCTATACTTTATACGCCATTTTTGTAGCATGTTCGCGGCTTCCACTTAAATTTAGTGTAATGCTGATCTTTTTTGCGACCTTCCTATGTACACGAAAAGCACTGGTGGGTTGGAAATCCGCCTTTAACACCCATGAGTAATCCAACCACTTTTCGATCGCAGCATATTTTCCAATTATGCTTTTGCTGTAATATTAATTCCATGCCTTCTTATGTTTCTTTGAGATTTGTGGCATATGCGATCGGGACAGTTGGATGTTTGTTACCGATATGAAGCAATACGACTTTAAGGCTGTTGATCGATACATCGATGAAAAGTCGCCAATCCTCTGAAATATGAGGGAAACCAATTTTTGCAAACATCGAATCAATATCATAACAATAAGCCAGTTTTTTTCCGATCTTCATGCAATTAAAAAAATTCGTCATATGGAATAATGCTACCTCGATCACGAGTGGCTGTTATTTTAAAATCAGCCGCCACTATATTCCAAAGCAAAGAGTTCTGCTGTTTTCCTTGACAAATTTTCGTCTCGTACAAGGTCATTGAAGTCGGCTTGCGTTACTAAATGTGGCACTGCAGTCCCAAGTTCAGTGGGTGTTGGTACAAATTCCGATAGTTTTGGACTCAGCACTTCGCTTTCGGTGCAAGAGATGTTGATAGCAGTATTGGTACTACTGTTGGTTCTTAGTCGCTTATTTCGGTAACATCATCAAAAATCTCCACTGAAGCCGCTATACGATCTTCTGATGAGTACAGAACCGCTGGAATCCCCAAATCTGCATTAGCGTAGCGATTTTTGTTTCGGCGAAAGTAATTGTACCCTTTAGTTTGAGTGAAACTTACGCGAAATTAGCACAATTCATTTGAGTGCTTCGTATGTAATAGTCGAATTGTTGATACAGTGTACTTTATTGTTCACCTTCCAACAGTAAATTTGCATAAATTTCTATAGCAACAGTCGCACACGACTTCAGGAGTATACCACAAGTAGGGAACATAAGCGGTATTAAATATTTTCTGAAACGAATTAACCACTGTTTTCGTAATATTTTTCTAATTTTTACTTGGTGCAAATAAGCCACAAACGTAACAAAAGTTATTTCGAGTCGGGCACTGCATTTTGGAGTAGGATGAGTCGAAAAAACAAAATTTTTCGGAACGCTTTATTAGTTTAAAAATTTGGAGTCCCTTCAAGTTATGCTAAAAAAGTGAATAAAAATCAGGAAAATCTGAGAATTAATTAAATCAAAATTTTGATGTGATACAGACATTTCCACGAGTCTGCATGCGAAAATTCAGCTCGATTGGATCACGGAAAAAGGGTTAAAAAGTCTTTCACACAGGCGGACAAACGGAAACTACGAGCTTTATACTTTATAAATAAAAAAATCTGACGTGTACATAAAAATCGCCGAGACACATGTATTTGTGTTATTTCTCTCCTTTCCGAAAATGTGTATTTGGTTCATAGGAAAAAACAAAAGCTCATTTTTGCGACGAAGTTTTATTAACTACATTATTTTTAATATCTTTTTGTTACTGTTTTAAACTAACTTTGGCGATCACTCTTTACACCTTCTTTATTTTTAATTGGGACCAGCAGTCAATAGAGCTGGATACCCTACTATCACCGATGAGCTTCTTCGCTCTCCTCCTGTACGCGTTCGAGTAACTCCAAAATAGACCTTAAAGCACCGGCCCATACATGAGAGTTGTATTCCATTTTCGGTCTGATAAAGGTGACATAGATAGTAAGGAGATCAGATGGAGTGAAGTATTTCTTACAACGTTTCAGAAAACCTAGGCACTTGAATGCTTCTTTTGCAACATGAAAAATGTGCTTGTCCCAATTTACATCGCATTGAATTTTCATGCCAAGAACATCGAGAGATTCTGATTCCTTAATATATATATATTAGACCACCCATAAATGCAAATGTGTTAGTTTTTTCGCTCCCCGCGCATTTTCTGTTATGCTGGGGATAAATAATACGGTGTGCACAAAAATTTTATTTCTAAAGCATAAACCGGCCAGGCCCC